>WKFP01014841.1:618931-650401 GCA_011057875.1 Pterocles orientalis | reverse complement strand
CCTGGTGGAGACCATGACAGAAACAGCAGTCACAGACTACAAACAGATACGTTGGACTCACGAGCGAGGAGGGCAGAACTCCTGTGCCCTGCCGCACAACCTCCCACACCCACCGCAGCAGCACCTGGTCTCTAGTTCTTCCCTCTTCCTCAGAGGAACCCTGCCTGCTTGCTGGGCTCCTAGGGCCGCCTTGTGAGGCTTCTGCACCCGGCGAAACTTCAGCGACCCACTACCCGAGCCACAGGTGATGCGCCTGACTAGCGTACGCGCTGTGGACAGAGAGCACGCTCTCCGCCCTCCCGGCGAAAATTTAAGGACGGGGAGGGGTGGTGACCGCAGCTGCCCCGGCAACTCCTGTGCCACGTCAGCCTCACGCGGGAGAGCTGTCGGCGGGAGGGAGGAAAGTCCGCTGCCACGGGGGCTTCCCGTCGGAGGGATCTCCCGAAAACAAAAACAAACCGCCCTGTACCTCGCGATCAGTCGATCTGGCGGAGCTGCGTCGGCTCCGAAGCAGCTGGGTTTGCATCCCTTTAAATCTCCCGCGGCTGTCATCACATGGCAGTCTCAGCTACTCATCAATCAGGATATTTTTATTGAATATGTCAGTAATTACCACTTAAATACCACATAAATGTTGTTCTGTTCTGGAAAAGTTATTCAGTTGATTGTTTCACATTGTTTTGAAGTTTCTATAAAGTAAAGGCTTACCTGAGTTATTAGCCTTGAAAAATAAATCCTTATAGGTACTTAACCTCAACAAAAACGTAGTTAGCAAATGTTGCATGATTGATACTTCAAAATCCCTAGTTAACTCTTCATTCAAGTCTGTGTAACAGATACTCCCGTCCAGGTAATTGGTGAAAACTATCTTTCACAACATTTGACAGCTATGGCTTTATTGCTCACTTTATATTTGATTTTCAGTAATAGTTTCAATCCGAAACAAATTATATTTGGGGTCTAAAGGAATTCTGTTATATAGGGTTATAACACGAGCCCCTCTAATACATTCTGCCTACTAAAGCACAGCCAGTGGATGCTACTGGCCTTTCAATTCTTCTCTCTTCCAATAGCCTGTTGTTATTTTTCTCCAGGCTGTCCTGTACGTCAAAAAATTTCATTTGGAAATATTTACCACACTCTGTTTCTGTAACAGTTCCATGTGGCAAGAGCTGAACTGTGACACTGCAGTTATTTGCTGCGAACAACAAAAGAATAGCAATTAGTAGAATTTTTGAAAAGTTTGAAAAAAATTGCAGGATAAATCCAGTGTGCAATGTAGCACACTTGCAATGAGTGACCAGCATATAGGGCAGGTGAGCAAGTATGCGTCATTGGCACAGTGGTGACTACACAGTCAGTTGATCCCTGCAGTAAAAAACTACCATCCACTTTCAAAATTGCATATGGTGTATTGAGTCAGAGTCGGCAGTAACAATGCAAACCGAGAGGTTCTCCCGTTTTTTTTGTTCTGGCTGTAGGGAAGAACGAGGAATATGAAACCAAAAATAAATGCATTCATATTCTCCTACAGACAGAGCAGGAGAAACACATTTCTGTATGTATGTCAGGATAAAATTCATGAGAACTTTCAGGAAAGGAGGTGGCAAATAGGATTTGAGCATAAGATGAGCAGTTAAAGTGTTGGGAGGCTAGTGGAAGGGCATCTTAAGCTGGCTTTTGTGAAAGGAGACTAAGCAGCAAGCAAGAGTGTGAATTCATTTGTTCTGAAATCGATAAGAGGTGAAACAATCTCCTAAATTGGAGAAACATGCAGTCCATCCTTTTTTGGAGGAAGCCGAGTAGTCAAAGGTTATAGTCTTTTGAGATACCCTGTACCATACCACAACTTAATTGCACACACCTGCTAGGAGTAACAGTGGAGGCCTATAATAAAAGAAAACTGTGATTGTAATGGCTGTTATCAATTCCTTCTTTATCAGCTTAGTGTCTGTGATCCTACTGAGAATATATTTAAGTGCATTAGTTACACAAAGGGTTCTGAGATCATATCTTCACACATAATCAAAATTTGCTCAAGTAAATATACCACTGCGGACCAGGATCATCTTCTCTTTCCTATATAGAATGGAAATGAGTGATTGCTCTTGGGTAATCCTTGCAGCTGGGGCGAGCTAAGATAAAGGTTTGCAAATGGAAAATATTCAAGGTTAAACTATTACATAATATTTCCTGGAAACTTACAGTACCACATGACCATCTTGCTTAGAAAAATTAGCTGACATCCTGTACTGAGTTCTGGTTTCCTATCAGTTCTTCCCTTTTTCTAGATGCCTTCTCTGATGTTGAGTCTGTTAGGTGAAATTCTGCTAGAACAACGTATGTGGCCAAAGGCCAAGTAATGGTACAAACGCAGAAGATACAGGAAAATGAAAAGTGCAGAGTCAGTGAAGAACCAAGATGTGACCCACCTAAACCTCCCATTTTTGTTTGTTTTCAGTGATTTACTTACATTTCAGCAAAGTATTAGATACTATACCAATGAAAATATACAGTTGCATATTATATATTCTTGAGATTTCAATCAGTCTTTTAACTTTATGTCTACATTTTTTTGGGGGGGTGGTTTCTGAGATAAAAAAAGTTATTTCTGTGGAGACAGTAAGTTTGTAAGTTGCCCAATGAAGACTTGTACTCTTGTAGGTAGTGACTGACATTTGGGGTTGACAAGAGGGAGAGAAAATTTTAAATAGTCACAAACTTAACAGTGTTAGCAGTGGCTGCATTTGAGAAACCCTGAAGCAAAGAGCCTGCTGTTAAGACATAATAGCCTTAACTTCTCATTGGACAAAGAGCACATGAGTCACTTGAAGTAAGGAGATTCATATTTTCTCCCAGACATGTCTTTTCTTTTCATGCTGTTTAAAGACTGAACTGTATAAAACAGGATTGACATTATGTAATTACTTGCCTCTTACACTGTGCTAACTCAATTTGCTTTTCATTCTCAGGTATTTAAAAGACCATTATTTTCCCATCAGACTTTACTGTCTGCCAATTAAAGCTTTAGATCAATGATGTGGAGAGCGAACTTTGTTATAAAAGGTTTCAGGTAGACATATTGAAAATATCTGCTTTGAATTGCTTTTTTCCTTTTTTTAATATATATGATTTTTTACCAGATATAACAATTTTCCTGACATTTTAATAAGGTTTTTCAAGCATTTTTCTGCAAAGCAAAACATTTGTGTCTGAATGCCAGATTTGCTTAAATAATTGCTAAGAGAGTAAGAGGAAAAGCCCCAAATACTGCAGGATTTTACATTTCTTTTGCCTTCTTGGCTCCAACAGCTCAAGCTACACTGAATAAGAAGATGATACCATGGGCTGCATTTATGGTATATATCCCTGGCACATTGTTTCCCCTTACCTAGGTAGGTAATTCTCAGTGGGACCAATATTATAGTTTTGCTCAGATCTCCTAAGTCACATGATCAGAAGTTATTAGTGTCTAAGGGAACATGAGGTAGGGCTGGTTAATAATCAAACATAGAACCGCCTGAATTTAAAATACTCATTCTGTCTGTAGTTATTCACTGTCATCTCAAGTAATAAGAGCTATGTTAGTAAGGTCTGTCTCTTGTACAGTAATTTGAATTTGGGTCATTTTCTTTCTCTCTGTGTAGTTATGGGAAATGGCTGCACTTTTGAGGTGCAGAAAATCATAGTAATTGCATTATGCATGAGAACTGTGCAAAGGGACAGATGACATACACTTTTCCCCCTTGGAAAGAGCATTTGTAGAGAGAAGAAAAATAGATAAAAAGGTCATTATAAGCAGACCTGAGTATACTGTACCATTAAAACATTTTTAATAGCAATACCATCTCTGACAGCTGTAATATGACTGTAGTTCCATGTTTAAGAATACATAGGACAGTATTTCAGTGCTTAACCTTGATAATTATGGTTTTTCTGCCGTACCCTTCATTTAACTTTTTAGCGCGAAGTAAGTTCTCAGTCTTCGTCCCTGGAGTGGAAGTCTTTCACTTTCAGTTAGACAAGTAGACATGTCTTGTCTAGATAAGTATCAGAATTAAAAATTCCAATAAATTTATTTTTTATTTTACTTCTCTTACTGTATTCTTAGATTTCGTCAGCTATCCTATCTCATTAGGAGATATCAAATTCACAACTAATTATTTCAGTGTCTTCATCAAAGGTTATCTCTTTCGTTGTTTTCAAGAACAATCAAAATATACCAACACAGGGTTATATTTCATGGCCTAGAAAAGCAGAATCTCCTTTCTATAGGTTTTTATGTTTTATGAAGCTGACTAAGTTTTGTTTATTTTGAGGGGATTTTTGAATCTAAGAGGTTGATAATAAAGGTTTTTATTTCATTTGTCTGTATTCACTGGCAGCTCCTGGAAGAGAAAGCCAGAAAAGCACACCCAACCTAATGACAGAGCAGTGTGACAGTGATAAAAAAATTGCAGTAACATCACTGTTCTGCTGGTGGTCTTCTCTCCTTGCAGCTTGTTCTCATTTCTTTTAAAATGGCCTCATGAAAGGCTTCTGACAAGGGTCTCTTATTTCACTAGCGTGGCAGGAAGCTGTAGTTGTGATACATTTGATATTGCTCTTCCCTTTTATCCCGCAGATGGTCATAGGCTTTATCAGCTGCTGAAAGGGGTAAGGGGCTCTTACTGAGGGCTCTCACCACAGCTTGTGAAAGTGTCTTGGCACATTGTTGCTAGTACACCGGGTACATATACCTTATTAACTAAATGTCCCCAAAGTTCTGTGTGGCTAGAACATTTGCATTTCTTTATCTGTACTGCTGTTTGAGGGTCACAAGCTGTTGCACTTTGTCATAGATGTGGCCACATCTGAGATACTAATTTAGGCATGGACTTAGGAACAGGTTCTCCTTTAGCCTGTAGCTTGACTAAAACAAACAAACAAACAAACAAACAAACAAACAAAAAAAAAACCCCAAAACCCTGTCTGTTTTATACAGCTAGCATGACAAAGCTGTGGTCCATGTAGTTACTTCCATGAAGTTACAGCTATTTTCACTAAAGTTTTGTCAGAAGAGTCAGATACTTCAGGCAGAGGGCAAAAACATTGCTGTAAGCAGATGTTTACATTTGGTGTATCTAATGATTGTATAAGAATAGCTAATTCACTACTTGCCCTATATTCTAATGCCACTAGTACAATTTTATTGGTTAGTTGTTGCTGAAAAGGAAATCAGGTAAATTTTCAAAGTTAAAACCTCCCTTAATAGATTACCCAAGGCACCTAAGATGCTTTATTTTCTTCTCCAGCCTTTGTGTGTGATGAGTTCACAAACAGCCAGATTCAGTGGCAAATCACTGGACTGCCCGTACCCTGTAGGAGCATTTAGTCCTTTCCTACAGGTTTACTAATCCCACTTTGACTCAAACTGCTCTCAAAAGACAAGTGTCTGAGCACCAAAGTCTTGGGAGTTTCTGTTCTTTGGAGTTTTTTGGATCTGGCCCTTACATATCTCAGTGCGGATGAATATTTTTTCCATGTCACCAGTCAGAACAAAGCTGTCTTAGTGATTGCAGTTTCTCTCCTCTCTCTTTAATGCCTTTTTGGAGGACTTTCCAGGATGGTGCCACAAGTTTTGTTGTATACTTGGAAATCTTATTGAGCGCAGTAGCTGAAAGAGCACCACAGTACATTGGAGAGTTCATGCTCACTCTCAGTTAAGTCTTCTTCCTGCAACTGACATAGTCTTTAGTTAGTAAATAATTTTTTTCATTATTTTTACATTTGTTGATCTCTGCATCTATTATTCACATGCTGCACTTGGAAACAGAAGTCTGTGGTAGTGTTTAGAAGAGTGACTTAAAATAACTTGTTCTTTCTGTCAAAAGTACAAGCCGCATCTTCAGAAGTGCAAAGGATAAGTGCTGAGAGAGGTATTAAAACAAAGGTCTGGGCTTGTTGTTTTAGAAAGATTTGATTTTCTATTGTGTATTATTAATGAGCACAAGATTCAAGATTAGAAACCCAGCAGTGATGCTTTCTTTGTGTCCAACCTCATAACGTGTCAGGCAGTGTTCTCCTTTGTGATAGCCTATTTGGGTTTAATGTAAGAACACAAAATCTCCATTCTCCTCCCGATGGATGTAGCACAAATTCATGAGAGGTTCAAGATCCCCCCTGAAATAATTCTGCTGTGTTTGTCATTTCACCCCACTGTTTGCAATATTTGGGCTTGGCAGACTGAAGGGACATGAAGCAAGCACTGTTCAGAAGCAGCATTGCTGCCAATCAAATGCTATTTGCTGATAGGTATAATGCAGAGTTTCCAGAGACATTTTATTGTTTCCTTATATTAAAGAGGAAATTCAGAGGTCTCAGACTGAACCATGTATAGTTACACTAGCCTCACTAGCTTACTGGAGGTGATTGTGTTCATTGGCAGATAAATTGTCCCATTTTTTTAGGTTTCCAACTGGACATTATAGATATAGAGTGTAATCCAGAGAGTTTAAAGTGGACCACGTTATAGTAAGCAGAGTGTGGCCACAGTAGTTCATGGGACGAAACCCAAGAGGTTTCAGTTCACACTTTGCTTAAAGTATTGAAGACTTAAGGATTGCATTAGATACCAGAAGCTCTTGAAAAAATATCCTTAGTACGATTTATTTGATTACCAAATTTGCTTAAATCCTTCTGCTTTGGTTTTTATTTTTTTTATTTTATTTTCAAGATGTAGGGGCTACTCTTCTTAACCGATCACTTCAGTACTCACACAAAAAGTTGTTGGGTTGTTGGTTCTTCTGGTTTATAACAAACTGTAGAAAACAATTTACTCATTCTTAAAGAAAAAAGCAAAATATCACCTTAGATTTATATCTGCTTTTCTTGTGAGACACAAGCCTTTGCAAACCACAGCTTTCCGTGACAGGTCAGACCACGTTCTCAGGAGACAATGGTTCTGTTGCTCCAGAAAGCTGAAATTTGTTGTAGAGACACAAAGAATTTTAGACAAGAGAATGAGGCTTCATAAGCTTAGGAGACATAAAGAAACAATCTTTGACTCTTGTCAAGTCTGTTGAACCTCAATAGCAAAGCCACAAAATACAGAAAAATCTTATTTTCCCTCTCCCAATGCCATCTCTGTGTGGCAGTTTAACTGACAACTTCCTTGTGAAGTTTTCCTGCGTGTGTGGTCAGTGAGAGTCCACCAGAGAAAGTTTTTTCATACTCTGAGAAGTGTCCAGAAGAGCCTGGACTCTTCCTTTATGATGTCCATCAGAACCCAGGATCCTGAGGAAGTTTTGAGATAAGTCTGATATATCAATCTAGGTGAAGAAGAAAGATGGGCAAACAGCTGACAACCTTATCAGAAGCACAGTGGATGGCAAAAAAGTGGCAATAATATATACACTTAAATACAGAATTATGGTTTAGTTCATGGGAGAAAGTACTGTGGGGCTTTTTATGCAGTCATCGTAATAAAATCATTTCCGTAAATGACCAAAATTTGGGGCATGTAACTATCCTGTTCAGGCAAATAAATCTAAGCAGCCACTAACAAACACTAGACTCCAATATACTGTAAGGCAAGCAAGCCCCATGGCAAGCACAGAGGCCTGCCCATTAATAGCTAAATAGCAATAACAGCTGTAAATTCAGTCTAGCACATTGCAATCAAATCTGCTGTTATCTTGAACCCTTAGAGCCCCATGTTGACCATCAAAAAGGACTGTCATAGTTTAACCCCAGCCAGCAGTGAACACCACACAGCCACTCCCTCACTGCCACCCAGTGGGATGGGGGAAAGAATCAGAAGTCTTGTAGGTTGAGATAAAGACAGCTTAATAAGTAAAGCAAAAGCCATACACCCAAACAAAGCAAAACAAGGAATTCGTTCACTGCTTCCCATGGGCGGGCAGGTGTTCAACCGTCTCCAGGACAGCAGGGTTCCATCATGTTTAATTGTTACTTGAGAAGAAGACAAACAGCATCACTCCAAACATCCCACCTCCCTCCTTCTTCCCCCAGCTTTTATTGCTGAGCATGACTTCATATGATATGGAATATCCCTTTGGTCAGTTGAGGTCAGCTGTCCCAGCTGTTTCCCTTTCAACTTCTTGTGCACCGCAGCCTCCTTGCTGGTGGAGTGGTGTGAGCAGCAGAAAAGGCCTTGACTCTGTGCAAGCACTGCTCAGCAGTGACTAAAACATCCCTGTGTTATCAACATTGTTTTCTGCACAAATCCAAAACACAACCCCATTCTAGTTACTGTGAAGAAAATTAACTCTATGCCAGACAAAACCAGGACACCTATGCAGGCAAATAAATCTACTTTTAAATAGCCAAACTATGTAATTCATATTCAGACTATCAAGGAAAAAACAAGTAATATAGATCAAGGGGTTCAATCTGAAAGCAGCCATCAAAGTACTTCTAAGCAAGTGACTCACAATTTTGACACAGTCCCACATGACATCCTTGTTGCTAAGTTGGAGGGACATGGATTTGACGGAAGGACCACTCGCTGGATAAGGAACTGGCTAGATGGCCACACTCAGAGAGTGGTGGTGAATGGCTCAATGTCCAAGTGGAGAACAGTGACAAGTGGTGTTCCACAGGGGTCAGTACTGGGACCAGTGTTGTTTAACATCTTTGTTGGAGACATGGACAGTGGGATGGAGTGCACCCTCAGCAAGTTTGCTGATGACACCAAGCTGTGTGGTGTGGTGGACACACTGGAGGGAAGGGATGCCATCCAGGGGGACCTTGACAGGCTGGGGAGGTGGGCCCCATGCAAACCTCATGAAACTTAACAAGGCCAAGTGCAAGGTCCTGCATGTGGGTCGAGGCAATCCCAAGCACAAATACAGGCTGGGCGGAGAATGGATAGAGAGCAGCTCTGAGGAGAAGGACTTGGGGGTATTGGTGGGTGAGAAGCTCAACATGAGCCGGCAGTGTGCGCTTGCAGCCCAGAAAGCCAACCGTGTGCTGGGCTGCATCAAGAGAAGCATTAGCAGCAGGTCAAGGGAGGTGATTCTCCCCCTCCACTATGCTCTCGTGAGACCCCACCTGGAGTACTGTGTTCAGATGTGGGGCCTCCAACATAAAAAAGACATGGACCTGTTGGAGAGAGTCCAGAGGAGAGCCACGAAATTAATCAAAGGGCTAGAGCACCTCCCCTATGAGGACAGGCTGAAAGAGTTGGGGTTGTTCAGCCTGGAGAAGAGAAGGCTCCGAGGGGACTTAATAGCAGCCTTCCAGTACCTGAAGGGGGCCTACAGGAGAGATGGGGAGGCACTTTTATCAGGGAGTGCAGTGGGAGAACAAGGGGTAACGGGTATAAGCTAAAAGAGGGTAAATTTAGACTAGACATTAGGAAGAAATTTTTCACTATGAGGGTGGTGAGACACTGGAAGAGGTTGCTCAGGGAGGCTGTGGATGCCCCATCCCTGGAGGTGTTCAAGGCCAGGCTGGATGAGGCTTTGAGCAACCTGGTCTAGTGGAGGGTGTCCCTGCCCGTGGAAGGGGGTTTGGAATTTTATGATCTTTAAGGTCCCTTCCAACCCAAACCATTCTATGATTCTATGATTCTATGAATTAAGAGAACATTTGCTGTCCATCTCAGTCATAGTAAAAATATCAATAAATTGGGACCAATGAATATTGGAGCATATCATGTTGGCAGAGCCTGTCTAGTGCTTCAAATCTTTGGAAGTGTATCTGAATGCAAAGTGAGTCAGCTCCTGCTGCAATTTATTATATTTCAGGTGTAAGGTGGAAGATATTGTGTATTATTTATTAGGTGTGTTTATGTCCAGCCTAATATGAGTATTGGTGGTTGTTTTGATGATCTCCAGGCGTAACAAAAAAAATATGGCTAGTTGCTCTACTGTTACAGGTGGCCACTCTGCTTCCAGAACTGCCTTGTTAGGTACATCTTCACAGTACTGATAGTTGCAGTCACACTAGAAAAAGTATATGGACCTATGGAAATCAGTAGTTCTATAGGCACTAGGTAATGACAAACATTTGCTCCAATTACAAATCCAATAGCAAGAGATCATGTGACATATAGACATGTGACAGAGGAGGTTTGAATAATGAAAACAGTGATAATTGTTCTGGAAAATCAGTGGTTTCCTACAGCAGAAGTTTGGCAGGCTGATTAAGTGGTGTGTGGACCTCTGGACTGTGGAAGTCTAAAATATTTAAGTTGCTTCTGAATAGATTTAGCCATAAATTTCTCTTTATATGTGCCAAGGAGATGTAACATACGTTCTAGGGAACAGACTTTTTTATCAAGAGAGTTCTGTCATTCTTTGGAAAGCGAAACAAGTGGTGAGACAAAAAAGTCACTCAGAACAAGTCACCCAGACGCTGTAAGTTTCTATAGGGAAGTATAATAATAGATCAGCTAAAAATCTGAGGTCAGCACTTTCAGTTTGGTTCAAAGATACTATTTCCTACATGTCCGTGACTTTCTTCAAATTTTCTATGGATAACCATCTAGTCCTTAGTTCTTAAAACTCATTCAGTGTTCTTCAAAGCCATTAAAGGTCATATCAACAGAGGAAGTCTGCCACCTTAATGTAACAAGGTTCTCCAAAGATCCTTCTTGTCCACACATTAAAGTGTAGCCTCTCTTATAATTTCTGAAGTCTTTGAACTTAAAATGCACTGCACAGTGGACTAATAGACCTTTAGAGCATGCTCCCTCTCATTCATGCCCTTCACCCAGTCTGGTGGGGTTACTTTTCACTAGAAAAAAAAAAAATAGAACAAATAAAGAACCGACAGAAAGGCTTGCCACCAATTTCTTGTGTTAATCCTTTTCTGTGATTCCCCTATATATAGCAGCCTCATTGAAGCATCTGGATTCTCAATACATTTGTATTGATTTTTCTTTAAACTGGGAGGTAGCATCACCATTTTTGTATTTTTAGCCTGCAAGTGGCACAGAACTTGATTCACATTGTTGAAATGTCCCCAGGGCTGCAGACACTTAGATTTACAGATCACAAGATTTCAGGATGCAGCAAGACTTTTCCTTCTGTTCTGTATCCACAAGGGAGTAGGACCAACATCCGAAAGGACATTCGCAAGGTGGATCAGAGCTTGCATGGGTGAAGAATATGCAAATCAAAAGAGAGCAAGGTTCATCTCATCACATTCCCCAAGGACAATACCTACTTCCTAAAATGAAACAGAAGCACCTTCTTTGAAACTGTGCAGGGCCACAAGCTATAAGCTGCTGCTCAGTGTCCTGTAGTTCTGGCAGTTAAGACCAGGGGGGATGTATCATATGCAGCATTCAGGAGGAGTGATACAGATACCTATATCCTCTTTAATAACACTCTTTTCCTTTATTTTTCAACTGTCATGTAATGTAGGAATAAATGAGAAGAGGACCTGACCTGAAGTTAATATAATTCGGCACTGCTTTACTGACTTCAGCAGCCCTGCACTAGGTCACACCAAATGAGGTTCTGAACCAGTACAGTCTTGTCTGCGTGCGTGCACACACACACACACATTTGTTTCATTCCCCTTACTTCCCAGACAGCTGGATACTTTTTGAAAAAAACAGCAAGAGCAGCAAGAGCAAAAAAGTTCCTGTCTATGGATGCATCTGGTGCCTGCTCTTAACAAGAACAAGGTGGATGGATGGGAGTGAATTGCACTGTGCCTCCCTCATAGTCTCCACATTTATTGGTCCCTAAAGCAATGACCAGGTTGTCCTTGGTTTAGCCAAATCATTTTTACCAGAGCTATCACCTAGAACAGATTTGACTTACAACAGCTGAAGGACTTGCTGAGCTAGCAAAGTGTACAGAGTGGCTCCCACAGACCATGTCCTCAAGTATTTGTAGTTTCTACAAAAAACCCTATAATATCCAATCAATTACCTTTTTGAATTTAAATACCTTTGTTTTTCAGGAAGGTCTTTTTGTTTTGTTTTTTCTGTTACTGTAGTGCAATAGTCAGTTTCTGTGCACCAACTTTTATATTACCTGCTAAATTACTGGGATAAATTATGTGTTATAAGATGCTATAAACTGCTGAGCAAATTAGACTGTTGAGAGAATTATCAGGACATTAAGGAATAAAGCTATATTCCATAGTATTCATTGATGTTGAATTCCTCCCTTTCTTGACCTTGGAAATATTTGTCGTATTAAAAAAAAATCTCTTTTCTCTTGAATATCATCAGGCAGAAATGAACACAGGAAACATTTTTTCATGAACGTGCAAATAGGACCTTTTCATGCTCATTGCAGGGGGGTGGACTAGATGACCTTTAAAGGTCCCTTCCAACCCAAACTACTCTATCATTCTATGATTCTGTGATCCCTTTGTGTGAAACAGATAAAAAGAAAGATAAGTGGGTGACAACTCCTTTTATTCAGATCATCCATTGGTTCAGGCTATTAAACCAGCTTATAAAACAGCTTACTGGTCAAAAGGCAGCTAGCAGTGCATGGATGTCAGAGCTTGCTTTACTCTATGCTGTAGATGAGTGGAGTTTTCATTTTATATTTGTTCAGCTCTTGTAATTGTTCCTCAATATATTTTTTTCATCTGAGAGTTAGTGGGGCATGTTTCTAGAAATATGAACTTAGAATTGAAAACTGTGTTGTATTATTATATTTTTGTAGAGTTTAAATATCACCATTTTCTTCTTTAACTGAATTCTCATTACAAAACACAAACATTGCCTAGGACTTCTGTGTCAAAATGCTGCCTGCCCTGATGCCTGTAGAGTCAGAACACACCCAACAGGACATACAGGGTGATTTATTAGGCTGCTAGTCAAGTGGTAATTCTCAATTTGAAAGCCAGTACATCTGGAATCATTGCTCAGTACCAGTTTGATACTAATTCCTGCATCAGGAGAGTCTGTAATATTTGGCATCAATCTATTGATTTCTTTCTGACTCATGCAGAACTAATTTTCAGTTACACAAATTAGAAGGGGAGAAAAGGGAAAAAGCATCCTTAAAAGTTGTTCATTTCTTTTGGCCATTTCTTTGATCCATGTTTTTTATCTGAGAGGAAAGTGGTATGTCTAATAGGGAACTGTAATATATTATGAAACAGTGAGACTTAAAAATCTTGTTAGGCAATCACTACTTCAGCAGAATGAAAGGCTGTTGCAACAGGAGGAAAATTATACACCAATTATTTATCCAGTCAAGAAAAATTATGCCCCATAACATCAAAGGCTTTAATTTATGAAATAATAGAGAGAGAAAAATTCCTATTCTTTTAGCATGCCAAGGAATTTTTATTCATCTGAAATGCAGCAGCTCAAGAGTTTGGGACCGTATTTAAGATTATAATCCCACAGCATCACATGTGGCCTACGTGACTGGCTCTAAGAACAGTCACGAAAAATAGCTGTGTAATGTTTATGCAGATTTAAATGAGTTATTATAAGTAATTAACTCATCCTGTTTCTTATTATCCTTCAAATAATGTTTTTTTTCCCTTATTGGAAAAATATTTTTTCAGGCTGCCTATTCCCAGCTCATGTATTTGTTTGTTTTCTGTACTTTTCCTAATCTTCAGTAATTCCCCTTATTTTCATAAACTTTGGAACAGTCCCATAATATTTCCCCTAGCATTGGTCTCTTTTTTTGAAAATTCCTCAATTATTGTATTTAAACAGAACAAACATTCAAAGGAAAGTGGTGAGATGGTGACAGTTTTGAACATCTTTTTTTTTTTAACAGTATGCAGGATTAACGTTCTGTATGTATCAGGCTTATTGAAACTTGAAAATGAAGTCCTCTCTGTTTTATCTTTAGCACAAATTCCAAGGGAATGAATATGCAGAGTTAGCAGGACAGAACTGTTAAAATCTGAATCATCTCAGATTTTAGGACATGAGAAAATGGTTTAACAAGGAAAGGTTACCTGGAAATAAAATCAACTTAAAGAGTTCTTCCAGCAAAAAAGCTTGGCAATTTGTAACAGTAAGGTGAGGGGAGTTCTTTCCAAGTGCAGAAAACCCTCAGAGTCCTGAGGGAAAAGTGTATTAGTGAGAGGCACTGAATTTAATGTATAAGCTGTCTTGTAAAAGTGCTCTCTTCTTATGTCTTGTTTTCCTTTGTTTTGTTTTGGGTTTTTTGGTTTTTGTTTTGTTTTGTTTTTTTACAGAAAGCCTGTGTAAAGCTTGCAGTGCTTTGTGTTTGTCTGTACTGTGCTTGGTGCATGACAGCCACTGCATGTCCTTGCAAGTATACCCTGTGAACCAGGATGCAATTTTAGCCAGTGTGGGAGCCTGAAAAACAAAAAACAAAAAACAAAAACAAACAAAAAAAAAAAAATAAAGAAAAAGTTTCAGTTCCAGGCTCTGAGCAACTCTGAAAGAGTTTACTCCTGAATTCCCTAAATTCCTGTTGGCCGTACAAACTAAGGGCAACTGAGATTCAGCTGATAGTCCTTTGATGTAATGGGTGTCCAACAAGGGCAGTTCAGTCAGGTCTGTCACATGAAGCCTAAAAACACTGTAAGCAAAGTAACTTTTTAGCTCTGGTTACGAGTAGGTAGGATATTATTTCCCAAGGTAGGTGTTGTTTCCCAAGATGGAGTTTTTATCTGTAATAATTTGACATCTTACAGCTGCCATTCTAACCTCAATTTCTTATACATGTCTGAAACAACAACAAAAAAAAGACGGTAAAGGAAAGCTGAGATTTCTTTTCATAATTCCAAAAAATTACTGGGCTGAAGTAAGAAATGCGTTCTACATTAAAATAGTATGAAAAGAAAATGTTGTTGCATTACTTAGTTCCTCCAGCAGTCTTCTTCCCTTCCTTAATGAAATGGAACAGTCTATGCCTTTATCACTTCTTCCGTTTAATCTCGTTAGTGCAGTCTGTTAAGACTCTACTTTTGCAACAGCACAGGTGTAACTGTGGATAAGTAGGGTAGTAGGAAAATACTGTTTTGCTCCCAGGAGTCTTTTTTACTTACGACAAAATGTGTGATATTCAACCCAGAATAAAAACTGATGCAACTGGTGAGTTGAAATATTTTTCTTCTTCACTTGCATAACCATATGAGGTATTCCAATGAAAAATAAATAGGGAAATATTAACCATGCTGTACCAAACCTATCCTTGAGACAAATGCACTTGGAGTTTTACTAAAGATTAATTCTTCTTACTGTGTTAAAAGATGGCAGATTAAATTGGTAAGTAGACAGTTGGGAAGTATAACATTTTTCAGGCAGCAACAAATGCAAATACAAGAATATCTCCAGCTGATTTGATTGCTTTTCAAAAGATGGGGCAAAGATTTTAAATAAAAATGTGCAAAAGGGAAAATACATATAGATGATGAAAAATATAAGCAAATTAAAAAAGCTCTAGGAGGGGAACATCAGAAGGATTTCAAGGTAAATTCAGGCTGAAATCACTTGTATTATTTGTTGTTGCCTATGTCTCTTGTCATTGGCATTTTGCCTTGTAGGAGTTATGTTGAGCCTAATGAATGGGTTAAGGTATCGTAAGGAAAGTGGAAGGGAAATTGTTCCACTGGCTGTGATGGCAGTTATATAAAGTCCGAGACAATGACAGTTAGATCCTCTTTTTTGCTGCACTGCTATGATTCTACTTGACTGTGTTGAATTACTCCAAATTTACTTTGTGCAACTCAGAACCAAAATCTGTACCAGCAGAAACACATTTCTCTCCATACTTTCTTTCCCTTGGGTAGCCAGCTTGATGATTTTCTGTCTTAAAAAGAAAAAGGAAAAAAAAAAAAGCAAAAAAAAAAAGCAATGCACATTTTTAAGGCTTTTGCCACTGAATCATGCTCATTAACAAAAATAAAGACATAAACTATGCCTATGTATTCTTCCCTCTCAACTTTTCCTTGAGCATTACAGTTAGCTATTTTGGCAAGAAGCTTTAAGCTGTAAAACATTTAACATTAAAAGCTGCACTAATTAGTGTTTTTTCAGGATTGCAAATATACAATTTATTTAGCTTACTCAAATGCTTTGGGTTTTTAAGTTGCATCATGCCCTGTTGTTCACCAAAGTATAGTTAATCAAAGTATATGATTGTAGTAGTCGAATCAGCTAAAATTTTCCTGAAGATAAGGCAGTCAGAAAACAGTATAATTATGCATTTCTAATTGTGATGGACAAATAGATTTACAGAGATTCCAGGAATGAGAAATGTTCCATGAAATAGGAGTACTGAAGTTCAGGAGGGGGAAAAAAACAGGGATGTTGCCAAGAATTTTACTATCAATGTGCAAAATAACCCTTTATACTCCCATGTTATGCCATTCCCACACCTTTGTTCATGATCCACACTCTGCAGTGCTGGATATTATGTGTGCAAGACCTCCTAAAAGTCCTTTGGCTTTTCTGTAATTAAATGTACATGTTCAAATGGCACAGCTTATATACTTCTTAACTGGTTGGTGCTGGGCTACCTTTTGTGCTTGATTTTCAGTATTAGATAGAAGAAAACTCCCAGGATTAAATTTCCAGAAATTGAACTACTGTAACATTTGCTTGCTGCAGTAAGTGATAGAACTATGAAAGTTCGTACTGGGGATGTAATGTTTGGGGGGAATTGAGGATATGATCAATTAATGTAATTAAATGTTTAAACAATCTTGCAGACATGCATATTCAAATAAAGAGGAGTGTTTTGCTAATAACAGTGATGTGGTATAGGCAATCAGTTATATCAGTCTAACAAACAAGGTATTGGGCTAATTGATAAAGCAAAAGAAACATAATTTATATGTGATTTTCCCAGCAAAGTATTTGGCATATGAAACCTATGCTTGTTACCCATCATTACTAGATGTGAAAGTTTTTTTTCTGTATCTTCTCTACTTCTCTATAACATAATATGTTTAGAAGAGAGAAAAGTTGGAAAACGTGGTTTTCCAAAGTTTGCAAAAGTCATTAGTAACCACCGAGTATGAATTAACATTGTCTTTAAGTGATTTTAAGTCACATTTTCATAACTTCTAAAGTGAAATGCCATCTTTGGTTACAGTATCCTGGGAAGTAATGTTTAAGGTAGCTGTAACAATGGTTACAAAACAAAATCAAACTTGTTTTTTGAAGGTGCACACAGGATACAAAGTTATTAGACTTAGGCGTATGTAGTGACTTCTGGACTTTGAAGTGCTTTTTTGTTCCTCCTAAGGCTGACATTTTTGGCATGTGTTTTTCCTATGAAATCTTAAAAATGCCAGTAGCTACTCGTGTTGGGTGTGTAAGAGGTTCGTACTTTTTCGAATCTCAGCCTTCCTTCTTTCCTTTTCCAATATTTTATTTATTAAAAAAAGTAGAGCATACAGACCCCTTCATAAAAATCAGTATGGATTACGACAGAAATGGACGAATGTAAAACATAAATATCCAGTTATTTGAATGGTGAGTTCACTTACTTATATGAGCGTAAAATACTTTCACTTACTTATATGAGAGTAAAATACTTTTCTGTTCTATGTATCACTTAGTGATTTTTCTATAATATTTTAATTATATTTATTTCTAGCCATATATAACTTACTAATTTTTGGAAATAAAAGTTGGGATGGTTTGATTCTTCTCTGTTATCTACAATATTTCCAAAAGAAGGAAGCATTTTAAACTCTCTATTTCATAATTTACAGATGGCTTTTGCATAAAGTACTGGAAAAAAATAAGTATTTGAGAGGTGCAACAATAGAAGAAGGTTCTGACCCGGTTGTTACTTTCTCT
This sequence comes from Pterocles orientalis, assembly GCA_011057875.1. Classification (NCBI taxonomy): domain Eukaryota; kingdom Metazoa; phylum Chordata; class Aves; order Pterocliformes; family Pteroclidae; genus Pterocles; species Pterocles orientalis. The sequence continues at coordinate 632,673 of WKFP01014841.1, read as the reverse complement.
GAAGCTGCATTCTTTATAGGTCCAGCAACTATTTTGTGTGCATCCACAGGTTGAACAAAAATCCTAAATCCTTAATCATTCACAGTGTACTGTAGTATTGCACTGCTAACATGCATCCCACGTGATGTTGTTTTTTCTCATGGCTGTCCTTTCTGGTGCAGCCTTTCTTCCCTTTATCAGAGCAAGTGCTTGAGAAGCAGTTCAGAAAATAAACTGTTGTAGAAAAGGAGTTAAATTGGATTATACTTGAAGCCTCTGGTTATGCAGAGGCTGGCTTCAGTCTCTGTTTAGTGGCAACTAAGTCATGAATACGCAAATTGTTGAGTGTCAGCTGGTTCTTTGCAGAGACCTAAACTGTGCAACGGTCACCATTTCCCTTGATGATTTTGCATGGCGTCAAGTTCTGGGTTTGAGTGTCACTGCATGTATAGGAAACTGTGGATGTTTGAACAAAAGAATTCAGGTGCGGGGGTTAAGGGGGGATGCAAGGACCATGAGTGTGCTGCAGCTGCAGTCCAATAGCAAAGAGCTGGAGAAGAAGGTGCTGTCACAGACAAAGCTAACAATAAGCACGACATGTTCCTTCCTCTGCAATCTGAAGTAAGTTTTAAATTCATTTCCACACAACTCCGGCAAGCAGTAACACTGGCTACATGAGAGGAAAGGTAAGGTCATGTGTGATCCCACATCCTTGAAAACAGGAGGTTTCCTGCAGCATCTCTCTTTGGGCCACTAGGCTTTCTAACTGTACAGCAGTGATCTACGTGTATCTAACATAAAGAATTCTTGCTAATATACTCAGTACTGTATGACAATTTCAGCCAGCTCTCAAGAGGCAAAATGGACTGTAGATATTTATCATGCTATCTGGGCTCTTCACTTGCAAAGTTCATTAGTCCATTTATCCAGAAGAGAAAAAAAAATAGCCATGGACTGTTGTCTATCAGGAAACAATTCAGAAACACTGGGCACACTGAGTAGCTTTCTGACTAAAGACAAGTAAGGAGGGAAACTAATTTGTCCTGCTAAATGCCTCCTGTATTGTAAACCGTTTAAGTGAAACAAATTATGACAAATAGATTGGCAGAGCAAATACTGAGTGTACTTCTCATAGGAAAGAACTTTTCCTGTGCAATGTGTTTTCTGTATAGACTGCTATTTTTTGTGGAAGTGCACATTTACTCTGTAGAGAATTGCATAGAAAACATAGTCATCGCTGTGCAGACAGCCATCCTTGACCAGCTTATATAAACACTAGCTAAAGCTGCTAGTGATTATTCGCAGAACATTGGATCTGATGAGCTCAAATGTAAGATAGCTTGGGTAGTATAATATTTGGGATTACCATAATAATCTCTTTAAGGAAAGTGTGCAGTATCAGCAGAACCATTGCTTGAGTCTTTAAGAGAAATAGAAACTCTAGAGTAATAATTCTGCATTTATTATACACTTAAATCTTTCCCTGTGAATAAGACAGGTTTCTGAGCTTTTTATGGGGCCCAGGGTAAGGCTTTGAGAATTTAATTAAATATCTCTGATTTGAACTCACCTATGGAGCCCAAGTCATCAGTATGGCAACATGTTTTTGTTGTGTGGTAACTTGTTTTACTGTAGCATCATCCTTTGAAGTTAGACACATAATTTTCATGCATATGAGTTACTAGACAAAAGAGTTCATAGATTAATATAGAAAAGTCCATGTTGAGAGGCAGTGAAAATGCTTCTGTACAGATATAGAGTGCTAGACAAGTTGTCAAAATTTGCTATCCTTGACCCTTTCTGACCTCTTTGAGCACAGTCTTTCAGGGCTCAAGGTTTGAGCCAGAGCTTCTGACAAGGGAGCTGATTTTCATCTTTTGGATACGGACACTGGACTGTACTTGTCTGTGTTAGCCATCACTGCCCTGAAGAGGATACAGGCAGGTCTGCTTCTCTTCTGCTGCTTTCCCTGCCTGTAAACCATTCCACATAAGTCTGGGACAGCCTTAAACACTCATGCTTCCTATGCGCTTCAACCAAATTGTCCAAAATAAAGAAACAAACAAGCTACTAGGAAGCAATTTCTCTGCCTTTGGCATCTTCCTAACCTTTTGCTGTTTCACTGGGTGTTGAGCTGCCGTTCTTGACAAAAAGCTACACAGCTTTTCCATGGAGTCCAGGAAGCAGCATCACCACCACTGACTTGTAATACCCCATGGAAATACAGATTTTCTGTTAATTTACAAATGGTTTAAACTCATTAAAATCATCGCTTCTGTAGAAAAAAAGACTGGCAATCCAAAATAAGTATATATCAATTATCTCACAACATCATGTCACTGCTCTTAAGACTCTCATGGTTCTCTTGCACACAACTACCTTTGCTCCACAGAGAATCATGCAACCTTGCAAATCTTGCATCTTTTCTAATTGATTAGCATAATGAAATTCAGCTCTGAGCAATTATCCTTAACACGTTTTAAGCTTGAAGTCCTTTGCTCCTGTCTAGGGTGTGATAAAAAGCTAGGGGTCCAAAAGCATTTCTTATCCCTTGGTCTAACAAGAGATATTACATCTAACTAAAAATCTCATCTATATCTTTGGACTATCACAAGAATAGCAACATTTTACTATTCATAAATTGTTAAATAACACTGCTAGATCCATTGTAGGTACACTCAGGAAAGGAAAAAAAAAAAGGCATTTGAACAAAAAACATTTTTTTTCTTATTTCTGTTCTTTTTGTGATGGGAGAAGGTTGTTTTACTGTGCTCATTTTTCTTCCTATAATTTCTCTTTTTCTGCTGAATGTAAAGGCAAGTAATCTGTGCAGATCATTCTTTCCAGACTTGTTTCAAAATTAGTATGTAACAATAAGATACAAAAAAGATCAGATAATATCAGCAGTTTGGAGATTACCTTTAGCTCTGGAGCAGCCATAATCATTTGAACTCGTATTACTTCATCTGTCTATTTCAAAGCATTTAACAATGGTCTGTAAACAGTATTATGGCCATGAAACAGACAAGAAAAGTCTTTCAAAGTATCTGTCTACAGTGCAGATATAAACATATTGCCTTCATATGCAAAACCGGCAAAAAAGCTAGTATTTAGCATGCAATTTTGAAATTTTCATCAGTCTACAGACATTGTCATGCATATTTCTAAGGTTTGATCTTACTTTTCTTTAAAAAAATTAATTTTAAATGCACACAATAAGGACACACAGGGTAGCTACATAAAGACTTCTTTTTCCATCAAAAATACTTGAGGTTTTAAAAGGTTCTTTTCCAATAGTCTTTCAAATAGCCGTGCAATAAAGGGCAGAGTTGTATGAAGAGTTGATATAGAGTTCCATGCTTTTTCTTTTTTTTTTTCCCCACTGGAAAATCATAAAAGAGGATGTGTCACGAGGAAACGTTCCAAGTGACATTGATTATAAGCTAAGAAAACTCCAGCTAAGACTGCGAGACCAATGAAGAAATTGGACCTGACAACTGCGTGGATTTCTATTAGAAACAACCTTTTTAGCAATAATTTGTCACTCTTCTATTTCAAGCAATGATCTATCAGTTTTCTTAATATCCAACTTCCCGGACTAATACTTACCTTGAAATTCATGACAAGTTTTTACAAATCATATACTGATCAAATCTACTGTATGTGCCCAATGAGACGTATAGATATACAAAAACTTCTACTTCTGGGGAATTTGTACATTTCTGCAAATGAGCTCTAGGGCTGGCATATTTGGGAATTATCAGCCTTGCTGCACATGCACAGAGGGCCCTGGGCAGAGTGGACCTGATAGTCTTCATAGCTCTAACAAAGCCCAGGATCCAGACTCACAGTCAGAGTTGTGTGTATCACTGTGCAAAAATCCTAAGATTTTATGAAAATGTTATTTTCCTGGTTGAATTCCATCCTATCTGCTTACTCTAATGGCTCATTTGTGTGGCTGACAGCAAATGTATCTACAGAAATGTTAAGATTAGCTGGCATTAGTTAGATTGCTGAGATATTGCTAACTATGTAGGGCTCACTGCATGAGGTACGACAGAGGCTGAAAACATAACTAGTATCCTCAGCTGTGCATTTTCAGATTATTACATGCAAATGCAAAGCATGTGAAGTCTTGCTGTGAAGTCACAGAATATCTTATATAGTGGCAAAGAGTATACCAAGGTCTAGCTGGCAGCGTGGAAACTTCTGTTGATGGTAACGCGGAAGGAAAAAAGCCTGTCTTACTCACAGAGGTCGGGATAAAAAAAAAGCACTGGCAGCTAGATAAAAATGCTGAGTATACTTAGTTTGAAATCACTTAGGGATACAAACATGAAAGTGAACTGGGCTGATCTGCTAGCATTTTTCAAAGAACTCAAGCTTAAGGATGATGGGAATTCTTGGAAGGTGAAGAAGCTGCTTTTTTTTGCTATCGGTTCTCTGATTAGCCTTGATGTTTCCAAGTGCAATCCCTCCTGGATCAACAAATTAGAGAGAGGACTTCCTCTTCAAAGTTCATGCCCAGCATGCTTTAGTATCCGCTTTTGATCAAGAACTAAATATTGAAAGCTCAAGTCTTTTTTCCCCTTGAAACCAAAGTTACAGGTCTGGGATATTATAGTCCTGTCTGTCCTGAATGAAGTTCCTCAGATGTTAAACTGACATTGTAGAAAACGCGAGCTTTGCTTTTTTCTTTTTAGAGAACATATGCACATGAGTGGCAGTCCTCACAAATACACAACAGACACATTAGCTGCCTCATTGGCTCTCATCTTTGTTTCAAGAGGAATTCAGCAAATTATCTGTGTATCTCCTTCCAGATTTATGCCTAATTTCACCAATACAACAATTCTTGAAACCTGATTATTGCCCTACTTTTAGGATAATGAATTTTGTGCCCATGAGTAAATTTTTTGCTAGTAGAAAAAAAGCAGCTCAGTGTACTTTTTTATTTCTCTTGGGGCAGCATTTGAGGAAATAGCTAATGCTTGTTTTGAAGATGGTTTTAAGTACATATTTGTTTTTATCCAAGTGTTCATTTCAAATGCATGAGATGATTTTGTATTTGCTTCCTTGATAGAATTCCACCCTTCTTCCTGTTGTCCCGGGAGAATGAATTAGGTCCCAGGTGGTAAACCCAGCATCTGTGGATTATTGTTACTACTTATGTAGAATTAATTGATTTCCATTGCAGCATTCTAATTTGTAGGGTGCCATACAGAACTAGAGGCAGTTCCAAGCCCCAAAGAACTTTGAATTTAAGTATAAAATAAGAGATGGATACTTCAGGGAGACAGGATGACCCTGTGGATGACTCTTCTTTCTTGATGAAAGAAGCTACAGTTGGTGATAGGGAGCAATCACAATGCAGCATGTGTCCAAACACTGTGAATGTTTCGTTAGATATCAGGGTGATGGAGGTTTTCAAGATTTTATCAAGAGATACGTCTCAGGACAGGATGAAAACTGAATGTGCTTGTTGAAAAATTGGGCAAATGGACAGTTGAGACCTGTGTTATTGCTTGAAAAGAGACAGGAGCCATTATTCTTATTTGCATTATTAAAGTTGATGTGTAAAAAGGCAAGTGGAACAACTTTAGAAGTAGAGATAAGTAGTTTTTCTCTTATTCCTTCCTCTTGTTTGCTACATTGGGATAAGTTCTATTCCTGTGCTGCTGAATGTTATCTTTGTGGCAACTCCATCATTATTAACTCATTCCATTTTTGCCTCAATATTCAGGAAGTGGTACTGAATCAATGCATTTTATACTTGTAAGGAATTCAGAAGCGAGCTGTTTATTTTATAATAGCAATAAAGAGAGGTAGGATATGAAAGGTCCTTAAACTGTCTAAGAGAAGGCAAGAAGAAAAGCAACATAAAACTGTAGGGGGCTGAACAAGAATACAAAGTGGAAAAGGTGTAGTAGCCTCTGATAATCATTAAATCTGCAAAAGAAACTTGGTACACTGGGTGTTAATTACAGTAATTCAAGAGGTTTCTGGGAATACAGTGGCTTCTTTTTTATCTGGGCTGTACAATTAATGACTCAAGTTTTCTGTTACAAATCCTTAAATTGTTCTGCTGTCTTATGAACAAAAAGAATTGCCTAAGAGACAGTAACAGAGTCCACTTTTTCAGACTTCATCAAATGTCCTCTGTGTCCTAAAGATGCTGTGTTTTCTGTGAGCTCCCTAAGTAGCCATGGTAGCAATTTCCTAGACATCCTGTATTTACTAACATAGGGTGGTTAGTTTTGAGTAAGGGTTTGAACTAACTGATGAATTGCAAGTCTAAAGTATTTATTTCATATTAATTGAAACCTAGAGCCTTAGCATTTGGTGACCAGGTCCACAAATATTTACCATGAATGTAGTGCTTATAATTTCAAGTCATGCACTGGTTGCTCACATAACGAGTACTGTGCTAAATGCAATGAGTGTCACAGGATCAATTCTTCTGTCTCTGTTCCTTTCACACTTACAAGCTGTATATGCAAGTCACATTAAAAGTACCTGCGCACTGGTTTGTCAGGTTTTTTTCCTTCCTTTGTTTTGTCTTTTTCTGAAGATCTCACATTCCCACTGTAGTTCCTGCCTCTGACATTGACATATGTCTTTGATGCTTGTCAACATAAAACAGTGTGTGGTCCCAGAGCTGAGCCTTGCTCCCTCCACATGACTCTCAAGCAGAGACCTGTGGGTAATTACTCGAGCTGGCCTCTCGAACAGCAGTACCTGGAGGTGCATGTTTAAATGTTTTAATTATCTCAATGGAGATAAGGCATAGGAATTTTTGAGCAGGATCAGCCTGGCAAAATTGCCAAGGAACTGCAGATGCTTTTCTGTAAGGAACTGCCTACCTTTTTATGCATCTATCATACCACGATGGCTCATGAGTATTAATTTATTGAGAAGGGAAAGAAACTACGACCATGAAAGCAAAATTGGATACAGAAGCTAACCCCAAAAATGTGGATGACATAGGAAGTCTTATTTCTAGAGATGAACTTTCTTAAGTACAAAGACAGACAAGATTTTGGTTCTGGGTTTTCTCCATGGAGAATATATTAACAACAAATTGTTATTTCCTACAACAAAATTAATTCTATCCACCCTGGATTAGGAGTGGTTTAAAAACTGGTTTGCTTGCCTAAGCTTTGCCTAAAAATGTGCTTGATCAGAGACAGCATCTCAGGAAACCAAGCTCACAATGGAGAATTAAAGTCTCTCTAGCCAGCCATGAACATGTCTCTTCACTGATACCTTTGAGATATGGTCCCAAAGGAATAGTTACTTGACTTTTCAGAGAAGAGGGACTGCTAGCTTTCACCTTGTGGAGTTTACCTTGATGAGCCTTTACCCTCAGTAGGGGTCTCAGGGAGTAGGGGATGCAATACACCTTTCCATGGGAATTGTGGTGGCTCTGCAGGACAGAGTTCTGCATTTTGATTGTTTAACCACATGCTGGTAGGAAGGTAACTCTTAAAAAACTCTTGGCTTCTGCTAAGAGTGATAGATGATAACTATAGGTAGAAATGGGGCAAAATCCAGACTACATTATTATACTGTCACAGCATCCATTGTAAAAGCATGCTTAGTGCTCAGCTTACAATGTGCAGTCATTTTTAAGCATGTTTTTTGCAGCATTTGTGACCTCCTTGCTGCCCACACATTTGAAAAGGGATGGTCTTCTTAGGATGAGCATCTGGAAAACAGTCTTGTTTCCCCATCTCCCAGTGCATTTTGGAATTGAACTTGTCCAGTTAAAATATTAACAGTTGGCCCTACTACACAAGCTCTCCACTTGCTACCCGAGTATTTGATGAGTGACTTTTGTCACAGAGACCTGCTGCTATTGTTGCCCTAAGCATGGAGGAAAGACATCTAACAGGAATATAGATCTTTACCAAGTATGATAATACTTCAGAGTGGCAGGAGAATTTCAGGGAGGCATGTATCCCACATAGAAAAACAAATGAAAGGGAGCAAAAATGGGTTTTCCGTTTCTTCTCAACACATCTGACTAGAATAAAGGCACCTCCTTCCCTACATTTCAGATTATGCGCTCTTACAGTATTGTCGAAGGAAACACACACAGGATTCAAAGTAGTTGAGGGAAGCAAACAGCTTTGTTAGCAAAAGAAATATAGGGAAGGTAGTGAAAAATGTTGTACTTCTCTGAATTAAATGACCATTATGTTTTTAAAAGTTTTTGAAGCATATCCATATTCAAACATTTTCAGATAGTACCTGCCTCTCCCAGCACACAGCCACTAGCTACTTAAACTCAGTCTGTGGGCCTTGCCTGCCCATGACCTGATGCTGAAACAAATAGTTTGAAGAGAAACAGAGGTTAAGCAATCATTTGCAAGCCCATCTCTGCCAGCGGGATTGTGGTGTTTGTGTGTATTGAAGCCAAAATCTGAAGGATGTGGAAACTTCATCACCTCTACTGCTTGAAAAATGCATCAAAATATTCCACGTACTTCTACCTCAGCAAAATGAGAAGTCATGAATATTTGAAATGTGTAAGCAAGAACAATTTAGATAATTATTTAGGACCCCTAATGATCATAGTAGAAACTACATGATGTGGAGCAATTAAAATTTGCCAAATCAAAGTGTTCTGAAACACACAGTACGATGCAGTTTTCTATTGTCAGGAGCATGAACAGGTTTATCTGCTGACTAGCTCTAAAGATTTTTATTTGAGAAAGAAAGAAATTAAATAGAATTGTGTACTCAAAACATTTCTCTTGTATTTTTTTTCAGCGCAAATTGAAGTGATACCATGCAAAATTTGTGGTGATAAGTCCTCTGGAATACACTATGGAGTCATCACATGTGAAGGCTGCAAGGTATGAGATTTTAATACAGCATAGTCATCAGCATCTGCATTAAGCCTCAGGCGTCTGTGTACAATAATACAGTCTTACATGCTTTCAAGCAAGCAGTGCCAAAGGCTGTAAAGCCTGCTGCTGATATAGATGCCTTTAATGCCTAATTTTACTGCTTGCTTTCTTTTTCATCAAATAGTCTTTAGTGTTACCTCCTTGTTTGAAACACAAATTAATCACATCTGATGCAGTAAAAGTGCTGATACAGAGGCTGGCAACTGTAAGTCACACCTGTTCTACCTTAAATCAGCTTGAGAGATGGATTTCTTATCTTGTTTCCTATATGATCCACGTAGCATTAGAAGTTGGTGCAGTATCTCAATTCAACATCTTACAGGTTTCAGTTTGGTTCTATTTTATTCCTTTTGTATTCTCTGCATGCCAAATTGTAATCTCCAAAAGAAAAAATGCCCTACATTTGTGTAAAAGGATCCTTTGTCTTCTTCCTATAGGCTCCAGCATAAGGCAATTGCTGGGAATTGGAAGTTAAAAAAAAAAAAAAAAAAAAAAAAAAAAAAAAAAAAAAAAAAAAAAAAAAAGGAAAAAAACCCTGGTTTTGCTTGTCCTCCTATTGTGTCCATCACAACGTGACGAAGGAAGGGTTACATTTGTTCCTGTTGGGAAGCTATGAGAATATTCTCTCCCTGGATCTGCCAAGTTTGCAAGGAAGATCCCCAAGCTAGATTTCCTCAGGGAGCAAATGTTAACTAACAAACAGAGAGTTGGACAGACTCTCTTTCTTTGGAGAGGAGCAGGGCATCCCTCAATACCGTTTTGGAGAAAATAGTTTTCATGAGGCTTATAGCCAGTGGCCAGAACATAACCTAATTAGGCCAGAAAGGGTGATTAGCTGTTTATTTTGAAGATGTTCAAACCATGCACTCCTATTAGACACTGCCCTGGGAGAAAAGGGATGCTGTTTATACTCCCAGATCTAAGGGATCAGCAGAGTTTATTTTCCCCTATAAATTAAGGCCTGTTCTATTTACATTCTATCAGCTGAGGTTAGATCTGTTTATTTTCACTCATCTACAGGAAATGGGAATATTTCAGTCTATTGTTCTGAGTCCAGGGAAGCAGTCTGTATTGCTTAACCATGGGCAAAGGCAAATTAGTCACAGCCTTCACACGCTACCTCAAAAGATTTGTTTAATAGTAGTACCATCAATGGCAAAAGGATTTACAAAAACCCATAGTTCAAATTCTGCTCCTTGAACCTTTTCCAGACTGCATGAGAAACTTTGTTAAACTCCCCAGATGACTGGTACTCCATCATGGGAGATGGAGTTGATGAAGTTCTCCCTCTTCCCAGCAGGCACCTCCATGTATTGATGTTGAGCTGAGGGGTTTAATGCAATATTTTCAAGCTCACTGCTTCTTTACTGTATTGAATTAGCTGCTGATTTGTGAGGGTATCGGGAAGCACAGCACTGATGAAGGAAAATGCTGGTGGGAGAGAAGTGCAGTGAGTCTCCCCACATATGGCTCCTGGTCAGACCAGTGGCAATGGGACAAAGACATCTTTACCATACATATAGCACACCCTGCCAAAAGCTACAGTGGGATCCCACTTCAGGGTTTCCAAATATTTGTTTGAGTTGGCTTCATATTTAATTATAAAACAATCTCCTTTTGCTAGAATTTGTTAACAGAATTTGTTTGCATGCTTTGATCTTTTATTTTTAATCATCTCTCATGTTCATGAAGCCTTTGGTAAGATTCTCCACTGATAAAAGTGCTCAAATTATAGCAAATGGACTATGAGGTGACAATATATCTTAGAGAGGGTCTTAATTCCTTTGAAGTTAAGCTTTTTGATGGTCAATTCAATTCTTTTAATTGTATCTTATTTTTAACTTAACTAATCTTGCTTATTTTAAACTTAAATCAAGACTGTTTTCCAACTACTGGAACTTAAAAATTCTGCAGAAGACAGGCAACTGCAAGCACTGTGAACATAAATTTTATCTGTTGACTACATTCAGTGGAATAGACAATCAAGAACGCACCAAACATCAAATACTGTGATGCAGACAGAAATTACCAACAACCAATTATAAAGATATGGAGCAGCAAGAGGTACAGTGTGTTACATACATTATGGACCTGCCAGAATAGGTTACTTAGGGTTGTACAATAATAATTTGGATTGTTGATCATGATAATCTCATGCTGGTCATAACTGTCTGGCTGTTATTTTATGTTTCCCCAGCCTGTTTGCTGAATCTGTTTGCTGTTTTTTCTACTTGTTTATAGTTTGCAAATTGTTTGAGGTGAAGTGAATTTTACTGTTTGTTTGCACAGTACCAGCTCTCGAGAAGGGGATGGGAACCTCCATGATCTCCTTCACTGAAAATAATTTAAAAATCCCTAATGCAGGCAGTAAAAATTCTTCTCTAGGAAAAACAAACTCAGCTGAACTCTAGCTAAATTAATTGATATCCCTCATGATCCACCAATTTTCACAATGGATTATGGGGAAGTTTTATGAAGTTCAAAAATAGCATTGTGTTCCTCCCTCCTTCTCCTCCTCGTTGCAGGGTCCTACTGGCTATCAGAAGATTGATCTGCTGCAAGAAGAACTTCCCCACTACAATGAACATAATCCTCCAGTTCACTGGTTTAAGTGATTCTTGAAGGATTACTTTTCAGAGTAATGAGGGGTTAGATGCTTCCCAAGATAGCTAGACAGCCTTCACAGGTTTTTAAGATGAGCCAGTGTATGAGAAGTTACAAAGTGCCATAGCCTATACTTAGGTATTTTTCCCTTTTCTTGCAAAAAGGCCAGGTGCTCTGAGGCATCCACCTCTCTGTGAGCAAGTTTCTCATGTTGATCCCAGTGAAAAAAGTTCCTGAGGTGTAGATATTTATCTTGTTTGTTTGGGATTGGTTTGGGGTTTATTCCAAAAAGCTTATTTTTTTTCTCTTTATTAAAAAAATTCAAATTGGTTTATGTTCCATTTTCAAATGCTCCCTGTGATTGCCAGGGCAACAAAACATACCAAGGTAAGATCACTTTATTTGCAGGGTTTTCTTACAGTGGAGAAGTGACAGCCCACAAACTCACATGCATGGCATAACCATGCATCCCAGTGGCCTGGCACACCATTGCCATCTCTTGCTGTTTGAACAGTATGAGGACTCAGACTCTAGCAGGCTTCAGAAGATTTTCCAGAGTCCAAAATCACATGCAGGTAAGTCCTACCTGGTTCCCTTGCTTCCCTGGACTTCTTAGTCTGTCACTGCCTCCTGCAGCACATGTCCTGGTGAAGTGGCTCATGAGTCACGGAAGCAGAAGAGTGACTGCCCAAATTCTCAATAGCTCTATTTTCTGACATGGGAATCATAGGTTCATAGAATCACAGAATCATAGAATCATAGAATGGTTTCGTTTGGAAAGGACCTTAAAGATCATCAAGTTCCAACCCCCCTGCCATGGGCAGGGACACCTCCCACTAGACCAGGTTGCTCAAAGCCTCATCCAGCCTGGTCTTGAACACCTCCAGGGATGGGGCATCCACAACTTCCCTGGGCAACCTGTTACAGTGTCTCGCTACCCTCATAGTGAAAAATTTCTTCCTAATGTCTAGTCTAAATTTACCCTCTTTTAGCTTATACCCATTACCCCTTGTCCTCTCACTACACTCCCTGATAAGGAGTGCCTCCCCATCTCTCCTGTAGGCCCCCTTCAGGTACTGGAAGGTTGCTATTAAGTCTCCTCGGAGCCTTCTCTTCTCCAGGCTGAACAACCCCAGCTCTTTCAGCCTGTCCTCATAGGGGAGGTGCTCCAGCCCTCTGGTTAGTTTTGTGGCTCTCCTCTGGACTCTCTCCAACAGGTCCATGTCTTTTTTATGTTGGGGGCCCCACATCTGAACACAGCACTCAAGGTGGGGTCTCACAAGAGCAGAGTAGAGGGGGAGAATCACCTCCCTTGACCTGCTGCTAATGCTTCTCTTGATGCAGCCCAGCACACGGTTGCGTTTCTGCACAGCAAGCGCACACTGCCGGCTCATGTTGAGCTTCTCATCCACCAATACCCCCAAGTCCTTCTCCTCAGAACTGCTCTCTATCCATTCTCTGCCCAGCCTCTATTTCTGCTTGGGATTGCCTCAACCCACATGCAGGACCTTGCACTTGGTCTTGTTAAATTTCATGAGGTTTGCATTGGCCCACCTCTCAAGCCTGTCAAGGTGCCTCTGGATGGCAACCCTTCCCTCCAGCGTGTCCACCACACCACACAGCTTGGTGTCATCAGCAAACTTGCTGAGGGTGCACTCCATCCCACTGTCCATGTCTCCAACAAAGATGTTAAACAACACTGGTCCCAGTACTGACCCCAGTGGAACACCACTTGTCACCGGCCTCCACTTGGACATTAAGCCATTGACCACAACTCTTTGAGTGCGGCCATCTAGCCAGTTCCTTATCCAGCAAGTAGTCCTTCCGTCAAATCTATGTCCCTTCAACTTAGAGACAAGGATGCCATGTGGGACTGTGTCAAAAACTTTGCACAAGTCCAGGTAGATAATGTCAGTTGCCCTTCCTCTATCCACCAGCGCCGTGGCTCTGTCGTAGAAGGCCACCAAATTTGTCAGGCATGATTTTCCTTTGGTAAAGCCGTGTTGGTTGTCGTCAATAACCTGCTTGTTTTCCATGTGCCTTAGCATAGATTCTAGGAGGATTTGCTCCATGATCTTGCCAGGCACAGAGGTGAGACTGACCGGCCTGTATTTTCCTGGGTCTTCTTTATTTCCTTTTTTAAAAATGGGGGTTATGTTTCCCCTTTTCCAGTCTGCGGGAACTTCACCAGAGTGCCACGACTTCTCGAATATGATGGAGAGTGGTTTGGCAACTTCATCTGCC
>WKFP01014841.1:590982-614761 GCA_011057875.1 Pterocles orientalis | reverse complement strand
AAAAAAAAAAAAAAAAAAAAAAAAAAAAAGAAAAGAAAAGTAAAGAAAAGAAGAAAGGACAAAACCCCCTTCCATGCTGCTTACTCATATTAACATATTATGCCAGGCATTAGTTCAAATAACACAAATCAGATCCCAATGCAAGAGAAGAAAGACTGTGATTTTCAGCTTTAAATATACTCTGTGATTTCATTATTTAAGGAATTACATCATTACTCATGGAAAAACAGAATTTCGTACTACATGTGAAATTGCAAAGATAGAGAAGCAGCATCTCTGACTTCTTTTATGTGGAAACACAAACTGCTACATTTGAAAGTGGGTGCATATTTTTAGAGTGAAATTGCAAGTTAATTAATGCTTTACAAAATTTTAGAATATCTGAAAAATCTGAAAATTTGTGTGCACCCATTCCCAAAAGAAAGCTTTCAATGCCAACACATTAAGAAGCAATATATTGTCAAACATCATATTTATTTCAGAAATGTTAACAATTGTAAACGGAACAACCCACAGTGTGTCACTGTCTTATTGTGATGCTGGACTAGAAATAAGCATCTTCTTATGACGATCACATGAAACAGGATTAGACTAATTGATCTGTTACTTCAAAATTGGTCCAAAAGCTATAGGAGAAAAACAAATTAAGATGAAAAACAGCATTTTGTCTTGGTACTCAGTGCCCACAGAGCAGTTAGGGGTAGAGTCTCCTGTAGATTTGATTAGGGTTAATGCTGGCCCTTGTGTGTGCCTCAAGAGGAGATGATACCCCTCAGCTCTGTGTGTAGACGGCTTATTGAGATAAAGAGCTTCTCTTCCACTTACAACAGTTTTAACCCTATTGCTTTTCTGCCAGTTTTGTGGTATCAGATCTATTAGTCTAATCTTGTTTTGTGAGCCCGTTGTGAAAAAAGATGTCAGTTTTCACACTGGGTCCGATAGGAGGTATGTCACTCTGTCAGAGGTCTCTCTTAAGGTAGGCGCTGTCTCAGGCAGTTGGAACTCTACTCTTCCTTGCCCATTGCTTCCTTGTGTAATTAATAACTATTTTCTGAGCCTGCATACTAATAACTGATCATTTCTGGCTCCTTTTTTCTGAATGTGTTACAAGTCTGAATTAATTAAGAAGATCACGTGTGGAAGAGTCAAGAACTGCTCCAGAAGCACACACACACATTGAGCCAGGCACCAGACAGCTGCAGTGTTTCAGGATATAGCATCCAAAGATTGTACTGCCAGTGGCAGTGATGCAAACTTCAAGGGACAGGAAATCCTTTAACTCTGTATCCCTACATTAGCTATGCCACTGCAAATGCATATTATAAGTGCTTAAGGGCCATCATAAATATTACTGCTGATTTGTGTGCATGCCTGCATACACTTGCTGGACACATTGAAGAAAATGGTGGCTCTGCCATTATTGTCACTGAAAGGATGAAAACTGAAGACAGGTTTCCGTCCCATCTGCCTCTGTGGGTCTTTCTTTTCCTGAGAAGCCTTTTATCACCTCTCCTGCCTTCCCCCAGAGCAGAGTATTTGCTACAACTCTTTTGTTATAATTTAGACAATAGTTCACATGACCATTTCCCTTCTCAGGCCAGGTCAGTGATGGATAAAGTGACTTGTTCAAGATGTAGAAAGACCTGTTGTCAGTGCTGGGAATATCTGGAAACCTGTCTTTAAGTCCATAGATCCTCAGTAATGAACTTCATCCTTCTTCCCCTGAATTGAATTATTTTCGGTAGATATAGTCAGTATTATAAAAAGACTCCCTAAAAATGAGATGAAAGGATTGTCTGTACTTTGTAAGACAATATTTAGATCCTATGCAGAAGAAAGAGAGTACAAAAGTCTCCTTGGAAAAATAAGTTACCTGCTATACATTAATTTTTTTTATTGAACCCTTGATTTTTTTCCCAAGAGGGGTGAAGAAGGAACAAACAAATTCTTCTGAGATGAGATCAACCTTAATAGGAAAAAACCAACACTATAGGATATGGCACAGTCAATGCTAAATAGTTGTGTGGAGTTTTTAGCACTGGTTAATTCTTTTGTTCTCTCAAATCCATATACACATAAGAGTGCTAAAAGCTAAACCCTTAAACCATACTTTAAAAAATGGCTGTGAAGTTCAGCAAATAGAGTAACAACATCTGTAATTAGCATCCATTTAGCCTTAAACCACTTCCACAATTTCAGGAAAGTTTTGGTCAGCCAGGATCAGATAAGTCTCCACGAAGTTTTTTCAGAGAGTTTCCCTAAAGGACATCCATGTTCTCAAAAATGCAAATCATAAAACTTAATTTAGTTTAGATACACTATAATATAATCACTGATAAATCCAGCACGGGTCAGCTGGTTTTATCAGTGTCTCTATGCTCGACCTCAGGAACTATCACTGCCAGTGTCCTTGATGGGACACCATGCCTGTCACCCATTCTTACTGACACCCCACACCATCCCCATTGGGTTCAAAAGGACTTGAGTAAGAATTCAGGCATTACCTGTAGCAAGCAAATCGAGCACTGTGACACTGTTGCCTTGTTGATTCCCCACTCTCATTCCCCCAAAACGCATGTCTGACACAATTTCCATTGCTCAGTATTACCATCTGTCAGCCTGTGCCGAGATAACACTAGTGTTACCTGATAAATTAAGTCAGCTCTTGCTTTCTGGCTCCATTCAGAGCTCTTTGCAAACCAGCCCAGAAAGGCACAACCACTTTGGCATCATTTCTGGTGACTAGTGTGATGGCAGTAATGGTGGTTTTTGCCCTGTTTTTGCTCATGGCTTCCTGCAGTGGCTAGGCTGTCCTTCAGCTCTCCCACCACACAACCCTGCAGCTGCCTGCATCTAAAGATGACAAAATGACCAAGAAATTTTTCTTTGTTTCTCTCTCTCTGGACTTAATGTTCCTTCTGTACTATATTTTACAAGAAATAAAAGAATATAATAAAATGCCTCCTCCATTTCTCTTTCTCTCTCTAATCCTCACCCACTAGTTTCACTCCTCTTGTCACCCCTGCCATTTCATGGCACTTCTGCGATAACGGTACTTCTCAGTGGCATTCATAGCAGCTTGGAGTTCATAAGGCCTTAGGTATGGGTTAATGCTCTCCTTCTAACCCTCTGATCTTTAGCCAAATAGCCCACAACTGGCCAGAAAAACCTTCTAGAATCACTACAAATTTTTACATAGATAAAATGGATAATGTTGTATTCCACTGAAATGGAAAATGTCATTACTTTCTCATGGTGGTGTCTAAAGGTGTTGCTTTCTCCTTTGTGTGTGTTGGCTTTACTTGATACAGTCATTAAATCCTAGTGCTTTTGTGATGCTTGAATTTGAATAATTACTTTTAACTCCTGAAGTGCATGGTCCCTCCAGATCAGATCAACATTTGCCAGGTTAAATGGAGCAGCAGACTTCAGCTTCTAATGCTGTGCATAGCCTGTTCCAGTTATTACTAGTCTCTTTCATTAAAGGAAGAAAATAGTCAGAACAAGTACTTTTAAATCATCTTTTTACAAATGCTGACAAGCTTTTCCTCTATTAAAAGCAAGCGTTAGATGATACATGGTTGTTACTGTATGACAAGAATGTATTCTGCAACATTATTTTTAGCATTTTAACAAAGTAAAATTACATTATTCACAAAATAAAGCACAAGTCTCCTTATTATAAGTAAATGTTTTTTAATTGCATTACAAAAGGCCAACACATCTGCAAAGCCTTAGCGTAAGTAGCATTGCTCGAAATAAGAGTTTATATTATGCATTTACATGGTTCTCTGTGTGTGTCTGAATGCACATATATGCACATGTTAATACTCTGTTTCTCTTGCTCTCTTGCCCCTAGGGATTCTTTCGGAGGAGTCAGCAGAACAATGCCTCCTACTCCTGCCCAAGGCAGAGAAACTGTTTAATTGACAGAACCAACAGAAATCGTTGCCAACATTGCCGACTGCAGAAATGTCTTGCCCTGGGAATGTCTCGAGATGGTAAGGAGTCAGATTCCTGCTTCACACCTAAACTCTTTGAAACTCTTCTTCACTGCTGACTTACTTAAACTCCCTGTAGATTTCTGGAAAAAGAGAGAGGACAAGCTACTTGCTTTTTAATGCATGCACTGTGAGACACAGATCTTTGCCATTCAGTTAACAAAGGAGGCTATTTTAATGGGGAAGGTGGGGAAATGACAAAGTGAGGAGCAGTATTAGTTCAGAACAGAAAAAGTCAGAAGTGAAATGTGTTGTTCTGCTCAAAAGCACAAGAAGGTCACCTCTGTAGAGATGGATTTATATTCCAGTTTAGGTAACCTCTTATATTAAACATTAACATTTACCTTAACATTAAACATTGAGGTGTGAAAGCATCCCTTTCCTTGGCATCTCTACAGGTCTGTGACAGTAAATAGGCAGTTAAGCAGAAATCTACAGCTTGATAACATTAGGGTTTTGTGTTTGTTTTATTCAGAGCACTTGGCCAAATATTATTCAGAGCACTTGGCCAAATACTTTGCATTGCTAAAAAAGTATTTCTTTTACCTGTACATTGCCTTCTGTCCCTGTCTGAGTCTATAGAAGAGACATTTCATTTCATAGTTAAGCACTGAAAATGGACACTATGCCAAAGGAAAGCTTCACAGTGTATCCAATGGCAGGTCCTTGCAGAGGTCTGTCCTGCCTTCCAAGCTGTGGTGTGAGGAGCCATGAGGACAGGCTGACAACATGCACGCACCATACCAGAGCTGCAGGAAGTGGGAGGCTTGGGCACAGCTGCCCACAGCCAACCCGCCTCAGCCACCACTGCTCGTGTGGGGGGTTTCCAGCTCACAGGCACATTTTAAATGGTCAGGAAGCAGGAAAACAAAATGTTCTACTTTTGAAAGCAGGTTATATTGATTTCAATTGCCTGGCAGCAGTTTCCACTCTTAGAAAGTTTACACAAAATGTGTCATTTGAAATTAACTGTAATTGATGAAGTTACTTAAAGAGCTGTTTCTTTAGATGGTCTACAGATTGCAAACTTACTTGAAGTTTGGACTGTAATAGGTCTTTTCCTACCTCAGTGTGTCTCATGTCTCACTGAAACAACTTGCTTATCAGCCTCACCAGTCTGGGAAGGGCCTTGCAGTCTAACCTTTATCCATGAACTCTTTTTGGTCCTAGCATGCAGCTTACTTGGTGCCTTAGCTCCCAGTTCTTCCTGGAGGAGGTTAAAATAGTAACATTTCAGTAATTTAACAGCACATGCTTTCCTCCTAAAAGTAATATCTTCCAATGATTTGAGGTCTCACAGAGGCATTTTAATGTGACTGACAACACTGTCTTCCCAACCTATAATTCAGGGACCTCTGTATGCAGACAAAGGGAGTGATGCTTCTGACAGCATCTCTTTCTTCTCTCATTGTTTATGTAAGGATGTTTATACTTAATGATTTTAAGAGCTCTTGCAAGTTTAAAATAGTCTGTATGGATTTTTTTAACACAGAAATTGAATGTGATTTTTACCTCTCAGCCATCTAGCAGATTCATTTTTATCATGCAGAGGCAGGATGCTAATTGACAGCAACTGGAGAATCCAGTTAATGAATCTGTAATGAGAATAAACAGTGGGTGTTTGTTTTTATTACTGAGGCCCTAAATTTGAAGAAAATACACAGTTGCCTTTTTCAAAGTACAGTCATTGTATACTGTCAGTAAGGGTGTAGAGTGCACTGTGAGCTGATTCCACAGGCAGGCTGCGTTCATGTGAGGTAGTTTGCAGCCTGTGTGAAGGGCTGCAAGTAAGCTGAGGTTGGCAACAAGAAAAACCTCTCAGTGTAAAAAAAGTGAAAATATGTTGAAAAGACACTGCTGTCTCCTTGGTGTTCTGGCACTGCTGTTTCATGTTACACTCCTCCTTTTCTGTTCTTTTTCCTGACTGAAGATTTTCACATTCATCCACATCTGTAGGCTCAGACTCTTCTGAAGGGCTATAGCTGAACTGTGGGGTAGCAAAAAGGAGAGCCAAGCCCATCCTGTGGTAATAAATGTAATGATTCTGAATTGATCACAGTTACAGATGAACTGGAAATACTCAGCTTTGGAAAATACATTTCATAATGCATGAAATCAGTACTTTCAGAGAAATATCCTCTTATCTGTGCTTTGATAGTTTTGCTAAAAGTATCCCGCATTTGCTTTAGAGCACAATTAACAACTACCTCTGCTCTGAGATATCAAGATCTAGCTCAGTAGAAAGCCAGAATTTATAGAGAGATGGGGTGAGGGCAGTGGGGGAAGATAATCAGCTGTGACCCACTGTAGAAGCAGGCTGTGGTTTTACTCCTAGTTCCACAGCAATCAGCCTGTCATTTTTGAAAATTTAAATCTCAGTGTAATAAACCCTGTTCCTGGGCAGAGTGGTTTGCACTCTGATGTTTTCCTCCTTTTCTCATCAGAAGGAATGCATGGATTTGTGCACAGAGATTATGTAAATTGATTGTGTAAATCCCTGAGACTTTCTTCTGTGGAAAAGATGGCATTCATTTGTGCTGTTTACCTTCAAATCTGTTCTTTTCCTCTAGGTTTTAACTCTAACCCATAAGATTTTTTATTTTTAAAGTATGAAGATAACACCTCATTGAAAGGATTCAATAAGGCTTTAGGGCTTGTTTTCATCCAAAGTACTTATCCTGTTAGGGCACTGTTTAAAGGTTTGTGGAAAGTTGGTAAATCACATAGGATATGAATCTACAGACTGTACATTTCATACAGCTCTGGGTTGTTGTTCAGTGAAAACAGAGATATAAAAGGATGTGTGGTCTTTTTAACACACACAGTGGGAAGTGAGTTGCTTGACTGAGGCCTTCCTGTCAAATAGGAGTCATTGCCATCACCTTGTAAAACCAAGCACACAATACTTTCTACTTTGTGAGACCCATGTGGTGTAAAGTTTTGCATCCTCTCTCATTCGTTTCCACAGCAAAAGTAACACTGAAAGTAAATATCAAAAATGTGGTGGGGTTGAGGATAATCAAGAAAAAATGAAAGACAATAGTGGTTTGCATTCTGCTTTGCTTTTCAGCTGTGAAGTTTGGAAGAATGTCCAAAAAGCAGAGGGATAGCTTGTATGCTGAAGTGCAGAAGCACCAGCAGCGACTGCAGGAACAACGGCAGCAGCAGAGTGGTGAGGCAGAAGCCCTCGCCAGGGTTTACAGCAACAGCATCAGCAACAGCTTGAGCAACCTGAATAACGAAACTGGCAGCACCTACTCAAATGGGCATGTCATCGACCTGCCAAAGTCTGAGGGTTATTATAACGTGGATTCTGCCCAACCTTCCCCAGACCAGTCTGGGTTAGACATGACTGGAATCAAACAGATAAAGCAGGAACCTATCTATGACCTCACTTCTGTACCAAACTTGTTTACCTATAGCTCTTTCAACAATGGACAATTAGCTCCGGGGATATCCATGACTGAAATAGGTAAGGAAAATTCTTCTTTCTTTAGTGTAATGTGTATAAGCTAGACTGCAATACTGTATTCATTAAAATATTATCAAAGCATTCCACTCACAGGTACACATGTGTGTATGTGCACCCACATACAATGAGTAAAGGAGAGAAAATCAGTCTGGCAGTAATTGACGCAACATCAAGGCAGTTCTTTTTTTAATAAAATCTGCAAATTACGCAGTTTCTTAAACTCAGTGGTTCATGTTCTGTTTATGAAATAGGAGCACCAAATCAGGTGATGAGTCAATCAGAACCAAGTGATAATTAGTAGCAGGGAGCTTGTTTCAAGTGAGCTCATTACTAGCAGGGTTAAATGATCTCTTCAGCCAGCCTTCTCTATTCTTGTCAACATCCAGAATCCTCATGACAGCTAATTCTAGGTTATTTATTGTCAAAAAGCACCAGCTCACTACTTCTGGTGCATGGATGTACATGCAGAACAAGTTAACCAAATTTGTGAGGTGCACAAACTCTGTATGTAGTTGCATGGATACCCCTGCTCCTCTGCTTGGATGCATTGGAGAACCTGTCCCTTGATTTCTCCTCTGAAAAGTGGCAAGGAGACCTCTCTGTGAGATGCGATGGTTTGAAAGGCAACGGCTAATCGTGATTCTTCTCTAAGGAAGATTTCTGTTCATCTAATGCCCCTAGAGTACTTGTCCAACACAACTAGAAATAACATGAAAGATTGACATCCTAATGAGGTTCTTCCCACCTCCACTTTGTCAATGGAATTTAACTAAAAAGAAAAGAAAGAAGAAAGGAACAAATAAAATTAATTAAAGAGCACCCATAACAAGTTAATTAATGCCACATCATAAAATACTCTATAGTTCTGGCCTGGCCTTGTGTGTACGCAGATCTACTAAGGGCCCTGGAGTTGGGGTGTGCACTCCATATATACTGCAGAAAGGGTATATGGAGTAGTTACTGTCCGATAAAAAAATGAAGGTGTAGGTAGAATCTGTAGCATGTTTTTTACCTATGGATGCTCCTGTGCAGGAAACTGTGTAACAAATTGTGTGCTTTAGTTGCAAATTGTGCAGGAGAAAGTTTTGCTTTTCTGCCACTCTGTTTAGTGGGATGTGTTTTGTTGTCACATTTGGCCTAGGCTGCTCTCCAGTGAAGTCCTACACCCTCAGCATAACAGCACAGAGGATTAGTGAGGAGCGTCTGTTTCAACTTCCCTCTCAGCTCTTGCGGCTGTATATTACTCACATGTGGCTTGCGCAAACCTCAGTCCTGCAACAGTGGTTCACAGTACTCCAAACCATCTGAGACATAATTTAAACAGTCATAAGAGCTGTTTCCCTGTGGCACCCTGTACCAAAGCAAAATATTCCCAGAGAGACTTGAAGGAGGTACCAGAAATATGACAATTCTCATAGTCCATGAATTACGGTTTGTGTTCAGCTACAGAAGTGAGCCCAAAGCAAGACTATGGCCATGGGGTTATATCCTTAGTGGCTAAAGGATACCACTGAAGTCAATGGGACCTTTTGATTCATGGTGCTGCAGAGAATCATTTAGCTTATATCTCTTGCAGAATTATCTAGAAATAATGCATCATTTTTAAATTTTCACTTTTTTTTTTTTTTTTTTGTCTCCCAGCCCTCAACCAGCTAGCCCTAAACCCACCCCACATTTCCCAGTCTTTCATCCTCTGTGTCATCTGGCCAGTGTTCCCCTTCTGGAGCACATGAAGTGGGGAAAACCCCAGAGCACAAGGAGCAGGACAGAGCAAAGGGCCTGTCTCTGAGCTGACAGCAAAATTCAGGTGCTGGGATTTACTTCTCTTCCTTTTGAAATTGGAACAGTGGCTCCTAAATTGCTAGGATTTTACTCAAGTACTTCTGTGTGTCATTTGTGACATCTACAGCAGAGAGCTAAGGGTGTTAAGTGAGAGACAATGTAGTATAACAGATAGCTGACACAACTGAAAAAATGGAAGAGATGTACCATGAAATATTGGGATTGCTGCACAGGCAAAAGATATTTTCAGTGTTTAAAAACAATGAGAAAATGCCTCTCAATTCTGCAGTGGATTGTTGGACAATCTGTACAGCTGCAGTTGTGCAGTCAAAGCTGGAAAACTCTAAGTACTGCAATGCATTGATTTCATATCACAATGTGCTTAAATTTCACCACAGCTTTGTATCTCACTCACTCCAGTTAGATATAGGAATAAGCTAAACTCGTGATAAATAGAAGTTACTGCCTTAACTGTTAGGTGAAATCATAGGGGATATAAAGGAGATGGAAAAGCTATACTACATTGATCTTCATGCCAGATAGAAATTTCTTTATACTGCCTTGTCTAGTGATATATTGAACCGTTAAGTATCGCAGATCACGATAGTTCTTTTCCTCACTGAAGACTTTCTACTAGATTCAAATTTCCAGTCTTGGTTGTCTTCTGGTTTTTATATTCTTCAAATAGGTGTAATTTTTTGCCACTTGCCTGATCTTGAGTGCAACCCTCTTAATTTTTTCCTCATAAATGAATGCGTGAGACTCCTTCCATCCTTGAGCTCCTAAAAGTTGCTGTAAGCTCCAAGGGACAGACATCTTCACAGGCAGACTAGAATCAAAGGAGTCTTTGCAGCTTCTGCATCACGTGCCAACCAATATCTGGTTCACTTACTCCTTTAGTGTTATTGCTTTGCTTGTTTCTCACTCACTTCTTTCCTGTATAGGCAGATTTCCAGATACCTCTGACTGTACATTTCCAAGTTTGAATCATATTTTCTCTTTCTTATTTTTCTAACCTTTTCAATCCTGTTACGTCCTCATTGATGTTTTGTGACTTCTTTCAGTGTAGAATTATCTCTTTATTTAATTAGCATGCTGTGAACCCTCTCTTTCAGATTATTAATGAAAATGTTAAATGCTTGTAAAACAAGTTCTAACAGTAGTACCTGCTGCACCTGACTAAACAACATGCTGCAATTGCATAAATTACTTTAGTATTTACTTTTTGCTTGCTAACCAACAGTGAGGTTCTCTGAAAAAATCTAAATAACAAGTCTGCATTTCCCTGACAGTTTGATTCAGTTATAAAAATAGTTTTCTAAGATACACTGTAACATAATTTATATAACATTTGCATTCTTTTCCTCACATGTAGATTTTCTAATTCCACCAAAAAGGAATCTAAGTGGGCAGGCCTACTTTGATCTTTTACAGTTCTATGCTTTAATTTGAATGTGAAAATGCTCTTTTTCCTGAACATACCTTCATCTGCAGCAGACTTTGTAGTGAAAATGGAAATTGTTCAATTTAACAGTTTTGAAATCCAGATTTTTACACAGCAAATGTTTCAGCACATAGTATTAGAATAGCAAAATATAACTTATCCTGAATTGCATGCTTACTAGTATCTCTAAATACTGTACCAGGAAATAGGTATAGGAGAAAGAGGTGCTAACAAATTAAAGATATATAGGTCTCCTTCACATGTATTTAGTACTAGCCTATTCCTCCAAATGGGTTGGGTAGTTTGGAGTACAACTGTCTGATCACTGCGAGAAGGAGGATAGGTGATGTCTGCTATAGAAGAGAGGGCTAAATGTAAGAAAGCACAGTTTCACATACAGGCACAAATTTCTCCTGTGACTGCCAGAGCTTACAGTGGAGAAAAGTTGGATAAAATCAGGTAGCGGCAGAACTGTGCCTTAGGTTCAGTCCCAGCCAGTATTCCAGTTCCTATTACAAAAAGAAGCTCAAAGTGTGAAGAGATCAGTCCAAAGCTTGTAAATAAGCACACAGGAGCAGAGCCTCTGCTTGGTGTCAGCTGCATTTCCAGGACAGCTCTTCTTTCTTTTAAGGGAGGTATTTTCATCCTTAACTCAAGGCATCTTATTGGAGACTTGATCTAGATTTGTAGCCAGGTCAGCAGAGAGCAAATTCTGTCAGATGCAGTGACCAGATGAGTTGCTCAGGCTCTTTCTCTACCTGTCCTGCTATCCATGGGTGTCCCAGGTGTGTCCTGCCAGCCAGCAATGCTACCAGCATGGGAGGCACCCATGGCCTGAGGGTGCATGGGTGGCATGGTCCTGTTTGTCCCTGACCACTGCACATCTGGGAAGGCAGAAATTCCTCCTGCTATGGTGGAAGCTCAGACCACGCAATGAAATCTGCTCATGGTGTTGAAAGTGAGAATTTGGTCATTTGCAGAATTACTTTCTCCTCACTGAGAGAGTTGCAGAGGTCAGCTGGTGCGTGGGAAGTTCTAAAGGGGGAGGGAAGCTCTGTTTCCTGACCCTGGTAGCCCCATAGAGGGTGGAAAAGCTTGCTCCCAAGTGTGATTTTAAATTAGCAGGTGTTAAAGGCTTATTTTTAGACCTGGTCAAATTAAAGACCATCTTGTTTAAATATATGTGCATAGTATTATCTGTCACTGAGCTGAGTATTGCATTTTCCTCACAAAAAATGCGGCTCAGATCTTCGTCTGTAGAAGTTAATGGAAAAGTTCCCCTACCTTGACTGCAGTTGAGATTACCAACCTATGATTTCCTAAAGATGAGAAAAAATTATTAGTGAACACTGTTGTGGAGGAAACAGATCGTTTAAGGGTTCACTCCGGGACAAATTGAAGTGTGCCCTATAGCTGTATGTATTTAGGTAGTCAATAAGGCACCACTAGAGCGTACAGAAGGTCGCATAGCCCAGCCTCCATAATGACAGAAATTTAAGTATTGTTTTCGTATATTTGCATGGCATTTCTTCAATATCAGTGCTGTTTGAAGGTACCCAGTGGCTTGGGGAGCTTACATTTCTACCAAAATTAAAGTCAAATAGTAAGTACAGTTGGTAGGCTTAGGCCTGATCTGCCATTTCAGCAGCCCCTCTGACCCTGCTCTGCTGTGTGCATATTAAGGTGGGCAACAGATCCTTAGGGCAGCCACGTGGTGAGAACTGGAAGAGCCATCACCTGCCATGCTCACGAAATCCAACATAACACACAGCTCTTTTGACACTGACCCATTGACTGGAAAATGCCAGTAAAACAAAACCTTCAAAATGTTTTAAAGACTGGCTCAGGATGGGTATGTAAAATAAAAGACCTCTTGGTAACTGCAAATGACACCCTGTACATATGCAAGCTTTAATTTAGCTGGTTTCACACGTTCATCTCAGGACCTACAGTGAGCAACTTTGTATATTGTAAAGTTATTAAATTTCTATTGCTGCAATGTCATACAAGCAGGAGCTTAACATTTATTTCATTGACTGTCCCACCCTGAGAGGAGATATAAACCTAGAATCATCCTCAAATTCTCTGCTGAGGACATATTTGAAAGCCAGTCCCACACCTTTCTTCATTCAGTAGAAATTTTCTCAGTGACTTTAGAAGAATTTAGTTTATTCCTCTGTGCCTATACTGTTTATGGATGGCCACAGCACTGTATGTTGCATATGTAATCTATATACCAGTATGAGACTGATGTTTTAAAAGCATGCTGTATCTTGCTGTTAAAGGTTGTAAAAGCCTTTCTCCAATGTAATAAGCATTTTTAAATTATTATTCTTTAACTCCCTTCTCTATATCTCCAGGATTTGTCCCCTGCACCAAATCAAGTGTTAATAGACAGCTTACTGAATATATATTGGTCAGTTAGATGCTATAGGAAGGGACCATTACACTCAAAACTCACTCAAAACTCTCTTATATAAAACCCATGCCTCCCGTGACGTTAAAGTCTATGTTGATGTTCTCTCTACAAGGCCAGCCACCACACTGTAAAGCAGAAATGATGGGTTTGTGACTTTAGTCCTATGTAATGTTTCTTCACCTCTTTTTCTAACCCATAGTTTAATATCCCTCCTATAAAGGTGGTAGCTTGCAGGACACGTGCCTACAGCCGTATAGCTGTACTTTAGCAGAGCAATGTTGCCATCTAGTGAGCAATTAAAAATGTGCAGCATGTGAATTTCTGTGCAGATACCCTCAGGGCACTATATCTTACTGTCATTACCTATTTAAAGTTGACAATCAGAATAAATTAGTATTTCAGCTCTGCACTTACTTCAGTTCATATGACAAAATTTAGAACTACTAGTAATTTATTTATTTATTTTGCACACTCAAGAAGAGAACAAAGAATGGAAAGATTTAAAACTAATTTTACAATGTTAAGAAATACTTCAATTTAGTAAAAAATGGACAGAAAAGTGGAGGAATAAATTAAAGCATCAGGATGCTGAAGCATTCTAGCTGAACTGATGCTGGAGTGAAGGGTGGGTTGTTTATAATTGTAGATTCTGATTTTTTTAAAGCATATATTTAGAAATAAATATAACCAATAAAATCAACAAATAATTTGGTAGAAATCTTGAAAAAAAAAATGAATATTTTTGCAAATATGTAAAATTTTCTAGTTCTATCTTTTACCAACTCCAAATTAGTAATCTCTCTTTATTTGTATATTTAGACCAAAACCAAACTAATTACAGATTTACATAAAGATTTTAATGAGTTTATGGTGCCCAACCCATTAGTTCAAATGTTCTTAATGTTCATAAATAACTGATTATGTTGTTATCTTCTACTAAGTGCATATTTCAGCACTTACCAATAAAAGAAGACTTAGAGAGGGTAGAGTTTGTGTTACAAATCTTGATGTAAATTTAAAAAATAAAGACTATTTTTTAGACAGTACTATATTTAAGCACCAGTTTTTTCACCCTGTGATTTTCAAATCACTGAGCATCCACTGACTCACAGTAGCTGCAGTGGTCTTTGGGTCAGTCGCATGTTGGTCCTGACAGTCCTGCTTGACTACACTTAAAACAGATTATAGCAGTTCAATAAGCAATGTGCCTTTTTAATTAACTCTAGTTCAAATTTGTACAGTAAAGCAATTAAGCTAAAACTATTTGAAAAATGCAGTAGATAGCCTAAAAGTATACCTCGGGTAGGTTTTCCTGCAAATTATAAAGCTTTTTGGCTACTTCTGAAAGCAATTCGACTTCTTCAGTTAAGTCAATTCATATGTCAAATGTAGGCCAACTAGTAATTTCATAATAATTTTACCAATGGTGGCTATTGGTAGGGCTCCTAGCTGGGATTTGATCACACTACAGACCATGCACTATAGATGTTGCAGAAAATGCCATTTTAAATGCCATTTTATTGCCCTTTATGTTTATTGTGGGGATAGATGTTGCAAGTGGGAATACAATCACGAGTTTTGTTCACAGAAAGGTAAAATTTAATTACTTTTGGTACATGATGCATATTTTCAAGAAACAAGAATTTTCAACTGACAATGTTTTTCTGCAGCACCCAAGACAATGGGGTCCCATCTTAAGTGTGGTTGTGACTATTTCAACAATATAAGCAGCTGGATTAAACAATGAAATTAAAAAAAACAGTGACATCCTTTAACTGAGACTGAGGATGGGGTACTTCGTGATCTTTCGTTCTGGTTTACTTTATTTTCAGATTGTTTTACAAATGAGTTTAAAAGACACATTAAACAGCATTAAAAGCAACATTATCTGTAGCTTATATTCCTAAAGCGTGAAAGTTCTTAAAAGTGGGTACATTCCTAATCCATTAAAACAAGCATCTGAAATTCCTCCTTTTCTTAAAAGATAAGAGTATTTTCTTGCATAACCAAACTTGACAAAGTATGTTCATTCTACTGAGAATCCAAAATGCAGTTAGAAAGCAACCATTTGTAGCAGTCAAAATATGTAAAATACTGTATCATACGTCCCATATATTACCATATATCATGACAATCTTCTCAGAAATAACACTGTGCTGTGAATATTGTCAAATTAGAAATCACACAAAAAGATCAGTGTACAGCTAACATTATAACAAGTACTGAGGTGTGCTGTTGCTGCCACCCGTAGGAGTAGCGGTTTTGCTGATTCCCTGTTGTATGCTTCAGAATAGCAATGTCAATAGTAGAAGAAATGGTAACTGGCTTTCTTCAAGAAAACCTCAAAAAGAGAAAGCTGGAACTGGTGCCAGAGAATGGAGGGCCTGGGACATGTGAAGAGTGTTGTCTTGCGGGGTCGTGTCTCACCCACAACCCACGAGGAGGAAAACGGCACCCCAGATGAGAATCAAGAGGACAAGACAGTGAGGATTTATGAATCACTGTAGTATATAGAAGCAGCATACTATCTTCAAAAATTGGTGTGGTTTGAATTAGTAGTGATATGTTACTTACTTCTTCGTCTAAGCAACCCCTTTATCTCAGTATCAATGCTCCCTGTCCTTAACGTTTGTGTATGTTGTGTCTGGGCAATCAGCACCAACAACATGCATACTTACCTTGTGCTTTCTGAGAGCTTAATCTGGGGTCCATGCTGTTTTTCTTTGTCATCCTGGACTACATTGTTTGATCATTCTTTAATCCTCAGGCACAAGGAAGCCAACAGAGGTTTGCTTTTACGAGTTTTTATTTTCCCAGTACACATCCTAAGTTTGACTTCTGAGGCCGTAGTTCACTTTTTCACACTGCATGCCCTCTGTCTGTCAGATTTCATCACGCACTTCGTGCTTTTCACTACTTTTCACCTTATTCTTGAGAATAATGTAATTTGGCTTGTTATGCAGTTTGTGATGTTGTTCCCAGACCTATAAGTAATGATGTCTTTCTTCAGTCCATTCAGTTTTAATACTTTATTTCACAGAACAGTGACAATTCTTTTATAAAAGAGTGAAAAGATATGAGGAAAAGATGGACTGAAACACATGGGAGAGAAACATGGATGTGTCTAGAGGAAAAATGCAATGCAACAAGACATAGGGCACAGACAAATGGTGAAACTGAGGAAGAGAACACAGTTTTTATAGTGTAGTACTCTTGCAGGGATGAAAGTCACATATAAATTCGAATAGTTAAAGCACAACATTAAGGCATGCAGTACTGTCTGGTGTTCCTTTTCGACTACCTGGACATTTTTTCTCTTGATCACTGAAATCTCTGGCATTGCTTACAATAACCAAATTGTTTCACTTTCTGACACTATAGACTGACGCCACTTTGATCCGACTCAGTTGCCATACCACAGGAAAACAGAACCATTGCAGAAAGTTTTGTCTTTGCTTTTTAAAGCATTTCTACAGCTTGACTGCTTAAAATCTTTACAAAAAGATTGTAGCAAGTGCAAGCCTGTGAAAGTCAAAGAAGTGCTAAAATGTATGTCCAACCTCTCACAGCCTTTGCAGACTATGACAGGGCAAACTCTTCCAATTCTGATTTAAAACCCTTACTATTCCAAATGTTCCATGCATATTTCTAAGTTCCATGGTCAACAATGTCCACTCCAAGCAGTGTTTATTTAATTGTAATAAATGAAACCCCATTCTTGTTTTGGAACAGTCTAAATTTCAATATAAAGATCTCTTTGTGTAAGCTATGCTGGAAGAAGTTAGGAAACAGCTCATCTCAATAAATTTGTGAAAATTATATGGTGCCTGTAGAGTCCATGTCCTGAAAGCTCTAGCTATTGACTTGGTTAGTGCTTTTGCTGCCAGCTAGATGATTTCTAATTAGTACAAAATATAACATTTTTTACTGAATTGGCTGAGACCCAGGAAAGATATTATTAAGTGGAGACCTTTAAGAATTTATAAAGATCCTCTAAGATTTAACAGAATTCTGGGTCCATCCTCTAGGTTCCTCCGTATTAGGACTTCATTCAATTGTATTGTCATTTCTTGTACTGTATTAATATTATTTTGGAAGGCAAATGAAACACTGATTTATTTCAAAGGGAAAGAGAGGAAATACAGAATTCACACACGTAACATTGCTTCAATGTGCAATCTATTCCTGACAGTAAGAATTCAATAACTTTAACACAAGGGAGGGTTATTCCTGAGCTAAATTCAAGCACTTCTAGTCTCATATGAGTGTTTTAATGTTTTATATCATCTTCCTAGGCTGCATATTGTGTAGTGTTACAAATTTATTAAACAAATAGGGGTTATGACACTTGATAGTCTATCTGTAAGTTTTTAACTGTTAATCATTGTGCTTCATGACATTGAGTATGCCAGTGACAGACGAAAAATGGGATGAGCTCTTTGCAACCACTTTTAGGAATAAATGTTCGTGCTTTTTTTCAAAAAAAAAAAAAAAAAAAAAAGTTTAGATCTTTCAGCCAGATAATTTTAAAAAAATGGAACCCGTTATTCAGGATTGACAGCAACCATAAGACATACTTTTCCTTTACTCCCTGTGTCACTGCCTCTACTACTGTCTAAAAATTTCTTGAGGTAATCTGTGTAATGAAACCAGTTCACAAAAAACTTTTTATTTTGCAGTCATAATATCCTTGAATTAGGGTACAGAAGCGTGTTGATCTCATAGTAGCTTGGCATTATTTTGGGTCCTAGAATGGAGGTTTTATTTAGAATATTTAACTGGAGTTTTGATAGTTGTACAAAGTGATACACATACTTAGAGCAGTCAGCCAAAGCTGTGGTGTTATTGCAGTTAATTCAAAGTGGATCCCTGTGAGAGCTCAACTTAGGATATAAGCTGAGATGAGCTTTTAGCTACTCAACTGGATCCTAAGGGTAAGTGGCAAATTAAAAATTCATTATTCATTTTAATTGAGGATGATTATCAGTGTTTTAGGAAGCACACTTCAAAGTTCTTCAGTTCCCAGTGCGAAAGAAGGGAATGCTGAGAAAAACTAGAGTCTCTCCTGAGAAAAGAGAGACAAATGAAAGAACTAAAGAGCCTGTAGGAAACAGACACTACCGAGCACTGTGGATAATTTCCACTTAGCAGGCCGGATTCACAGCTGGTGAATGTTGTGTGCAGTCAGTGGAGTAATTACACCCATCCCCACCAGCATTGTACTTGACCCCAAGTTGGAGTTTTTCCTCAGTATTGTAGATTGAGATCTCCGAATACTGTACAGAGATGTCTGAAAAAGGCAGGACTGACTCATCAGCTGATAATAGACCCCTGCAGGTCTGTGCTATGCTGATTTATACTATCTAGGTTGCAATGTTCAGTCTTATGTATGTACTTAGGATTTAAGCAGCTCACAACCTAACCCACTGGTGAAATACATGTTTGAGCTATCATAACCTTTGGAGAGTGCCTATTGTGTGATTTCTACTGAAATCTATAATAAGAAATCACAGTAGGGGGAAAAAAAAAGAAGGGGAAAAAAAAAACAAAACACAAAGAGCCCAGCAGAGTAGCCAAAAATGGAAACAGAAAAGGTCATCTGCTGTTCTGGAAGCTGTGAGCTGTAGTCCCAAGTTTATGCAAAAGGTGTATAGCTTGTGCACTGTTGCTCTTCCCTTGCAACATAAGCTTTTGGCCTGTTTTGCTGAAGGAATAGGGCTTTTGAGTCTTGCTGTCAGCTCTGCCTTCTGTTAGCACCATCTGATACTTATTTAGCTGCTGTCCAGCATCAGTGAAGGGAAGCAGAAGTCTGAGATACTTGGGTTCTCATAAGCTTTGGAAAAAAGGCTACTTAGCAGGTGAAGGAGATAGATAACCTTAGGGAGAGGCAGAAGCCATGACTCAGGCCCATGTTCAGACTGGGAGCAGACTGGCCCCTCGTATGCATTCATGGTGCCTCTTACCTAGCCAAACACAGGGGATGGGATATCAGAAAGAGAATGGCAAGCAATATTGGATGTGTAGGACGTGCAGGAAACCAGGATGGGTTTGTTGCACTAACCGTGGTATAGCTTCTTTCATTGTTCACTGGGTCATCCCATTCCTTACAGAATCAAGTCTTTTTGTTCTCTCTGTTGTTTTAGGTAGGCCAGGCCAAATTTAGAAGTATTTATTTTGCTAAAACAATGTTGATCACTCATGGTCCTCCTCGTTCCTATGTTGTCTATATTTCACATCTTACCCTTCAGATACTGCCTTTTCCTGAGAGGTTCGTTTATTTCTGTTAGCACCAGTGAGATTCCTCGTTATGCCTTAGGACAGTTCCCATCAATATTTGGACATGGCCTCTTTCAGGTATTGGCTTCAACAGTCTAATTTGTAACCACTGAGCCATGAGCCCAGGACCATGTTTCATCCATGTTCATTTACTTTGTTACCATGTACCTTCGACATTTTACAGCCTTTGTTTCACCCACAGTACATGTACATCTTTCTGACATGGTTGCTCCATCTAGTCATAGGCATTGAGGCCATCTTGTCTGACAAGTTGCATGTCACAGACCATAAAATTACGTACACACACACACATTATTTCTTTCAAGAAACCCACAGTTTCTTCTGTGAATGAGAACAAATCTTTTTTGACAACTAATCCTTCAGTTTCCTGATGTACAATTTTCAGCTTCTTCTGGACATCTCCTACAATGCATATAACTTTTTTTTTTTACACAGCTACATTGCAAAATCTCAGTAAATTTATCTCCCTGTCCAGTTGGCACCTTTCAGGGCTCCACCAGCAGTACCCGAGCTGGTGTGACAGGAAGGGCAGCATTCACACCTGATGTGGGGCACAGAGGCCAACCCAACCTCTCAAATTTCTGCTCCTCTGCCATGCCAATCAAGAATATCTAGGTTTCCATGTCACCCCTAATAATGGATGAGATTAAAAAGCTAGAATAGTGGGCCATTACAGAAAACAAGACAGATACAGGCAAGACAGAAATGAAATATATGTGGTCGTTCCAGGACATATCTTCTTTGAGTATTTCTGATTTTTCAAGATGTTGGCTACCACTATTGACTGTTTTCTTTCTTAGGTATGTTGTTTCTGTTTAATCTCTCTGGAAGCAAATACTTTTTTCTAGATTTTTTTTTCTTTTAATGAAGCATAGCATTTGTACAAAAAGCATCTGCTTTCCATGAAAATTTTCAAGACACCGATACTACAAATCTTCAAATTTAGAACCAAGTTACCTAATGTAAATGCTTCCATGTCAGAGTGCATGCTGGAGTTCAGACACTGGGAACCTGTTATTTTCTGTGGGCCATGTCTCCCTGACAGAGTCAATCTGCCAGGACGTACTGTGGCTTTCAAATTCACTGTGATATCATGTAGTATCAAGTGATCATGATGCATGGTAGAAGATACAGCCTTAATATAATAAACACAGTATATAGACAAAAGGGGAGGAGTGAAGCACCTAGACTACATTTATGTTTACATACTAGGGCAGACAACCTTTACAAATCCTGCAGTTTATAGCTATAGTTATTACAGTGCTGGTGGTGTGCTATCACGCAGGCTCAGTAATTCTTTCAGCTGGAATTGTTAATTTTCACTCAACAGTTGCAGCAGTTGGTGCTTGTAAAGTAAAATGATGTTGCAGACTGATTCTCACACCTCAGTGGCCAGCATCATCTCTTATATTTCTTTTTCATAAAGCAAACTTTGTCAGCCTGCTGTAACTTGTGTAAAATGGAGGCTGACAGTATTTCAAACAGAAATGCAGTTCACACTGAGGTCACAAAAAATGAGTTGTCTTTTATAGTCCTTGCAGCCCATCCAAACAGATTCTTAGTCTTGTCCATGTAGCTTCCCAGTGTAAGGACACCCTTGAAATCTCTGTCTCAAGATTTTTGAAAACAAAATGAACGAAAGTCAAGACTTGATGTGTGCAGTAAATGTTGTGGACTCTTCCAGCCTGGAGAACAGGAGAGACATAACTGTTGAGCATCACCCCAGCAGGGTACCTCCATAGGGTTGAGGCCACAGCCTCTGCATCATGGCTATAGCTCTCCTTGTGCTGTATGAAGTTGCTTGCTTTCTTTTCTCATTGACCCTTTCTTTCTAGTTCTACTAAAATAATTAATTTGTTGAACTCAGTTACCAGCAGTGTTTCAGAGCTGCCAGGTCTCACAGAAATATTTTGGGTACAGCACAATACCTGTGCCATGTGACAGGAGAGGTTTACATTAAACGTCAGTACACTATTATCAGTGGTTTAGGAACCTTTTTCTCCATGGGATATGCCAAGATGTGTACCAATTCCAGTGAAAACATTCTAAAATCTGAAAATGTCAGCAAAAAGGCTGTGTTCTTTGAAACCCTTTGAGAGTGATGTTCTTTTCTCTGCCTGAATTAGATCTTCTGCTTCTGGAGCATCTCAGAAACCAAGACAAGCTTATGCTTTTACTTTTTGCGTCATGTTAGCTTGTAACACCCAGTGTATGCTATATTTGCTTAAAGCTCCTTCCAGGGACTCCAGCGTTGAGTGTAAGCAAGCAGCCTCCTCTGCTGCTTTTGCTGAATGATACCTCCTTCCCTGAGACCCAGTGTACCCTTTCCATCACACACTCAGCCTTGCCTAGCCTGCGGCGCAAGTTTCAAGTCTGTCTTGTGCCTGATTCTTCTTTGGATGTCAGCATTCAGAGCTGCTGCTTGCTGCAATTGCCCTAGACCTTCACACATCTAAATGGGTTTTAATGTCAGCTCAACCTAAGCACAAGTACATAAGGAAGAGATGTATGGGGCTAAAACACAGGATGTCATCCCTACAAAACCTTCAAGAGTTTTTCAGCTCTTCAGTCCTAAGGTAAATACGTAAATGGTAGGAAAAGGAGTGGAGCTGAGGACCTTTTCAGTAACATAGAACTGCTACTCAAGTATATTTTGAGGTCAGGGAAATGAGAGGGTCTTGTTTTCAGATTGTTGGCATCAGGTCACCTTTTATGATTCTAAATCTGTCCATGCTGTAAAATTGAAGTATTTGAGGTATTTATTGTAAACACTGTCTCTATTTCAAGAGCGTGAACAGTTCCAGCTTTTGCAACAAATGTCAAGGCTAGGAGAGCTGGGCTAGGAAGCACAAGAGAGAAAAAGATGAGCCAATGGACTCAAAGAGCCAAATCCTTCACCATTCAGGCTGTGGAATTGTAATAGAAGTTGAAATCATACTGGTTTCACTGGAGCTTTAGATACAAGGCCTAAATGTTCCTCTACCATACCTCAGTTCTGACCAGTTAAATTCTTCCAGGAACGTAAGTGGCAAAACCTATAGCTTGAGCTTAACTTCCGCAGTCACGTTTACCGTGCCCAAGGATGTTCCCAGAAACATGATGTTGTTAAAACCATACTTTAAATAGAACAATAGGCAGGTAAACATCTGAAATTTCTTTTTCTAAAAAAGGTGAGGTTTACTTTCTTTTCTTGGTAAAAGAAATGCAAATAAACCTTTGTTGAGCCTTTTAAAAAAGTCTGTTGAAATTCATTATCCCTTTATTCCAACGTGCCTATTTATCTATAAAATTTTTACTAGAAAATGCAACAGCTTGCCATCATAGGTTAAGACTTGCATTCAATTTTCCGTAAAAGAATGGTGGATAGATCCCTGTACTCACTAATATATGCTTTCGGTTATCCTTGTTCCTGCATCAATTCTTCCATCAGGAAACCTAAAGATAGTGTTGACCTTTAAAGTGACACCTGCAAAGATTGAATTGAGTGGGTTTTATTGTTCCTACAAAAACCTGGAACTCTTTTGTATTTTCTTCAGTGCCTTTCCACTGAGTCTCAGCTTATTAACTGTGACACTAACACAAGCATCCCTCCTTTAAATAACGCTCCTATAGCAGTGATTGCAGGGAGCATATAAATGTTTACATTCATTTTTCATCTTTCCTTTTTGCTGATATTTTTAAAATCAGTAGACATTTTACCAAAGAAGCAGTCTTATTTTGAGAATCCAAACACAAGATTCACCCACTGTATGCACACTGTTGAGGATGTGAATGAGTAAATTATGACATTCCTAGTTCTTTCTGCTTCCCATGCTCAGGTTTGGCTAACGCATTCACAGTGTCCTTTTCTTTTTCGACAAACATGTTTTCCACCAGTTCTACCACAAGGGCTTCAATTCAGCTCTGCAACTTCAACTTTAAAAGGTATTCAGCTTAAGAAATGTCTTCAGGCTGAAGCACTGAGCTTCATTAGATATATAGGTCTCAAAGCTACAAAATAAGAAATCATCACATTTCTATAGCATGCTTTATCAAGACATCTCAACTTCCAGTCCTAATGAATTCATTCTGGAAGTTTTTGTGAAAATCTTTTTTTAATGTGCTCAAGTAGCTTAAAGGGCAAAGATCTGCTTTAAAATACTTCCCTGGGGAGTTTTCTCTTAGTTTCAGTGGGATCTCAGGCCAGTACTGAATGTTCCCCACAGAATCACAGAATCACCGAATGTTAGGGATTGGAAGGGACCTCAAAAGATCATCTAGTCCAATCCCCCTGCCGGAGCAGGAACACCTAGATCAGATCACACAGGAACGCATCCAGGCGGGCTTTGAATGTCTCCAGAGAAGGAGACTCCACAACCTCTCTG
>WKFP01014841.1:557549-587132 GCA_011057875.1 Pterocles orientalis | reverse complement strand
CTCTTCAGGAAAGCCTCCGGCAGTATAGACAGAGACAAAGAAGGCATTCAGTAACTCTGCCTTTTCTGTATCTTCTGTCACCAGAGCACCCACCTCATTGATCAGTGGGCCTACATTGCCTCTGGTGTTGGCCTTGTCTGCAATGTATTTGAAGAAGCCCTTTCTATTGTCCTTGACCCCTCTGGCAAGGTTTAATTCTAAGGAGGCCTTAGCTTTCCTAGTTGCCTCCCTACACTCTCTGACAACATTCTTATATTCCTCCCAAGTGGCCAGCCCCTCCTTCCATGATCCCTCCTTTTACACTTGAGTTTGCCCAGCAGATCCGTGTTTAACCATGCAGGCCTCCTGGCACCCTTCCTTGACTTCCTAACATTGGACAATGCATTTTCCCCCTTTGAAGAGGCAATGCGAGAGTTCAAATCACTGGGGGAATCAGCTTGTGCAAACAGCCTTCTAATGAAAATTGTTGAGTTATTTGAGAAGCAAGAGATGCTGCTAGCTCTGCCTGGGGATGGGAGTGGAGTCTGAGGTGTGTGCCTTTCTGCAAGGCCACCTGGAGAACTTCATGCACTGAACCCACTTGCTCACTGCTTTGGTTTTCCATGTGTGTTTTTCCGTAAGACCAGAGAAGCTCTGTGGCAGCAGTGTGCCATTCAGATCACCCACGCTATCCAGTATGTGGTGGAGTTTGCGAAGCGCATAACAGGCTTCATGGAGCTCTGCCAGAACGACCAAATTCTTCTCCTTAAGTCAGGTGGGTAAACGCCAGAGGCTTGATACTGCTTTAGCACCCAGCACATTAGAAATGTGCTCTGCTGGCTTGTTCTGCAAATCATTTTAATTTTGAAGGAGCTCTAATTAGAGTCTGTTTCATTAGCTACATTAACCCTTCCGTATTTCTCTGCATTAATCATGCTACTGCCTTCTGATCCTCTTCCCTCTACAGTCAGTTGTGGTTATTAAGCACACGCACACACACAGTCATTGCAGAAACTGCAGTCTCCAACATGACATGTGGTGGAAGGACCCTGCGAATTGAGCTGGTCAAATCAGTCATCTGCCACCCTGTAAAATCCCCACTTGTCATTAGTGAAATGAATGCAGGCTTACTGGGGCCTGCCTCCATGGTCATCTGAAATCTTTTTAATGAGACTACAGGAATACCCTCCAGCCAGTGCACAGGAGGGAAAATCCCTGCTGGCGCCAGTTTGTTTCAGAGTAAATGAGAGCAGATAACAGCAGTGTGCTCCAGCCATGCTCTCTGGGTGTGCATAAGGGCAAGGGGGAAAAGGGTTTCCTTCCCTCCCATGGGACTCAGTAATTGTTGTCCTCCAGAAGAATCGTGACAAGATTTATCGTGAGAGGAAAAAATGATACGACCAAGTGAACTGCAACTGGTAATTATCTGCATTTACCCTGTCATATTAGTTTCTTGCTCCCTCCATGTTTAAAAGGCAGGATGCTGTGTGAGGCGGCTTGTTAAAGCGTAAGTGCTGCCTGTTTCAAGAGAGAGCTCTTCATTAAGGCTGAAAACCAGTGTGATTCAGCTTCCTCTACCCAGAGGCTTGGTGTGGAGCTGGACTGAGACAGTGGGCACAGGTGCAAAGGGAAGGGATACAAAGATCCTGGGAACACGTGGACAATCTCCTGGAAAAACAGAGTCGTAGCATGAGAACTCTCTTTTTAAAGCTCATACTAATTTTGAAAATTCTGCAGATGCCAGTGCACCCCAAGTAACTTCCTTCATTTGGCTGACAAAGCTAACAACACAACTGCACCTTTAGCAAAAGGTAGTTATATTTGACTGTAGAGTTGGACAACACTGTTTAGCTGCACCATGTATAAATATGTCAAGTATAATTTTCTGTTTTAATGATGAGCAGGAGTTAGAAAATCAGGGCTTTTCACTCAAAAGATGTCTGCAAAAGAATCCTCAGATTCAGAGTTTCTCTTACAGGATTTAGTAAAGGGATGCTTAAAATTTTTCTCCATTTTCCCAGACTGCATATTTTTG
The DNA here is from genome assembly GCA_011057875.1 of Pterocles orientalis. NCBI lineage: Eukaryota > Metazoa > Chordata > Aves > Pterocliformes > Pteroclidae > Pterocles > Pterocles orientalis. Next base: position 585,118 of record WKFP01014841.1, on the reverse strand, counting down.
CAGTTAGGAAATAATAGGGAAAGATAAGAAGAAAAAAAAGAAGGGTTCTTTCAACCTGAAAGAAAAACAAGGGAATCAAAAGTAAAACCCAATTTAGGGGTGTTCTTGAAGACACTTAGTAAAGTTCTCCCCCTCCACCCAAAAAAAGCATGTTGAATGAAGCTGCTTTTTTTCTCTTAAAAAAAAAAAAAGGTTTAATTACTAAAAGGGATTTTCAAAAAAATGGCTAATCTTCAGGATAAAATATTTCAAATTGAAAATATTTGCCCAGATCTAAATTCCAATTATGTCCAGGCCACCAATTTGCTGCAATGGGGGAAAAATCAATCTAAAGAAAAGGTGCTTAGGCTGGAACAGAAATTATCCCTTCTCTACTCAAAGCAGCAGAAATATTTTTTCTCTGATTCAGAGTTATGTCATCTAGATGCCTTCAAAGAGTGTCTGTCCCTGCTGATGTTTCTAATGATTGATGTCTTCCTAAATATTTTCTTGACATTTCCTGTATTCTGACGTTTTGCAGTAATGTGTAGTATTTTTGTTCTTTTTTCATGTATGATAGGCTGCTTGGAAGTGGTTTTGGTGAGAATGTGCCGTGCCTTCAACCCACTCAACAATACTGTTCTGTTTGAAGGAAAGTATGGAGGAATGCAAATGTTTAAAGCCTTGGGTATGTTGGTCTTCTGCTCAACCAATTATATTGAACCACATAGTGACAGATTTGACTTTCTGAAAACAGTGACCCACAATGAAAATCTGCAGTTGATGTTGAATTCCCAAACCTCTAAATCTGTAGGCTGGAACTGAAAAAGAAAAGATGACTTCACTAGCTGCTAGCAGTGAGAAGTATTTTTCTCTAATAAAAAAAAGAAACAGCATGATAGTTTTTCAGATAGATTTCTTGCTCGGCTATCTGAAGTTTTGATAAAATATGAGTTTATGGCAAGAGTCAAGGAGTTTGTCTTCATGTATTGAAACAATTGCTTCATTTCTCAACGTGATACTGACTGTTACATGAGATGTTAGCAGCTAAACACATGTCTTTTGCCCATCCATGAGACTGATGCATCATCAGAAATTTATTCAGGACCAAATTCAAAGAGAGATATTTTCTTCAAATGTATATATTTTTCTTATTTGCATATGAATAAATGTAACACTGCAAATTTAAAGTGTTTATGGACATGCATTAGTTGAGTTATTTTGATCTTTATAATGTTTTCACAAATTTTCATAAATATTTGTACTGTTAGTTAATAAAATTACATGTGTGAAAGTTACTTAGGACTGCTCATTCATACCTCTTAGATTTAATATCTATTTAGAAATGGCATTTTTTTGTACTCTGGGAAGAGAAAATGCTCTTCTAAGATATCTGTGCAATTTCCATACAGGTCATGCACCTAATTCTTGATAATTTTTGTGCTTTAATGGAGGTTTCAGTGATATCTTTTTGGGGTAGGTGGAATTTTAATACCTGATGAAAGACACTTGGTTTAGAAGCACAGACATTTCCTCACAACTTTTTTAACACCAAAACAATCCACTTTTCATGGCAGGTTAAAGAGCTGATAAATTTCTAGCATTGATTTTGTCCTCTGTGGTCTGCAGGTTCTGATGATCTGGTGAATGAAGCATTTGACTTTGCAAAGAATTTATGTTCCTTGCAGCTTACTGAGGAGGAGATTGCCTTGTTTTCATCTGCTGTTCTGATATCACCAGGTAATATTTCATTCCAAACACCACAATGATTTTTTTTTTCATCCTTGTCTACCTCTATTTTTACTTACTGAAACAGCTGTCTAAGCTGTATTAAGCAATATAAAGCAATGTATTAAGCAGTGGAAGAGTATCTGAATTGCACAGATACACCTCACTGTCTTTTTGATAGATTGTCAGGAATTACACATACTGCAAATAGATCCAAAATGTGGGGGTAACAAGACAAGGAGCCAGATCACGTTCCTCTGTGTGACCATGTACAGAGAAGCGTGGTACTCAAGGAGGTGCATGTTCCTCCTGGCATTTTCAGGGAGCTCAAACCTCACAGCCCTTAGCAGTTTATATTGTCCCTAAATATGGTGGGCTTTTTCTGTGAATATAAGAACATGAGCAGTAAAAATCTGTATGAGGTCCTGTCTGAATTTAGCTCCAGGGGATAGGTGGTGATTCCAGTGGCAACACTCTCTGTTTAGCATATCCATATATCATAACTCTGCACAGGCAAGCATACATTCAGTGAGTGATGGCTGTCTGACCACAGAAAAGGGGGGGGTTGTGACACAGAAGGTGCATCTAGTAGGTAAGCTCACAGCTTAGTGTGAGATTTTTAAACATGCCTCGGGTGCAGTGGATCCCCAGTTCCCACTAAAAGCAACCTCTTGAAAGGCTTTTACAAAAAAATCCCACTATCAATTATTTTTCCAGCCTGTCCTGCTAAAGACTTCCCCTAGGTCACTTTGCCCTTTTGCACATCTGTGGTGGAGATTATGTTAGGCAGAATTAGAATTAGACTAGTGCAGGTGGTGTCAACATGTTCGTTCTCATCATTAAGGACACCTACTGAAAGGACTCTGCTCTTTTTATTTTTCCTTTTTAGCAGTTCTTGTGGTTATCTGCTCAGAGGTGAAATGGTTGAGCTGGTGTCAACAACTCATCCAAGTCGTTGATACATCAGTACTGATACAGCCATCCAGAGCTGGATGTCTCCTGAATAGCAGCTTATATTTCTACTAAGTAGCAAAGATAAGTACAGGCAATTCCAAGGTTTTTTTTTTCACTATAATCACGCTTCAGGTTTGAAGGTGGTGCTACAAGATGAAATATTTCAATAATCCACAGTTTTCCATTTCACATCCAAGTTGGCTTTTGCCTCCTTGCAAGTAAGAGGACACATGCAGTGTCTCCTGTTCCTGTAACAAAAAAAAACAAAAAAAAAAGTGCTTGATGCATGCTGACTGCTTATTTCTGTAATCTGTAAACATGTGTATCTTTAGTCATAGAAGATGCAGTAAGAAAGAAATGATGGACTGCAGCAGCATGTACATGAGTGAAAGCAATCTTTCTTCCATAAAATGACTGCAAATTTTGGTTGTGCAAATAATTCCCTTTTCAGCTCAGCTGCTAATTTTGGGAGTGGGAAGGCAGTAAACTTCTGTACTAGATGTTCAGGTTTCTTCATAATAAAGTCTTTCATCTTGGGAACATATATAAAAATTAAAAAAATGAAGCACTGCTTCACAGAATCACCTGCACTAGTCCTTCCATCCACTAATGCAGGTACATAGAGATTCCCCGTGGGAAGTACTCATATTCCTAAAATCATAGAACCATAGAATCATAGAATGGTTTGGGTTGGAAGGGACCTTAAAGATCATCTCATTACAACTCCCCTGCCATGGGCAAGGACACCCTCCACTAGACCAGGTTGCTCAAAGCCTCATCCAGCCTGGCCTTGAACACCTCCAGGGATGGGGCATCCACAACTTCCCTGGGCAACCTGTACCAGTGCCTCATCACCCCCACAGTAAAGTTTATTTCCTACAGAAGCCACCATCCTGAAATGTGATTCCTGTGCCCCTGATCTCAGTGTTAATGTAGTTTACAGGAAACAGAGCGGTCCCATCAGGAGTAAGGGGACCTAAGAACATCCATTAATACAATTGCTAAGGTTGCAAAGCCTGGTGTCAGATCCATCTTCCATCTGATTCAGAGCACAAATCCAGATTTGCCATTTCAGCATGGATCTAACCACTCTGCTTGGAGGTGACTCTTTAATTTGATTTCTAATTTCAAAGGTTAAAACATTGTAGAAGCTCTCCAGTAAATGTTGCAGAGGCATCTCCACCTGTAAACTGTGCCAGACCCAGGTGGTAAGACACTGACCTGGCTGCCCGCTGTGTGCCAGCCCCTCTTCTTAAATTCTGACTGGCCATGTTCCTTTTTTCATCTTCCTTTTTGCAAAAGCAGATCTTGTATGTTGTCCCTTATCCTCTTTCCTACACCGTTCTCTGCCTAGTGGCCTGTGCACTCTTTAAAAATACACAAGTTCAAAACCCAAAAGGAAAAGTACAGAACTGAATCACTGTTTCTTACATCCTGTATGAGCATCCACTGATCTATTGACTTTTTCCTGCACTTTTGTGACTGTAACTAGAGATACCTGAGGAATTCCAGCCAAATTTGCAGATGTTTTTCAGGTGGTGGGAACCTCATTTTAGGAGACAAACTTAATATCCACTGTAAAAGTTTCACCTAGGTCTTGTAATGAATTTAAGAACTCTTGTGTCAGCATGCTCCATGACAGATCAGTGATTAAACCTGTCATCCAACAGTCTCAGTCTATTTTTAAGTTTATTCTTGTGACAGAAAGGTAAAGCAATTTAAGGATTGCTCTCTGTGCTAAATCTTTTTAGCTCCAGTCTGCCACAATAGGCCTTGGTTTAACACTATTGAAAGGCATGTTTTTGCAGCAGCATAAAATTGGCACCTAATCTATGAAGTCTAAATATTACTTTGTGCTTATTTATGTAGATGCTGTGTGTACTCTCAGCTAATTCTGTTTCTATGGCCACTGGTGGCACACGATCCATTGGCTTACCTTCTGGGAGAATGATTCTTTATGCTTTGCAAAAAGATTATTTTCTTTTCCTGGTCATTTGTTAAGTACCTAGAGGTTTGGTTCTGTCTCTTTTCACAGAATTTGGTGATGGACACTTTTCACACACCTCTCTCCACAGACAGTCAGATAAATTACAGAATCCTGATCCTCCTGTAATGAATACTATTTAGCTCCAACCTCTGTGGCACGTATACTCATTGAAATGGATGATTTATATTATTTCTATGGATTATTTAATAACTAGAAGTGGGTGAAAGGGCTCTGGAAGGGATTTTCCAGCACTTTTCAATTTGTACATGAAGAGTCATGCCCTGTGATAAATTAGATTTTCTCATTTCCTGTTTGAAAAATGAAACCTATACCTAAGAATTGGTCTGGACTGAGGGAGAGAGAGAGAGGAAGAAAAAAGTTTGCAGTATGGGAAAACAGAAGGTTTAATGATGCTCTAAACACACTGTATTCATGGTTTTGGGATTGTCTTGGGGTCTTCTCTTTCTGTGTGTTTGTCTCCAGAAGCTATGACTTGTGAGAATACAGATCTTAAGGAAGAATTCCTACACTTGGGGTTTGAGTTCCATGTAGGAACCCAATTGAGCCATATATGTTTCCAAACAACTGTGTCTGTAGCTGTTATTCTCACAGATAATGGTTTGTTTTGTGTTGTTTAAAAAGAAAACATTTTTAAATAATGAGAAATTTGCACTTCAAGACATTGCAACAACTCATAGTTCTTTTGAATTATTAAAGAAATAATTTTGAAGGGAGACATTTCTTTTTATTCAGAATATAATATTTGGTCTGAAAATGTTAGCCTAGTAAATAATGAGATATATTTTCTTTTAATTTTTAAATAATTCTATTATTTTCAAATAATTGTTTTGATCAATATGTTTATTATTTATGTATTAAGATACTGAGATAACATGACATGTTTTTCACCTAGCCAGTATGAAGTTAGAAGAACATTGATTGTACCAAGAGAAAATAATAAAATGGTTGGGCCTTGTTTCATTTCTACTCCCATCTTTATCTTCAACATCTTGGTTTAAACAAAGAGATCCAGAACCAACTTTGTGTCACTGTGCACTTTGTTCAGTTCTCAGATGATCTTTTAATGGATTAAGATACTTTGCCTCCGAAACCATGTCTTAATTATCATGCAGTCCTTCCTCATGGGAATTATGATTGCTGTGAGTGCTTGCCAGCATGAGACAGTGTGTTCATCCATGAACATGCCCCACATCTGCACGTTCTTGACTTTAGCTCTGGCTTTCCCTTTTCTCAGATCGAGCCTGGTTAATAGAACCAAGAAAGGTCCAGAAGCTTCAGGAAAAGATTTACTTTGCACTTCAACATGTGATCCAGAAGAACCACCTCGATGATGAGACTTTGACAAAGGTAATTTTTTAAAATGAATAGCTGAGTGCCCCTTGATATTGACTCTTTTTTTGTAGCCATTTCTCCATGTATTGATGCAGTAATGTAAGCAGCACACTATGTGCTTGCAATGTATAGAAGTAAGGCTTGTTTCCTTTTACTCCATTTTTTTGTTCAATCCACTAATGTCTTTAATTGGTACCCTAGCAAGAGGAGATTGCCTTTTAAAAAAATACCCCTGGAGGCAGTTCCTTGTTAAATGCATTTTTGGCACTTGGCTAAAATTTCCAGGAGAATTGTTTTTAGCCTCTTACAATAACAACAATATTTGGTCCTTTGGATGGGTAGTTTTGATAGAGTTCAGAGTGCTGTATTCAGTCACCCAATGAGATGTTAATGTAATGTAGCTCGTTTTGGAAACTGTAATTTATATTAAATTTGCTTCCTCCCTCTTTATTTTAATGTCTTGCAGTTAATAGCCAAGATACCAACCATTACTGCACTTTGCAACTTGCACGGAGAGAAACTACAGGTATTTAAGCAATCTCATCCAGATATAGTGAACACACTGTTTCCTCCATTATACAAGGAGCTTTTCAATCCAGACTCAACCACTGGCTGCAAGTGAAGGGGATAATAGAATTTTCACGTAGTCATGGAATGCATCACTATTAAGACAAAAAGAAATGTTTTCATGAAGAACTTATTAAAAATGTCACTACTGCAACACTAGGAATGTCCTGCACTTAATAATTTTTCACCGCTACAGTTTGAAGAATGTAAATATGCAACTCTGAGTGGGGATGTCTTTTTTCCTCTTTTCTTTGTTTACTTTTTTTTTTTTTTTAACTGACAATGAATATACAAATATAGGACACTGGGTGTTTTTTTTTTTTTTTTTTCTTAATTTTATATTATTGGGAGATGTTTTGAGAGACAACCGTTCCTAGAATTTTATTGTAGATGTACATGAGAATAGAGCTGTACTTTGCAGTATTACTCTTGCTGTTTATTGTTCAAATATAATTTAAGAAACTTCCACTTATTAGACTTGCCTATTTCTATGTTTTTAGATAGTTTAATGCATGTGGAAATTTGTAGCTGTCTTGGAAAATATGGTGCATGTATGGAATACACACATATATATATATGTGCTATAATCTTTTATATATATATATGTAGGTATTATATGCATACATGCTGTAGCTTAAAAATCCCATGCTACTTTTAAAGGACGCTCAGCTTGGCTATCATTAATTTCTTACTCTCCAGGTAATGTATTAGATTTACTTTGGGCAATCAAGATTTTCTTTGCCAGTCAGAGTTAAATTATCAACTGCCAATGTGTAATGACAGGATCACTTCTGAGATATGTGTAATGTAGTGCATGTGTGCAGTCTGTAAATGAAGCATCAGGAATGTATCAGTGGTGCAAAAAGCCTTGTCTGGATGATTTTAGTGGAGAGAGGAAAAGGGTTTTTTTTAATTTTTTCCCTGTTAGAGGGATAGAGCGTATATAAAAGTAAACATAGTAGGACTTGGTGTCAGTGAAGTATCTGAAACACAGAGTACAAATGCAGACTATCCCACACATACATTTTTCTGATTTCACATACAATTTTATTTTATATATACTGCTTTGAAAAGTTGTTGCAAGGCTTGGTTTGTTTTTTGCTTAACTCGATGGAAAGACATGTAGCGAACTCAGTGAAAACCATAGGAAGCCTAAAATGTAGCTCTGAAGAGTAGTGGCAGAGGAGGGAAGGGAGGGAAGGAGGAGGAAAGTCAAGGCGAGCAAGGTCCATAGTTATGAAGGCAAATATGACTATCACTGTTTCTGACACAGCCATCATCTAAATGGGACTGATGGTTTCCATTACACACATACATATATGTATGTTACATCTACATGCATACATGTATGTATATATCTGCATGTATATAACTGTATATATACACATATATAGGGTTGATTTTAGATGCACTTCAGGGGGGGAGCAGAGGATTGAGTGTTTCCTTTTGTCTGTCTCTGAACTGGCTTCACGTGCATTTGCTTGCAAAACCAAAGGCAAACACAGAGGGAAGTGGAAGACTGCCACGGAGCAGTCATGATTAATGTGTTTGGATTCTGCTGGAGATACAAAACATGGACTTTTTAGCTATGGACCAGGGATTCCGTTTCTGCTCTGGCTCTGTCCTTACCACCACTTTTACCCGTTGTGAGGTTTTTCAGAGAAGTATTGTCTGGGACACCAGCAGAAATAAGAGGAAGCAGGCAGTAGAGAGTAAATGAAGTGAAGCCAGGACCACGAGCAGATACATTTCATTATTTCAAATCACATACAAGTCAGTGCAACCTGAGGCAAGCAAGGCAAGGAGGAGAAGGCTGGCAGGGAGGCCAAAGAACTCGCCCTCTGCCAGGCCTCATGGCTGAACAGTGTCACAGGAAGCCCATAGGGACACAGCTGGGCCCCAGGGCCAGTGCAGAAACTTGGCTTGTTGAAGGGATAACTTAATGCCTCCAGGTTTTCCAGCAGACTCACACAGCTCTGGTCTCAATCTTCTGTTCCCTTTTCCGCATGACCAGATAACCATAGACTGTTTCAAGTACTTTGTGGAGTTTTCCCTTACCCTCCATTAGCTGGTTTGCAAGTTTACCTTCAAGTTTCATGACAGAATCCATTCTAGACAACATCAACATTTGTTTTCTCTGTTTTAGCAATGCCAGACTTGATACAAGAGCAGTTAAAAACTATCAGCTAATTAACATTTCTCTGCAGGTCCATTACAACTTAAAAAGAAAAAAACCTGCACAGCAAAATTAGTTGTGCTGCGATTTTCTTTTTGCAAACATGACATACTCTTCAAAACTACATAGAACAGCAATTTCTAAAATACCTTTTATGCTCCAGATTCAGAGCACATTTTCTGATATCTACTAATTACATTAAAATGTCTTCAATTAATATAATAAAGCATTGCTCTTAATGCTTCTTTACCACTTAAGCCCTAAGACTGCCATTCCTTTATAAGGTGATTATCTGTTTGCAGCCCCTTTTACAAGGCAAATGCATGAAAAGGTCCCTAACCTCCAACTCCTCCTACTGCCAGAAAACTTAACTGGCAGTATTTATGTACCACTTGTGTGAATTTATTTGGTAAAAAACTCAAGTCAAACTGAACCCTGGAAGTGCTCTGTTTTAACTGCAGGGGATTTATGGTTTCATTGTCATTTCCAACATGAGAACACACACAGATTCTTTGAAATCCTTTATAAGCTTGTTTTCAGTACATCAAAAGTAATATATTTATCCAACCCACAGAAATATAGATGTGATAAATATTACTGTTCTTAGTGCTGATAAATAAGGAGGTTTGTTGTTTTTACAAATAGTCCTTCACAATTATGTGTTACATCTTGAAAATGTTTTGCTCTTTCCAAATAAGCTTATCAGTTCTTGGAATTTTTTACTTATGTCTTAGACAAGATAACCAAATGGAGATCACCAGTGAAAAAGACATTATTTGATCATTATCCACAGGGCTTTTAATCCCTAAAGCACTATTCTTAAATCACTGCACCCTCATGACCTTTTCAATCAGTAAGGATTACTGCCACTTTCTAAAGATGCACAAATGAAGGAAAATAAGTTAAATGACTTGCCAGAGACCACACAGGTAGCGGTATCCAGTCCTGGAGTAAATACAGATTCTTGTCTTTTGTCCTAAAAATATTAAGATGCTGGTATACAAAATCTTCATTGCCATTGATAGGCAATAGCCTATACAAACAATTACAAAAATGCCAAACAAATTTCAGTCTTCAAATAAGGTTAATATGCAACAGCTTGTTCTGTTTTTGTTGCTACTTTCACAGAATTTGAACAAATAACTTTGTTTTTTATTTGGAAAATAAAAAGTCATTCTCATACCTTATATATTTGTGGTAACTAAGGCTGAAAAATTTTATTTAATTTTCTGTCATCTGGGATTGGCTGCATAGGTAAAGTAGTACCTCTTTTTCACTTCATTGACTGACTTTAGAACAACAAATAATAATCACATGCTACAGGCTGGATTTTTGTTGTTGGTTTTGATACATAGTCATTTATACTCAAAATTTCAAATTTTTGATACTGGATTTCATAAGTTCAAGTTATCCACAGACTTTAAATAATAAAATAGCATGAATTTAAGTAAATAACTGCATAATCTACTCACAAAATGCATTTCATAAAAAATTAGTGTTGCACTCCATTTATTCTTGGCTTTCATTAGTCCACAGTAGTGTCTGAAGACCTTCATTTAAATCTCCAAAGCAAGGATTTGTCACAGCTGCTCTCTGTAGTAATTGGTTATGTTCGTTGGATATTTTAGTGACAAGCTTTACAAATGGGACACATTTTTCAGAGATTGATTAACCCAGGACCTTTAACAATAGGATATTTAAGCATGTATTGAATCTTCTACTTCTAGCATTGCTCTCAGATAATTCAACCACATTGATCTAAATTATCTTTGGCATCATGGAAGCAGATGTAGGCTGTTCACTACGCTACCACAGAGACTTAATTTTGGTGTAAATGTCACTCTTGACAGCTCTTTGTATAAAGAATTAATTCCAAGAGTCATATTTCCTTTTAATGGAAAAATTGCTTCAGAGATTGGTACAAAAAGAAAGCAGAGTAAAATAAGGTATTCAGTTGAACCAACTTGTTTTCAAAAACAATGTATTTTTTTTGCTTGGTTTGTGATAGGCAGCATTTAGGAATTTGTTCTGCAAGTTGTCAGGCTTCCTTAGGTCTAACTAGAGCCACTAAAAATGGAGGCATCTCAGCACCACACAGAAGGTTCTCGACCCCTCATGAAGTTAGAGGCCCTTGGTGATAAGAGATCCGCTTTGAGCTTTGCAGAGTACAAGTCAGATGTTATTCCCATACTTGCATTTTAATACTTTTACTTCACACTTCCCAGTGTTCGCTTCAGTTCCACTTTACAGGGATCCGTTTATTCCTCCTGTTGTGCTTTGGGCACCAATGCTGTCTCAGTACCTGTGCCAAGTTACAGTGCTCCAGGTGGAGCAGCTACCAGACCTGTCCGTGAAGATGAGCTTTATTGTGTGATTTTTCTTTGTCAGCTTTCATGGTGGCTGCTTACACAGGTGTACATTTCCCTTTGGAATAATTTGCAGGGACTTCTGACCTAACAACTTCTACACAAAGAAGGTGCAAAGCTGCTCTTTTGTGCTGGCCTCCCAGCCTCCCACCACCAGGCTGTGGGAGCTGGTCCAAGGCTGCAGCAGCCTCACAAATTGGTCAGGCAGCACAATTAGAGACATGCAGCTCATAGGTCCTTTCGCTGTTGTCTTTTTCACCCCCTCTAAAGCTGTGCTACAAAGCACATTTGAAAGATGTTCAGGCCTAACCCCACCCTCCTTCCTCCTGACTCTGCATTGATTGTGCTGTTTCCAGAAGAGCCAAGTTCCAGCCTAGAGGCTTTGTTCCTATTTTCAGAGTCATTGTCTGTTGGACATCCCAGGAATATAGCACTGGACAATAAGGTCAAACTGAAATATTAAAGAGCTTTTTGTCCAATACGATAATTCACACATATGAAATGGAAATCTGAGACAGAACAGCTTGCTTTTCTCTGGCCATAAACAAAATAGTGTATTTACACCTCCCAACCTGTCCTAGCACTTTCTGCCTCCACTCTGGAGACTAACTCCTATCTCTGACATCCATTAGGAACAGTGTGTTGGAGACCCAGTCCTCTTCTTTCCTGTTTAAGTTTCATGCTCTGTAAATGACAATCACTGCTTGACGCAGACGTTGCACTGTATGCCACTCAGGGATGTTTCATTAATAAAAATAGCTATATAAATAGAACAGTGATAAGGAAAGGAATGAGAGGAGGCTTTGAAGGGCACAGGTTGAGCTGCCCAAATGAACATGACCCAGACAAGGCTTTAAAGCCAGTGATTAGAATTAACATTAGTATAAACTGAATTCACTGTCAGCATTTCCTCGGCTTGATGCAGGACTCACTTTACCCATTGTTTTACAGTCAGTGGAGCCCTACTGACTGATCAGCCTGTGATGTTAAAGTCCTTTGGGAAACAAAATGCAAGCGAACTTTGTATGAGTTACTGAATTTAGACAACTGACAAAAAAAAGTCCAGTATAAAGGTACTGGGTTTAGGTACCACTAATGTGAGCTTCTATTCGGAATTGCTGCAGGCAAACAAGAAGAACAGTTAAGATGTAGAATAAATGATAGTATGTCAGCAATGACAGCAACAGTTATGCCAAGATACCACATGAAGAAATTACTACAAAGAGCAAGTAGTGTAAAGTGGTTAATAGGTACCCTTTCCTCTCAGGGATGCACAAAATCATAGCTGCCCCCAGGCCTCTGTAGCAATGCTTTTCCATGGTATGACAAGTCCTTTTCTCACCTCAAGCAAACATGACCCTGTATAACACTGAGCTAGTGAAAAATACTCAGATTTCCTAGAATTTTGAAATGCACTTCTGCTTATCCCTAGCTCAACACTTCTATAGACCTGTCATTACAAGAACGCACACAGAAAGACAAATTGCCATGGATTATATTATCAGGCATTGACTTAATACCAAGTCTCCAACCAAGAGGTTCTCCTCAGCTCTGAGTATGATCATTGCTCCTGTTCTCACAGTGAATATGTCTGGCTTTTGGCTCCCTCCATCTCCTCAACTCCCTACACCTAGAACATGGGTGGACGACTTCAAGAGGTGGAAAGTCCAGTATCCCTATGCATCAAGGTTTTCATAATCATATTCTTTGCCAACTGTCCCACTGCAATTTGAATTTTAATCTTGCAGGTTTCTGGGAGCTATGTCCAAGTGACTGACATTCTAGTTAGCATGATATCTGCACATTAGAAAGAATAGCCTTCTGGCCAGAGGACCTTGCCTCTCTTTCCTTTTCCTTTTACTCCTAGCTCCTAATGAATGAGGCCTGGAGTGGCAAATGATTAATCTCTGCTTTTTCTCAAAGCTGAGCCTTACCTTCAGTCTGCAAGGGAGGCTCCACCCAGGAGGTAGGAAGCAGGTTTCTTCCTTCTCTTTCTCCCAGCCTGCATGTCCTCACTTAGCTGTATTGTCCCTGTGTATATTGTCCCTGCATGTGTTGTTCCTGCAAATAAGGCTGTGTAACAATGAGTCCAACAATCCCATAATTTACTGTCCCAGAAGTGGTTTGCAGCAGATCACTTAACTATGAAAAACACTTGTATATGCAGTCTGCAGACAAAAGCCATCACGAAGAGACCTACAATTTCTACAGTGGTAGCTCACAGATCAGTAACTCTCCTAAAAAGGCAGCGTGAAATGTCCAGTGACGTGATGGATATGTCAGTGTCCTCCAGACGATCCTTGCATTTCATTTGTGCTGAAAAAATAAGGCAGTGGACAAAACACTCTGGGAAAGGAGAGATATTTCCTGAGTATTACTGCAGGCAGCGAGGATAATACTGCTCACAGTGAGTTCAGTAACGTGATGTACTACATTTGCATAACTTCATCATCCTCACAATTCAATCACAGCACGTAGGAAGAGTGAAAGAAAACATCATTGGATATAGCAGCAATAAATAAATTATAAGTGTTTTTTTGTAACTGTACTTGCGGAAATTGTTTGCTTTGCACGTGGTCTTCTGGACAATAACATAAAGAAAAAACTTAATCTAATGTAGATATCACAGTGTTTTTGCATATTTGTTGGATAGAGCTGTAATTTGTGATCAAAGATACTGCTGTTGAGAAAAATGTATGTGCTTCAAGAAAAGGCTGAGGCTCTTGTTTATGGCTATACATTGGCAGCAGGAAAGTATGTTCAACATAAAACTCTGTCTAGACAGAATTTTTAAAAAGTCTCCTAGTTTTCAATATTATGATCATGTTGGTCCCTTATTTGGGCAACAAGAACGCAACTGCATTGAAAAATAAGCAGGGCCAGATGGTCAACCACAAAGAACAGGAAAGAACAGGCTTTACCTTGAAGACTGTTGCAGATAAAACCAGCTTATTTAAAAAAAAATAAAAAATAAAAAAAGCACTTGTCTTGATTAGACACACAGCTTAATAAGTCAAAGTAACTACATTAGGCTGTTGACTTTGGGGATTCAGATTCAGATGCACTACATTTGTGTTTTTTTAATGTGTCACTTCAATGTCAGAATCAGGCAAAAAAGGTGTTTTGTTGTTAGTAAGAAATGCTGATAATCATTTGACCCTATGGAGTGTGAGCCACACATTCCCATGCAGTACATGGGGATTTATTCGTGCACTTATTCTTAAAAAGCCAGTGAGTAGCACAGCAAGTGGACCAGCCGTGATAGTCTTTGCCTCTTGCATGATTGCAGTGTGACCTTCAGTAGGCTGCAGGGAGCGGCTCTGTGATTGTACTTGTGGCCACAAATAAAGCACAACCGAACTCTAAGCTGTTATCAACACCCAGCTAAATTAAGTGCATGGGGTATTTTGAGATTTATGCTAATCGCTGTGAGATAATTCCCATGTTAAACTAATTACTCTGGTTGTAATGAATGGATGGTATAAATAAAATAGAAATCAGAATAGCAACAAAATCCCTTATTTTACAGCTGCACTCTCTGCCTCATCTGATTTACACTAAAGAAAGTTACTTAAAAAACTAAACAAACAAAACATGAAGAAAGAAACCTGAGTATGTATTGTAGAAATGTAGAAGACAAATAAAATATTTTTTCAAATGTAATTACTTTTAATATATGCTTGTGGAAGGTCTGATACTATGTATGCTGTCTCTGTAATTTTTGCTGTAAATAACTTGGGACAGTGAATACACTGATTTTTTCTATGTCTCTGTTTAAGCATAAGACTTTGTAACGATTTTTTTTTAAGAGGAATAACATCAAAGAGCAAATTATGTACTTGCTTCCTGTAAGTGTAATGTACTCTTCAGTTTTTATGGAAACTGATTGTAATAGATAAAGCCTTTTGACCAGCCATTGATGTTTAGTGTACACTTCTGTTTGTAATGAGGAAAAAAAAAGATGGGATTCTCAATGAAACATTATCCCAGTGAGTCTGTACAGTGAGTATTGTATTAATACCTGCAGACTACATTTGACTAATATAATTTGAAGAAAGGTTGCTCAAGCAAATAATGTTTCCTTACAGCATATGGCTTTTATGAATCCTTCTGGCATGAATTATATTAATAGAAACATTTCTGTCTTTCCAATGAGTGAAATATTTTTGTATGCCTTTAATTTCTTATTCGAATTTGAGGTCAGGTCACTCATTAGCTGTAATCCGAAGCCATAACTGACCTTCACCAAATACGTATTTTAAAGATCATAATAGAAAAAGAAATTATGTCCAGTTTATCAACAGCTATAATAACACAGGCAGGAGCATAAATAACATGCAAACTATTCGGATGCTTTTCAGGCATCCCAATATGACTTTAATGGCTAGTATTTTATGATTACCAATTTATAAAAAATAAAAAACATAATTAAAATAGATATTTAGATTTAAATGAAACTTTCTAATATTTTTTGAAATATCCCTGAAAATGCTTCCTTGCTTTTAGGATTATGAGAGAAACTGATTTTTCATATACTTCCCACTTTCAAATATCTAATGTTTTTATCCTATTTCCAGTTCATTTTGTTAAAGTGAAATGAGATGGTAAGACCCAGATGTCCAAGCCCTGAGCTATTTGGTGCTTGGCTGTAGCTATATTATTGTAAATCAATTTGATATGAATTTTGGGGTTGCGTTGTTTGCTACTTGATAAACGTGCTTACCACTTTTGGTAACACACAAGAGTTACATTGCCTGTCAAGAAGTATGATAAAAAACAATCAATTAAATAACACTCAAAATTAATCACTCTCAAAAGCTGAATAAAAATTCCTTTCTAAAATGAAATGCTTCATAGAGTCAACAGTGATTTTTTTTTGAAGCGTAATTGTAAAATAATTATGATGTATCTTAACTGGCTTGTAAATGCAAAAAGCAAAACCACAAATGAACCATGACATACCGGGTAAAAATCTGGCTCCATTGAAACCAACAGCAAAACCCCTTACTGATTTTCATGGAGCCAGGAGTTCATCCAGCATTTTCACATCTGCAATTTTCTTCTGATCTTTCTCCCTTGTTTAATATACTGACCTAATTTGTGTGTATGTGAGTAAAAATACTGCCTGATTCATTTAGAAAGTGACCATCGAGGGTTTTTTTTTTAATCATGAATTTTGTAGGACAAACATCCCTGTCAAATGAAAAGGTTCTATATTACTTTAGAATGTAATAGATTTTGTCTTATGTCCTGTAAATTATTAGTTCAATACTGTTAGCATTCCATAATAATGCACACATGATTTTTGAATGTTTTCTGTAAATGACAATCAATGTTGATGAAGTTCCTTTCTTTAATGCAAAATTAAAAAAAAAAACTGTATAAGAAAATAAATTCTGTTGTATGACTTTTTTACTCATCCCTTTAAATTTTCTGGATCTGTCAGGAAAAGGTGTGTCGTGTACATTTCCAAAAGAGAAGGTTAAAAACAAAAACCTAAACATCAATAGTCCATACTCATTTTCAGGTTTTCTCTTAACCTATTGAGTTAAGTATAGCATGCTGCTCTATCAGTGCACTGAAAGAGGCTCTGTTATGGAATTCAAATTAGCCCTGCAAATTTTGAATATGCAAATTGTTAGATTTATTGATTTGTTTCTCTATATTTTGGGGAAAGCCTCAGCTAGTCAAAAAGCAAAAGAACAGAATCACTTGAATGAAGGCAAACTGAATAGTAAGGTATCAGAAGGTTATCTTATTTAAAGAAGATGCTGAATTTAAAATGAATTATGAATATAATAAGTATTTTTTAAGTTTGTGTATGTCTAGTAATAATTAATACAGAAGGATGGAACAGAAAATGCTAGCTGTTGAAGCTGAAGATGACCCCTTTCAAAGATACTATCTTTTCATTTTTAGAGCCTTAAATTTAAAGCAGGAGTAAAGTTTAAAAGACAGTATCTAAAGGCCTCATTTTGCAAACTGCTAAGCACGTTTATAGTGTTACTGACTTCAGCAGGATTAATGAGTACGCTTAAAGCCAGCAATATGTTTAGACATTTCTTGCATTACAATGCAAGCAACCAAGTTTGCATTCTGAGATGCAATGAGTGGAGCTTAGCATGATTAGATTTCAAGTCCTAGATATTTAAGATTCATTTGGAGATTTCACATCCATCTGAAATAATTTTAGGCAAATGTAATAGGCAGTTCATATATAAACGTATTTCAGAAATCATGAAGCTGAACAGTTTACTGGACATCTGAAATAAATGGCCTGTTGTATTTGCATGTTGCAAAACAAGGAACCCTGCAAATATGCTGTAGGTATTTATTATGTGGTGTCACAGTGACAGAGGTACTCATTTTATACTAACCTGTATTTTTTTCAGTTAGAAAATGAGAAGCAATGATTTTTAAAACAATATCAAGAGATTTTGTGTAGTTCATGTTTCCTTAGTGTTTTGTTGTCTTCAATAATTTAAGATAGCCTTATTTCTCTTCTATGTCTAGGAAAAAAAGTTTTAGTCAAATAACCACTTTTCCTTAAAGACAGAAGCCAACTTTCATAGGTTCTGATTGGCAAATAGCACAGTGGCCAACACTTTGCGAGAAGTAGAATATTATTTTGAAAAATAGTTTTATGAAAGTCTTATAGGGCATCGCTTACTACTCTGTTACGCCAGTTAAATGTCACTGCAAATGTCAGTGTGCCCAGGCCCACAATAGGCTTACTCCCACGTGTATGAACGATCATATACATTTTGCACATTACAGTTTCTCAGAGATATATGGATTAGTACAAGCTTTCAAGAAAGACAATGGTGAAATGCATTAGATGAAACAACATGAAATAACAGTAGCTGTCGGTTCCAGAAGGATTATGTACTTACAGGTGTTCACTTAATTACAACCTCATGCAAATGCAGCCTTCTGGATCATGGAGTATTGTCGACCTACTCGACCATAACTTACCATGCACTTTGAGCAACACCTTCATAACAGGAACTGTCTAATGAAATGTGATCAACATCCTAAAAGTAGTCCAATATTTTTACTGGATAACCCAAAATCTGGCTAAGCAATTTTTCTGCCTCTCTCCCTTCTTACTTCCCCACTGGATTGCAGGTTGTTTTGGGAGGACAAAGACTGATTTGTTCTGCTGCAGGTGTAAAATGCCTATGCATTATAATTTTGGTGTTATAGGCCTTAGTTCTGTTCCTGGAACATGTTTGCTTACATTCCTATTTATGCAGGAGTTTTGTTTCAGCTTTAATGGTCTATGTGTATGAGAGAAGTGAGATTTACAGAAGTCTGAAAAGCTTCTGTTAGTCCTGATGAAGGGACTATGATCCCAAAAGGGTTTTATTCCAATTATATTGAACAGGCTAATAAAAATAATATCTCCCCCTACAGACATACATTAAAACTGTGTGTGTAGCTATGAACCTTAAAAAATCTGAGCAATCTTTCATCTGGGTATTTTGCCTGTAAAGGCTCAATTCAGTTGGCCAAAGGGATGTGTTGGTCCTGTTGGCACTGTTCTTGGGTACCTTCCTTGACCTGTGACTGCTGCTGCTCAAGGTCTCAGGTCTCTCATAGCTCTCCCCAGTATATGGACATTTCAGATAATCTAGGGCAACTCCAATGTAAATATGTGCTGGTGTTAGGTGTCCACAGAGAGTTTAAGCATGTAGCATAAAATCTTCATAGGAAAACCAGGGATTTTTCATGTAGAACAGACTAGGCACTGTTGGTGATTTAGAAATAATTGTTGGGATTTCCCTTCAAAATCCTCACAACAGTAACTGCAGTATGGAGCTTAAGAGACTACTTCCACAGTCAGCAGATTCAGCTCAGTCCTAGTAAAACTGGTGTCTAAGATGCTTCCATTTCAACTAATTAATAAATAGAAATTTTAAGCAAATGCTGAGCTTGCCTGGAATTTCCTCAGATTAGTAAAAGCCTTTACCAGAAGCATTTAAAAATTGAATCCCCTATCCCTCTGTTTTTGTTGCATTTTAGCATTCAAAAAATGCATTCAGTTACAAACAGAGCATCACTGAAGTTTCAGTAGTGGTTGATAAGCTTTGCAACACTCTTCCAAATGACTCAGTAACTGACACAGGCAAGATTTACCATATCCTCTGTTTCCTTGTGACAGCTGATGGTCAAACACTGTGAAGTTTAACAAATATATGTTGGTATTACTCTCCTACCAAGAAACATTTCCTGTTGGCTTGGAAGTTAGATTTCTTTTTTACTGAGCTTGTAATTGGCCCCCCAGTTTTCTTGAGGCAGTGCACTGTGATATCAAATGGGAGGTAAGAGGACTGGTGGGGAGGTCATGATGTTAGGAGACAGCTTATCATATCTTCATCCTCTTTAAAGGGCCAGGCTGCCCTAATCAACATGCCTATCTTCTCGCTACAAAAGGAAGAGGAAACTTAATTCTCTTTTCCCAGGTTACAAAATTGTTTTGTGCACAGTGCTTCATACTAGATGTTTCTGGAGACACTCCCAGCAGGTGTGGAGGGGAATAGAAGTTTTCTCCCTTTTGTTCCTCAGCCTATGTATTTGCCTGAAACAAATGCTGAACTGCCAAGGCTTGCACTTCAGGGTAATTTAAAAAGGGAAGTACATTTCAGGGGCACTCCCCTATTTCTGTCTCTTCTAAAGGTCCTTTACCAACATATTATTAATTTTCTGCTCTACCCTCCCTGCCTTACAATAAAGGGGAAGTTGAAGACCATGCTTTTGAGAAGCCCCTGGAGAGTCAGTGGCATTAGCCTTCGTGTGCTGTTTAAGCTCACACCCTATCCAAAGAAATCAATACTTCCTCCATGAGCTTAAAGTTAGACGTGTGCATAAATAACTGTCTGAATGTAGCTATCCATGCAGCTTAGAGAAGTGCAGGACATTCCACCAGCCAAAAGCTTTACAAAAAAAAGGCTGCTTTAAGAAACCAATATGTTCTGTCCACAAACTAACTTGTAATAGTACTCTATAGCTAATTGAGAGGGCTACTTTAACATGAGAACACCAAATTTAAATACTATGTTTTGGGGATCCTGGCTATAATCATTGACTGTTCCTGTCATTTTAGGCAAGCAGATGATTTGGCATGTGTACATCCATTTATCTACTTCTTGGCACTTTTAAGGTAAAAGCACTGTCTTCATCTTTACCGTAAGGTTTCCAGATGTTATAAAATAAACCCATACTGTCTTGGCAACGACTACCTCTTGCTGCCATCTGGGTTACTAATGAAATCCAGTCTGCCTCTCTCTGAGGTGAGTTATCTCTCCAGTGTCTCAGAATGACTTGTTCTGTGCAAGTTAGTCAGAACTGTAACAACATTTTCATTCTTAAGGAAAAATCCTGCAATCCTGTCATATCACTGAAACAGCATGCTGAAAAGCTGTGGCTGTTTGCAAATAAGGATTTAAAGTTATCACACCTAACCTTCAATGCTGCATGCTAAAGGATATCCAGCTCTACTAAAATGTGCACCATTTACACCTGCTCCAAACACTAGCAAAGCATGGGTACCATGCCTTCCGCACACCACTGAACCAAACCAATAGACCTCAAAATCTTTGTGTAAATAATAAATCTAAATTTATTTTTCTTTTAATTTCAAAACATCCAGTGAATACAATTAGATATGCTTTGCATTTTCAAAGGTATTTAACCTTTAGCCCCAAGGCAGAGATGTTGTCCACCAAAAACTGTTTGAGGGCATTTGTGACTGATGTTAATAAAGGCATATACAGTCAAAACAGTGAAAAAAAACCCAAAACACAATTAGTATTACATCTAACGTTCTCTCAGTGCAAATAAAATTCTCCTATGGGCACAGTTTTCCTGTGAGGAGTATTGAATTGAAAGATAATAGAAAATTAGATAAACCTGATGCATTTTTTCATTAAATTTAAAAGAAAATAGTATGTTTTTATGATAGAACACACACTACAGAAGAGTGACAACAGAAGTACCACTTTAACTTCTTCAGTCATATTAATGGCTG
This sequence comes from Pterocles orientalis, assembly GCA_011057875.1. NCBI lineage: Eukaryota > Metazoa > Chordata > Aves > Pterocliformes > Pteroclidae > Pterocles > Pterocles orientalis. The sequence goes on along the minus strand of WKFP01014841.1, from coordinate 563,978 downwards.
CATACAACTCATTATTTATTACCAGATATGACCAAAAACGTGTCCATTAAGTGCCTGCATCAAAAGTACAGAGAATAACTCTGATTCTTCTATTTTAAATTCACTAACTCGATCCACTTGAGCTAATGGCTGATCTCTAGTAGCTGAATTTCAGGCATTAACACCTTTTGCAAGTGTCTTTTTGGCCTGTTTCACAAAAGCTTCTCTTTCCAATACCGTGTTGAACTTGGACCTCTATTTGAGGTCCAATATGACCAATATGATGCAGCATTGCACCATAAAGAGTCACTGACACATTACCCTCTGCTGGAAAGATCAACTTATAGTAAAAATATTTGTTTCATCCTGTCGCCAGCAAAGAGGTAGAGGCAGGAGTGCTTCACACTGAACTATCTTCCATTAGAAATTGTGTTTTTCAAGTATTAAGTAGACAAAATACCATGCAATCATATGCTTCAAATGGCACCATCATGTTATTTTTAAGTACATTTTTTAAAATAATAAACATTTATTTACTGGGATTCCCTTAGAAAACATTTGTAAGTAAACTGCAGAAAAAATGGGAGCACATGAAACAAGGAAGGGTTGATGTATTTGACAGTCAAGACCTCTCCTCTTATAGGAATATTAACCCACAGTTACTCCTAAATCAGCAGCATTACTTGACAGTGATGGAACTGAGGGCAGAAACTTATTGTATGCATATAAAAATTACATGAATAAATGCATATGGAAACTACATATTTTTAAGTATAAAGTAAAATAATGTCAGGCTAGAAATGTTTATAGCCACTACCAAACACTCAAGATTTTCTGCATAAATTCAGCCTGTTTAGGCTAAAAAAGACTCTCACTGAAGTCCAGACTCCAGACACTGGTTGCACAACCCCACTGAGTTAACAAAAGAACACCTCTGTCTTATGAAGGTTGTTTGCTGAATTTTATTTCTCATCTGCCGTTGGCCAGACAGCTTGCAGATTGGTATGATGCCAAGGAAATATTCAGAGCAGGTGGAAATTTTTTATCTCATCATCTTTCATCATCACATATGCTGGTCCTTTGTCACTGATCTTAGATATTGAGAACTCCAGCATAAGCAAGGATTTCCAGCCCACAGGTCAAGCACAAGCTTTGGGTGTGTTGGTCTGTGTTATTGCCCCTGTGACAGTGCTTTTTGACCTTGGAAGGGAGCTGTAAACAGAAGGCTTTGAAACTTCATTCACTGAAGCTGGATTAAATTCTATTCCTTATGAAATTTAGATAACCTCACTGAGTAATTTTCATAGTCACTTACTTCTAAGTGCAGCCCTGATAGCCATAAAGATAGGGTTGTATAGCATCACTTACCTGAAACAAAAAGAAAGATTAGAATAAAAATTATCTTGTCACATCTGGCTGAATACCTCCATGCACATGCTGCAGCCCCAGCAGCTAAGTAGTATGGGTGGACCCCCATTGAACCATCTGGGTAAGTTCTGAAATTAACACTTTGCTCTCAGAAACCAGCAATCTATGTATGGCATGTAACTCAAGTCAGCTCCAAACTCGGGTCACTGATGCCACTGGGAGACTGTGCTATGTTCCTGAATAAATCACAACACTGTTCTTTCTTCCCTGTGCTTTTCCTGTCCCTTTTTGGGTAATGATAATGCTAATCAACTGGGTGAAATGAATCAAAGCCTCTGTTCCTGCAAAATCTTGTTTGCAACTGAGCCCATTTCTACATGCAGAGTTGTTGTCTGGAGAGCTACTCTGCTGAAATACGTTGATGAGAAACAGAGGATGCAGTGAAAGTACCAAGTTTCTGTAACAAATGCCGGGAGACAGTAAAGTTTATCGGAAGATGGAAGACATGATGCAGTGTGAAGGTGTCAATGGCAAACATGGAGATAACGAAGTTCAGTAAGCAGACAGAGCCAGCACTCTGGTTCAGGTGCTATAGCAGTCCAAATAGCACTCCAGAAGAGTCCCCTAGTTTCCCCTCTCAGTGAAATCTGGCTTAATTCTCTGTGGTTCTTCAGTTTGAATTTGAACCTCCCTGAAACAATGAGTTCTGCCCATTTAACTCCAACAGGAGCAGGTAACAATCTGTACCCTATGGTATCCTCATTATATTCTGCAACCACCCTGAGGCTCCTTCTGTGAGTGACTGGGAGTCACCTGAGTGGCTGCCAAGTGGCAGTAGATACAGATGAGTATTTGCAGAGTTGAGGTCCCACTTGTATTATAAAATGGCATGAAACAAGCATTGCTGCTTGATAACAGACAGTAGGCTTTTGAGAGGCATTATTTGTGTATTCCTGCAACAGAGAGAGGCCCGAGAGGTGCAAATTTTCTATGGAAGTTTCTCATTCAACAAAAGCCACCTACTGCCCATTGACACTCTACGCCTCTGTGCTGCAGTACATTGCACTGTCAGGCAGGACTCTGAACCAGAGCACATCACTGTGTTAGCACAGTTACTCTGCTTCAGGACTTGCATACAGCTCACAGAGGGAGCATCTCTCTCCTTCTCCCCGCTAAGACTCAGGCCTAAGAGATGTTCCCCAGCATTTTCTGCTCTCTGAGTGGGTAAAGATGAACCATGCTTTTTGGACCACCTTGTCCCAAAAGGTCTTTATTCTTTAACTGTAATGTATGAATTAAGTCACTAGTTCTCACCTTCTGGTGAAGACAGCTGCAGGCATTTAAGGTCTCACAGGTCATCAGCACCCACTGCCCTTTTGCTGATGTTATTCATTGTGGGAATGGCTTCAGTGAATTCATGCTCGTCCCTACACCATATGGTTCACAGGTGGATGCATTAAACAAAGCCCCTGTCATCTCTCACACTGAGATTTGCTAGGAAATATTGGTCAGAGCTTTTAGGTTGCAATATGACAAGAAAAGCTCCCTTTAAAGCATACAGGGTCCCTGTAGAGGCCCTGGTGAGGACAGTAGTTCCTACTCCATAACCTGGGCAATATTGGACAGGAGTCTCTGGTTCCTGTGGGTCAGATCAGAAGAGTGCAACCACCTCTTCTGACCACAGCATCTGTAGAGGAAGTTGATGTCTCTGTCAAAAGCCTTCAGTCTGAGAAGGGCCAAGTTATCGTAAAGACTGTTAAACTGCTGTTCAGTTTTGTCTTCATTCCATCTTCCAGCTTCTTTCCAACCCAGAGAGTCAGAAGCAGATAATAACAGGAGAGGGCACTGGAAAATAGCTAGGAAGGAAAGTAGGCAACATAGCATCTGTGAAGCTGAGGACTCTGTAATATGTCTTCCCTGAAGTGGAATGGAAATTTTCACTGACCAGCTCTAATTTCTTTACTTTCCATTGCTAGGAAAAGAAACCTGTCCTTACAACACCTTCATCAGCAACGAACAATTGCCTCCATGTTTAATGCAGCCCATAATGAAACCAAGTCATCATTGCTCTGCCTGGAGACAGAAGGGTACAAAGTTTCTAGGCTGATGTTATTGAGTCTTTAGTAGACATTAAAGAATTGGGGGGGGGGGGGGGGGCAGAGATGCTAAGCCCAGCCTTGTTAAATAATAAGCTTACAATTAAAAAACAAATAAATACATCTGGTTGCTTCCCACCTTCAAAAGCCTTGAAAGAACATAAGCTGCATTCAAAGTGGTGTTAATCATGCTCAATCTATTTCCCCTCTCTCTCCAAATCAGTGCAGTTTTCAGCTAACAAGAATGGGTGCCCTACTTGAGCCGACAAACCCTATTCCCCCTGGTAGGAGAGGCACTTAGCATGGCATTACCATCATTACATCCCAAGGTTAGAGGCAATGAAACTCCAGGAGTGGCAAAGTCAAATCAGTTCAATTGTCTGATTGTTCATACTCATGAAGTAGTGAGGCTAGCAGGGGTCCAGCATAAAACTTAGCGCTTTCCAGAGGAGCTCCTTTAAGGTAATTCATTGCCCTCTACAGTAGCTTAAATCAGAAGGGCTAGAATGGTCACAGTAAATGTGGCTCATGACATTTCCTAAGAGCAATATTAGCAGAGAGCCAGCTGCTAGGCCAGATGTCAAAGGTGCATTAAGAGCACTTCGTTTTGATCTAACCCATTCCCGAAAAGTAGAATGGATTTGGCTTTGAGCAATGCAATAAAAAAAGATTGTGACTAATGAAGCAGTACAACTTAATAACATAAGTTGACTCCTGCTTCCTTCTCTCCTGCATTTTCAACTGTCCACAAAGCAGTTCTTTTACTAACCAGCAGGGACATGTAAAATGTTAATCATCAATCTGTGTGCCATTAAAGAAGTTGCTTTTCCTTTCTCAACTTGAAAACCAAGGGGGAAGGATAATAGGTTTGGTTAACAGAGCTGTTCGGATAATGGAGAAGTTCAAAGAAAAGCATTCATGGAGTCAGCATGGGAGCTTAGTGCCTTCATCCATCCATCTGACTAACCTGAGTTCAACATCTATGTGGCAACTGGAATTCAGGATTGAGAGGGAGGAGAAGGAGTCTTTCTCTTTACTGGGATGTTACCATTCAGCATGGCCTAGAACAGCAAGAGATGGTGAAAGGATATTACTCCTTGTGCCTTATCATTTGAGCAGACAGCACAACACCAGAAATAACCAGTTGATGTCTGCATTTTTGGACTTTCCACTAGGTAATGAAGTAAAATGCATGCAGTTGCAAATTCAAGAGAGAAAACTAAACAGAACACAGTATCTAATAAATAGTGGATACTTAGAGCAAGAAGTGAGCATATAGAGCTCTCTCTGTACTTGTTAGACTGGCATAAAGAGCATCACATACAGAAAACATATTTGTGTAAGTTTGAGCTTGAAAAACTGAAGTGACTGAAAATATTTAGAACGGGCTTCATGCAACTCTATACGCCATTTTGCAATCTGTGAGTGAAAGGAACACCATTATGTTATTCCAAGGAGAGGAAGGGGATGTAATTATTCCAAATATCAAGAATTATTGGGAGGCAGATGCTAAGCTATGACATTCAGAGGGCCCTGGAGATGCTGCCAAAATCAAGAAGCCTGTCAAAACCTCAGTCCATCTGGGACCTCAGGCTGGATTCAAGCTACAGATTTGTCCTTACAGGGCATCTAATCTTGCCTTAAATACTGCGTCTGATTCCTCAATTTCAGATGTGCTTTAGTGAGATGTAGGTCTGAAAAAAAGAAAGAAGACTTTTCACACTTACCAGCTGCTCTTTATAAGCAATTTATTTATTTTGTGCATTATGCATCACATTTCAGAGCTCATTAGCCAAGCCATAAGCTTCAGCTGCTCAAAAAAAACCCCCTGTAGTTTCATCTTGAAAGTTGCTGCAGTAAATTCGTCTGAAAATACAAGTGCTTGATTCCTTACACCATTAAAGTAATTATATCACCGCTTCAAAAGACTTACCTTAGCATGCCCCTGAGTGAAACAGCAAGCTTACAGAAAAAGAAGGGTTTGAGTTCAGGCACAGGTAGCTAACCTAACTTTGTAAGGCTGGAAGAAAAAAAAGCTGTTTTCTTTTCTCTTTCCCACTCACTTTGCTGTCTTATTATTTTTTTTATTTCCATATATTTTTGTCTTTCCCTAAATTGGATAGTAAACATCCGTAAGGACTTTTATTTTTGTAGCAGTTTTGAGGCTTGGGGAGGTGTGGTGTTGTTGGGCTTTTTGTTTTGGGGGTATTTTTAGTAACACAGATGCTTGCTAAAAAAAATGGTGATTTTACAAGATCTGTCAAATTTTAATTGGAAAGCTGGCACCAGCACTGTCTATAGTTTCTTCCACCTTGTGGACCCTGCAATTAAATGTCATTGCTGTACCTTTGATTTCAGTTTTCTGAAGAGAAGAGGGGAGGGATCTTTTTGTAAACCCATATCTCCTTTTCCACAGTTGTGCTACAAGCCTTTGGGCCAGAAAATCCCTTGCTGTGCTCAAGCAGGTAAGTGGACTAATCTGTGAGGAAAGGATTTGTACTCAAAAGTGAATGTCATAAAACACAGGTGCAGATTTTACAGTTTATAGGCATGACAGTCTCCAAAAATCTTTTGACAGGACTTTTCGGTTGGTGTTTCTTTTTTCTTCTCTTTTCTTTTCTTTTCTTTTCTTTTCTTTTCTTTTCTTTTCTTTTCTTTTCTTTTCTTTTCTTTTCTTTTCTTTTCTTTTCTTTTCTTTTCTTTCTGTTCTTTTCTTTTTTCTTTTCTCTGTGTGTGTGCGTGCCGTTGAGTCTGCTTATTTGTAAGAAAAGAACAAAAATCCAGACTCATCCTATTGGAGTAATTGGTTATGTAAACAGTGCCAGGTAAATGTGGTACCAAGAAGCTACTGGGTATGAGCTTTGCAAAAAAAAGGTAATGCATTTTTTTCATAGTTCAAGTACAACCCCACATAAGCAGCAGTATTGGGAAACCAAGTGCAACTGCTGTGCATAATACGTGCCTGACTCTAAAAAATAGAACAAAA
>WKFP01014841.1:524385-541062 GCA_011057875.1 Pterocles orientalis | reverse complement strand
AAAAAAAAAGGGCAATAACAAAGCCCTGGGTACCTACATACTTCTGCTGAAGTGGCTACACTGAATCTTTACCCTGTACCACTGGCACCCCATGATACTGCTGCTGGATGTGAAAACAGCCCCAGAACAAGAGCATGACAGCTGCAGCATCAAGTGGTGCTCAGTTCCCCTCCGGCTGCACTCACCTCACCTCAGCTTATCACGCTCACAAAGTTCACACACGCTTACAAAGGTGAACTGAGACCTACGTGCTTGTCAAAGCATCATCTGTTGAGACGTGAACATTTTCTTTGACTCATTCCTAATTTTCTGCATACTGCCCTCCACCTCCTCAGCCTTTATCACGAGTTCCATCCTCCAGTTCTGCTGGCAAAGAGAGAGTCAATAATGCGTGTAAAGTTAACCGCCGGGAGCTCGCTCATCAGCTCTCAGAAAGGAATCAATATAAATACAGTATTTGGCTTCTCCGTTTGTTGCTGATACAGTAGAATATTAAAGTCCAACTTTTATTCATTTAAAGCACTATTCTGAACTTACTTTTGTATTGTCTGTTGCTATGCATACAAGAAATAGATGTGGGGCCCCCAACATAAAAAAGACATGGACCTGTTGAAGAGAGTCCAGAGGAGAGCCACAAAATTAATCAGAGGGCTGGAGAACCTCCCCTGTGAGGACAGGCTGAGAGAGTTGGGGTTGTTCAGCCTGGAGAAGAGAAGGCTCCGAGGGGACTTGATAGCAGCCTGCCAGTACCTGAAGGGGGCCTACAGGAGAGATGGGGAGGCACTCTTTACCAGGGAGTGTAGTGAGAGGACAAGGGGTAATGGGTATAAGCTAAAAGAGGGTAAATTTAGACTAGACATTAGGAAGAAATTTTTCACTATGAGGGTGGTGAGACACTGGAACAGGTTGCCCAGGGAAATTGTGGATGCCCTGTCCCTGGAAGTGTTCAAGGCCAGGCTGGATGTGGCTTTGGGCAACCTGGTCTAGTGGGAGGTGTCCCTGCCCATGGCAGGGGTGTTGGAACTTGATGATCTTTAAGGTCCCTTCCAACCCTAATCATTCTATGATTCTATGATTCTATGATTTTTACCCAGAATTGTGTAAATGTCATCTTTAATGGATAATGTAGAACTATGAATGACATCTTGAGAGTCCTTAGTTTGGAAGATTGAAATGTTGAATTTGCAGCTTCAGTGAGACACCAGAATAGAGCAGGGACTCCATACGCCAATCATCAGACAACCTGCCAGATAGCTGGTAGTGGGTCACCTCAGGAATTGCAGCTGCTTGGTCCAGCTTCCTGCACATGTTCGTAAGTTGTCACTTGAAGCCTAGTTAGTAGAAATCTGAGGTTAAGCTCCAACGTGTTTTGGTGCTCAATCTCTCCTGAGGTAGCTGCCAGCCTCTGCTTGCTCTTCCAGTGTCATTAACTTTCAAAATGTTGGCCTAATTTAAATCTCAAAATTCAGATGTGAGAGAGGGGGTGTTAATTGAGATCATATCCTCCCACTGTCTCTTGTAATGGAGTCAAGGTTATCTATGGATGCAGACTACAGTTGGGTCACTGCACTGTTTTGCTGCTTAGGATCAAGGTCATTTACTTGTCTAATTCAAAGAACTCATATGAGGTCAATTACCCCCCACGTTAATTATTCAGGGACAATGTGAAATTAAATACTATTCAGTGGGGTCAGGGGTCATGAGTCCAATGCTCAATTGCTGTCCGAATTTGCGGTTCAGGAAACACTGGTAAAAATTAATAGTTAAATTCACTTTAGCTGAAATTAACTATCACTAACCATCTTTACAGTGACCACTTAAAGTCCCACAGACTTTTCTCATTGGGCTTTCTGAGGTCAACTATGGCCAGCGCTGAATAACTGAAGTTCAGTGCTTCCCATAGTTTACAGCTCAAAGGTCAGTGAATATCAGTTATGGACCCAATTCACTGAACCAGGTTGTCCAAATGTTAATGATACCCAAGAAACATGTGTAGAGTCCAAACAGGGACAATTGTTTCCCTATCTTCATGTGTAAACAATTTGTTAAACGCACCTGCCAGAAACCTTATAATCAGGTGAGCACAATTTAACTGTTTCCCAGACTGCTGGTCAGACACAACAGATATTAATCTATGCAGATACATACAGAATCATAGAAACATAGAATGGTTTGGGTTGGAAAAGACCTTAAAGATCATCAAGTTCCAACCCCCCTGCCATGGGCAGGGACACCCTCCACTAGACCGGGTTGCTCAAAGCCTCATCCAGCCTGGCCTTGAACACCTCCAGGGATGGGGCATCCACAACATCCCTGGGCAACATATCTACATGCTTAAAGACAAATTTTCATGCTTAAAGACATATTCAAGTCAAATACTACCTCAGTCTTCTGCTGGGATTGGTGAAGATCAAGTACTGACAAATTCTGTGAGCTGAGGTTCTCTCAAGTAACATACTGGTACAGTTCTAGGCACAGCTACCAGTAAAGGGCCCCTACTGTGAGATATATCTTGCTATTTGGGATTTACAGAGACCAGTTCCTGCCACATCTGTATACAGAGCAGTTAGCTGTAGTCAAGCACAACTGCACTGTCTTCAGTGAGGACCATGGAAATGGACAGACTTCATCGTTTTGTGTGAAGCAGTTATCTGAGTGCAGTGTGGGATTCTTGTCTAGCCTGAGCTCTCTTTTTCTGCTCACTCTTAAATACAATACACAGAGGAGGTCAAATATTACATCAGTTTATCAGTCAGGAGGTCTTTCTGTTTAAGTGCTGCCCATGTTCTGTTGACCTTTGCAGAAAACAACTCTCCCTTTTTTGCTGCTCAGGGGTTGTTTGAAGTCAGTCACAGCCCTGGTTTGCCGCAGGACCGCAGGTCCCAGGCCCAGCCACATGGCCTCAGCTGACATTGCTGGGGAAACAGGTAAGTTGGGATCAAGAGTTGTTAGAAAGCTTGTCAAAAGTAAGTAAAATTACCGCTAGACAACCAGCATAATTCGACAGAGTGTGCTCTTAGCAAGTAAATGTAGGATAACAAATTGAGATAAGTAGTTGATGCATCCGCTGTTTGACAAACACAGGCAAGTAAGCCAACAGAAACATTGGGAAATGTGACAAAAGCAAATGCAAAGTCCTGCACATGGGATGGCCTAACTCCACACAGCCTTACAGGCTGGAGACCAGCTGGATGAGAAGCAGCTTTGCAGAAATGGACCTGATGTTTTTAGTGAAACAAAAAAGATCTATGATTCTACACTTCCAGTGAACAAAAAAGCTAACAGGAGTTAACACAGTGCCTTTGTGGTAAAAAGGGTGTCAAGGCCCTCAGTGCACTCGCAGGCTCTGTGGTGTCTTCCCCTCACTTGTAGCAGTTAAGCTGCATCTGCTCTGACGTGATCGCTATGAACAGAGCTCTGTGACAAAGGGCCTTTTGGACGACTCTGTCTCTTCTCTTGGGAGCTAAGGCACTCAAGCTGAGGCTTGCTTGTTGCCTGCACCTGCTCCATGCCTGGCTAGACCCTGACCTGCAGCCTCTATCTACTTCATGGTGCGACGTCAGAGCTGCCCCATCACTGTGGCACTGCCTGGCAATCAGATCTGTTGGCAGCAAGAAACACATGAACAGGCAAGAGTGAAGCCAACCGGCAAATGTAGCTAGGGTCTCCTAGGAGCTCCACAGTAAGAGGTGCAGTGGACTCAGGTTGAAACAAAGGACATTACGAGAAGATATGTGGAAACCCTTTTTAAAGGAAAAAAGCAAGAATTATCAAAAACTGGAATAGGTATGAGAAAAGCTGTGAAATCTCCTTTGCTGGGGGGAAAAAAAAAAAAAAAGCAAAATTTACCTGGGAAACAGCATGAGCAACATGATCTAATTGTAACTGCATTGTGCAGAAGAGTTGGACTAGATGAACTTCAGAAGAGACTTACAAACCAAGTTAATCTATGTTTATATGAATTGAGGACAGTCCTGGCTGTGATTTGCTACACAGAGATCATCTGAAGTCAATGCAAGATGGAATTAGCTGCACAGGGGTCTTTCAAGGTCAGCCTGCTCTCATTGCCTGATTGGAGTCATCTCAGGTCAACCTCAGAGACAGTTATCTATAGGAGGCATGTAAGGTCAATTACAGCCCTTATTTCCTGCCTAGAATGTCATTTAAATTCTAACTGAAATCCAGTGAACTTCACAGGATTAATCTGAGGTCTAGCTTGGTATCAATTCAAGGTGAGGACAGCTCCCATATTTTGTCCAGGAGTCATCTGAGGTTAACTTGAGATGCAACAAGGTGACAAAGAGATCATATGAGATAAGTAAAGTCCTTGTGTGCTGCCTAGGAGTCATTTGAAGTAAACCTGAGATCCATTTAGCTGCCTAGAGGTCATTTCAGGCCAAATGGGTCTGCTTTTTGCAATCTGGAATCATTTGACACCAACATAAGAGCCACTAGCTATATTATCTATTAAGGAGGGTCACTTAAGACCATCATCAGCTTCCATTTCCTTCTTGGGGTCATTTGAATTCAACTTGACATACGTCTGGAAGCTCTAAATGGCATCTGAGGTGAACATGAGATCCAGGGACTTGTTTGGGGTCATTTGAGGTTAAATAAGAGTCAATTAACCTGCCCATGAGCACTGGAGGTCATCATAGCTACTCAATGAAGGTCATCTGAGGTCAACATGAGGGCTAAATAACTGTCATTACGACATCCTGAGAGCTAATACACTTGTCTGGGGCAGGGGTCATCTGACCGCATCATGAGACTCAGGTATATGCAAGGTGTTGTTTGAAGTCACCTAGCCTCTTGTTTGAAGCCCAGGATCATCTGAGGTCAATCTGACATCCAGTTACCTCTACAGGGGTCCTTTAAGGTCAACACTGTTCTCATTTGGAGGAGGGGCAATAATTAAAGGTCAGCTTGAGATCCAATTAAGCAGGCAGTATTCATTTGAGATCAAACAGAGATCCTGTTAGGGTTCATGTGAGGTCAGTGAAGCCTTTGTTCAGTGCCCTAAGGTCATTTAAGGTAAAACTGAGATCCAGTTAATTGCTTGGTTTGTCATTTGAGGTCAACATGGCCCTCATTTGGTGCCAAAGGGTCATTAGATGTTAATCACAGTCCTTGTTTCCTGTCTGAGTTCACGTGTGATGTGAGATTCAACTCTCACTGCAGGGTCATCTGTGGCACAGGTCAGTTCAAGTAAACATGAGTTCAAATTACTTATGGTGGTCCCCTGAGGTTCAATTGGCCCTTTTTTGAACCCCAAGGCTCATCTGAGGTCAACATGTTAGCAAATTAGCTAAAAGGGGTCACCTGAGGACAACATGATCTCCAATGATGTGCTTGGAGGTCCTCTGAGTTCAATGCTGCTCTGATTTGATGCCTGGGGTCACTGAAGGTCAGCTTTATACCCCCAAAATTTCCCATGCTCACCCTGGCCCTTGTTTTCATTCCACAAGTTATGTGAAGTCAAGTTCAGAAACAATTAACCTGCATAGGAATCATCTGAGGTAAACCTTAATTCCACTTAGTCACCCCAAATGATCATTTGAGGTCAGTCTGGCCTCCTTTGGTGCCCAGAGGTCACCTGAAGTTAATTCAGACCTCACTTGAGGCCAACCTTAAATCCTGTTAGTAGCACAGGGGTAATATGTGGCCATCTCTATCTTTCATTTGCTGTTTTAGCGTCTTTAAAGACCACCCTAGACCACCCTCACTCTCCTCAGTCCATTTCTGTGCAATGGCAACCTCTTAAATTTATGCCTTCTCTCTCCAATCCCTTAATTTGATGCATAGAAGATATCTCAGATCAATTTTGGGCTTCCCCTCTTCACTATTTTGTGGCCATATTCTGCCTCTGAATTCTGACAGTGTTCCTCACATGTCAACCCCAGCCCTTTTGTGCTTCTCAAAGATTGAGAGTGGTAACAATCAGCTCCTCTGTGTGTTATGGCTATTTAATCTCAGCTACAAGCCTAATTTGAGGGGGTTGCCACAAGAGTTCAATTCCTTCCCTAGGTGGGTGCAGGCTGGGATAATCTGTGGTCACCTTCTACTTTCAGTTTGTTCAACAGTTAGTTGAGCTCAGTCAGATCCAGTACTTTCACTTTGTGGCAGGTTCAGATGAGGTCAGCTGCTGTTTTGATTTGGGGCAACCTATATAGCTTGAGTTTAATCTCAGCATTTATATTCTACTTACTGGTCATCTCAGCCAAAATCAATGCTCTGTATTGTGGAATATGGGTATATAAGGCTAACTACTAATCCCAGCTGCTCCACAGAGGTTATCTGAAATTGGATATTCTTCTTATTTCCTTGGTAGGATCTTACAGTCTGTCCAAATTTTGCTCTCCAGTGTACATTGAGGTTAAAGCTCAGTGTTGATTTAATGGATTAGTTTGGCGTAGTTCATGTGACATGACAGTTTGCTGTTCAGACATTTTCAGAGGTCAGGTAATATTTCAAATTTCACAGCAGGGGTCAGTTGAGGAGAAGCATCTCTTTTTTCATCATCAGGTAAGACACTTTCCTGTTGAAACCAGGCCACCTGGGCTGAATGCTACACAGAAATGCTCTGTGTTTCAGTTGAGCCTATCTCATGCTCCAGACTACAGAAACCTGATGACCTTGGCAGTATCTCTGTGAGATGAGATTTCAGTTAGGAAAAATAGCCGGAGAAAGGCTCAGAAGCCAGAGACTGCTCTCTGCACCTCAACCTCCTCTCCTTTTTCTCCTTCTCCTCCTTTTCATCTCCTCCTCCATTTTGCCATCCATGGGGATACGCTGGACTGCCTGCACAGTTTTAAAACCCAAATCATATTTGTTCAATGACAGCCTGAGAAATGGAAGGTTTTAGCCATCTATCTAAATCCCTGACACAAAGAACACACCCATACTTTCTTTTCCTGCTTTTCTGCAGGACTTTTCTCAGATTTTTATCAATCTTCAGCACTTCATCACAATGGAAAACCAACATCTAAATGGACCCAGGTTATTTTAAAACACGTTTATTTGCTCTGTCCCTGCAAACAGAACTAACATTAGGTAGGTAAAAGAACAGAGCATTACAGCTGTTTACACACTCTCCAATATCAAAGAGGAAAATAGTTATTGTTTGGTTTTAGTATGAAATTTTTTTTCTGCAGCAATAGTTACCATAAGTCAGGGAATCAAACTGTCTTCCAGAATAATTCAAGATATAACCAACAGAGTAAAGGCCTGGGTTACTCCAGACAGGCTTTTCTTTATTACTGGGATCACTTTTTCAAGCCAAAAGAACGGAAAATAGATATGAAAGATAGAGGATATAACACATTTGACAGTGAAGTCAATGGAAGGTCATTAATTTATATCAGCTCCTTGTTTACACTAGTGGCTATACAGGCTTTTTACATCACAGATCTACAATTAGAGTGAAAAAGAAGACTGTCATATTAAAGTGATGATCTTTATTTTTCTTAAACCAGCAACAGTGGTTTACTAACTACAAGGTTTTCTAAGAATCAAGCATGCACCTCAACTCAAAAAAATCCAGAGTTTATTGAACATCTAATAAATTATAATCTAACAAATAAGTAAAACATCTCATAAAGTATCTACTTTCTGCTTCTGTAAAAATAAGTTTTTACTTATGAGACAAGTAAGGTGCAAGCATACTGACTACAAGAATAGAAACTCATGCTACTACGCCATTAAAACAAAAGGAGAGCTGGAAAACACACGACAAATATAGAATCAATACCTGTTTATTACCTTGAGATTAAAAATAACTGCATTATTTTCTGTATATTACTTTCACCTGTTTCCCTTAGCACTTGGAAACATCTTATTTCTTTCTACACCCATGAAGAAAAAAAATATTTTGAAAAGGTATTTTTATTCTTTTGAAACAGTATGAAATAGATTGAAAAAATCACAAAAAATACAAATCCATTTCTAGAAAATAGATATTTAATATCCCTTCTAGCTTTATTGCACTAACATTAAATGAATAACCCTGAATACACCACAGCCATGAATAAAAGAAATGAAAAAAAGCATTCCTGAGGATGAGGTTTGCAATTTCTGAATATTTTTAAATGTGTTTAAGCTACATCTCCAATGCAGCAGCTGCCAGAAACACATTTTGCTTTGAGTAAGCTCGAATTGAATTCCTAAGTAATGTTCTTTTAAGCTCATATTAAAATGTGAGTTTATAAATACTTTGGTCTCAATTCTTTTATCAGAACTCTACTGCCTGATTTGTTTGAGAAAAGTAAGCAGGCCTTTTTTTCCTGAACCCATCAGAAGTATGAAATAAATTCCTGTGTTTTTAAGCAAAAAAAAACCATTGAAACTTATAAACAGAAAACTATGGTTTGACATGCAAGATTTCCCCTTCCAAACTAGTTGTCAAGCAACTAGAGAAAAAAACCTGTCCTGCATATCCTTCATTCCACATGCACCATAGTTTTAGTGTGGGACTTATTGCTGTTCCCATTAAAGGCTGCCGGGGTGTTTTTATGTTTCCAGTGGGCAGGGGCTTCAATCTGAGGTCAGTATTTAGACATCAAAAGGCAATTTAAAAAATGTACAGAATTTGAAGTAAGAAAGTTGCCAAGGACTCAGAAGAAATAAAAATAACTTTCAAATTATTTTCATTATAATTTATTACTGAACTATAACAAAGTTGGGAAGGCAAAGGTCTTTAACCAAACATCCAGATTTACATTTTTGTGAAATGTGAATCAGCCCTTCCCAAAAAAAATGCAAAAAGATAGGTGAAGCAAAATTAATTAACCAGCAGAATCACTGGCATTTTTCAACTTAGTGTCTCTGTGCTTGGAAAAAATGGTTCTAGGATATAAATAGATAATGGAACAATTTCAAATGCCTCCTTTTCTTCTTTCATCACATTAATGCTTCACATTGAGCAAACTTAAAATATCAAACGTTTATATCAAATATATTTTAACACATATTAGTATCTTGCAAGGATCCCTGATTTGAAGGGAAGGTAATATGTACCTTGATGGGCCCTAACAAGAATGAATAAGATGAATCTACACTGAGCTCTATACTGTAAGAATTTTTACAAGTATTGCTACGAATGCAGGAGCCTCTCACTGTTGAAGGCAACAGGCAGGTTGTCAAGAAAAGATCATCTGAAGTACGATTTGTGCATATCTTCAAAACTTAAAAAGAAACAAAATGTGCTCAGGCCCAGCCTGGAGTTTGGTTTTTGTATCTAATATACATGTTCAGAATTTATGGCACTGATTGAGGAAAACAACACTATTAGGGCAAGACTTAAATTGTCCTTGGCTTTAAAGACATATTTATGTGTCATTTAACTTAATTGAGTTTAAAGGAATACTAACAGTTAGAGATCCTTTAGAGGAAGTTCTGTCTCTAAAGTATATATGTATGCATGTAAATACATATCTCCCTAAAGCCAAATTTTAAGATGATAACCACAGGAACAGAACTATTACCTTGCCAGTAAAGGGATCAAAATCCATCATCATTCTATAGAGATGAAATTAAATAATCTCTTTCAGTGATAAGCTAAACCTTCTGATACATTGAATTGCTCCCCAAAAAAGCCAAAGAGAGGTACATTTTTTGTAAAATGAATACTATAATCTAGTAAGGAGAAAGGTGGGGATTTTCCACAAAAATAATCTTATAAAAATATTTTTAAAAAGATAAAAAGGAAGAACAATCTCTTCAGGATGCTCTCTTGAACGGAAGGCATCTCAGCTGAACATAGTGTAAGTGACTACTTCAATGCCATCATCAACATCATGATCAATATAAAAACTGGGAACATATAACTTTCATTTCCTATGTGTACATAGAGGTCTTCTAAATATATCAAATGAATGATAGATCATAACAAATAGCCACCTAACAAATTAAAATTTACTATCAGCTGTGGTGGAATTATGATTTTGTTTCTTATTCAAGTATAAAGTTTTCTGTTGACTTCAACATTAGGTATTTCTACTCAATACAAAAGTACAAAGGTGCTCTAATGATAGGTGTGATCTGCAATACAACACTAATTGTATTAGAGATGTTTCTGCTGAGCACTTCACTTCAAACTTTATTCTGTAAAAATCATATTGTACATAATTAATTTTTGTGTTTTGTGAACTCCCACTGAAATCAGATGACATCAATAGAAACAGATGCAAAATCACACATATAATTGCATCACTGTTAAGCAAAAGTCCTACATACAGCCTGACATTAACAACAAGAAGTTAAATACCAAATGGAACACTATTCTTCGTGATTTGTAAATCTTGGTTGTGTATTACAACTTTAAAACATTCTGAAGCTAAATATAAAGACAGGCAGGTCCTGGTTAAAAGCTGTATTACGTTCAAGGTTATTCTTTATGTTTATATTAAGATCATAGATTTATCAATTTCATCAACTTAAAATGAGAAAGGTCAGTGATTCTTGTGGATCCAATAACCTAACCTTTCATTGTTCAACTTGTTCATTGTACATCAAAAGAATTGAAGGTGAAGTTCTCACTAAATTTTTCAGTCTACCTATTATATCTGTGATTATCGGTTAAACCACTAATTCATTACTCATACATTCTTGGTTTGTCTCAACAATAAAGAGAAAGTAAAAATTCTACAATTTCCTGGATAGCCTTCTATGCTCAGGGAAAAGTGAGCATGGGGCTGACTTGGCTCTGCCTCTGAAAATGAATGATTTGCACGTGTATACACTCAGCTATTTAGTAAAGAGCAAAGAGAGAAACATCAAATCACTCTTCCTTGGAAATACGCTTGTCACAGTCATTTTCCTAAGAAAGCACACTTCGGAGCAATAATCTACATTTCAAAAAAAAAAAAAAACAAACCATCCAGCTCTGGGGTGACCTGCCCCTGGCAATTTACTGAACTGTACCAGAAAAACCAGCCCAAGAGCATGGAAGGGGAGTAAATAATTTTTTTTATTCCTTGCCTATAAGGTCTGTCAAGGGCCAACAGGCACTACACTCGGACACCTGCATTTTGTTCTTTTGGACTGACCCGTGCCAGTGATAAGGGGCAGGTTTTCAAGCACACAAACACAGGAGCTCTGCTCACAGTCACTGCTTCACAGCCGCGTGTCGTACTCCAAAGGCTCATCTGCATCGTCAGCTCCTCTGGTGCTTGTCTTCATTTCTATTCCAAATGCTGGACCAACCCTTTCCAATGTGTAGTCACTTCTTCTCAAATCTATGGCAAGAAAATAAATTCAAAGATGCAGCCAAATAAATGCTTGAAAAGCACATACATCCCAGGCAATGTCCTACCCAGTAACTGGTGGCAGTCTGTTAGCTGCTTCCAGGAGGAAGAAAATCTGCAGTGTGGCAAAACAGAACAAGGGGGATGAGAGCCCCAGGGGTACCCAAAATGGTGTGAGCTGATAGGAATGAACCTTCTCTGGTTATATTCATTTGGCTGATTTTCCCCTCCATTACCTCTAGCTGCCACAGAAAGAAATAATCAAAAACAGTAACACTGCAGTTTCTGTTTCAGAATTGAACAGCAATTATTACTCCAGGTAGGCACTGAAAGGAAGGAGCGCTGCTCTAGAAAAAAATAGGTGGATAGTAATTTATCCAGAATAGCAAACTGTTTTGCCTTTTAGTCTTTTAAATCTGCCCTTCATCAAACAGAAGCACACTATCAAATCCAAGTGAACAACAGGCAATCCAACTAAGCAGAAGTAAGGACTGCAGTGTATAGAACCCTATCCCAGGGCCAGGAAACCTCCAGGGAGTTTCCTCCAGCTAATGGATTGCCAATTTTTAGATTGTTACTCTTTCTCATTCTAAAAATTATTACTGACATTATCTGTAGTGATGACCCTGGAAAAATGAGCTACCATTTTGCAAAGCAAAGGAAACAATTCAATGGGTAGAACTTGTTCATGACAAATGCAAATATCAGGTTGATAGGCTCCAACCCTTACATAGTTGCTGGGCAAAAGAGCAAGGTAGAAGACCAATATTCTCATAACTGCCTCTGTACAGAGAGAGCATGCCTACTATAATCTTTCAGCTCAACAGAGTTTTGGTTCTTGTCTTTATAGCACATCCAGGCCTTTACTTCCTTGCACTTAAAAAGTTATCTATAGATTAAAAATTAATCTTTACTTTGCATACCAGGAAGTTTCAGCCTCCTGCAGCAAGAGTTACAATGATGCTTTGCGATGAAGTTTCTTATTGCACCTTCTCCTAGGTTTGCTGGCCCAAATACCATCTTTCCAGATCTAAAAGAAATATTATTAAACAATCAACGAACACAAAATAAAGCCATTGTAGGGGAGGGAGATAATGATGTATTCTATTTTTTAAATCAGAGATAAGTTAGCCCTTTGTAGAAAAACAATCAAAGCTTAGCATACTTCAAAAGTTTCTTACCTCTGGGACAAGAAAGCTGCCACTTCTGGTAAAATGTTAGCCTACATATACCCCACACTACTTTTCCTTACTGCTGCATCTCAGAGACGCTCTAAAGGGAGACAGGACAGACCCAGCAGTTCCTACTATAATGCTCAAAGAAAATTTGAGCACAGTGACATCTAGACAAAATACTGTCAGAATCTGAGTGGTGGCTGTAACAGAGTCATTCATTCTCATCAAGCAAATGGTTTGATTCTAGTTTTGATGGTAGGCACATGGGAACAAAACAGAGCCAGCAAGGACTTACTTTTACCTTGTTTAAGAACAGAAAGCAAAAAGCAAGCAGAGCTCCAGTCACATCAATATGCAGCACAGAAAGAAAACACTGCACACTGCTGACAAGCAAGGCTTTGAAATTTATTGGCTTCTTCCTATGCTCATTTCCATGTGTCTACACTCTGGCCAATTCAGCAAAGTTACTTCGAGATCCATTTGCAGAAGTGTATTGCATAATCTGAATGAAGCTGACAAAATTACAAACAGAAGCAAGATATATCCATACATATATTAGAAGTACCACACAATTATAACAGATTCTTAATGTAGTCTGAAAGATCAGTATTCATCAATTTTAATATTGCTCCACCATTATTCTCAAGAATTTTGTTGACATTCTAGACATCACAGAACACGGTGCACAAAAAAACACACAAAAAAAATGAATGCTAGTATTTTATTTAACTATATGCAGAGTGGAAGCAATACATTTTAAAATCTAAAATCAATTACAACTCTGAGAAAAAGACTAACTTCCTCCAATCTACGTGTAATGTACACTAACACAATATATTCTCTCTAAAGAAAGCAGTTTTCAACTATGACACTCCTCTTTCACACAGGAGAAAGGCAAAGATTAACCAGAACTACTAGAGAAAGCTTGGTATCTCTCATTTCTGGTAGATACAAAAGATCTGTCTCCTGGATCATCTGAAGGACTCACCTAATCAGTCTTTACTGCAAATTAGTACATCAAACATGCCAAGAAGTGAAATATTATTTAAGTGCCATATATACACTTTAAATGACACGATGCTATATAGCCATTTCTATCCCTTGGCATAATCTGCTGAAATGCCAGTAAGAACAGAACATACCTAAGTATTTGCTTAGGCAGGCATAGGAAATTGAGAAGACTTCACTAATTCCAAGGCTGCAGAACCGCTTTGCTACTTCCTTGGCTCTGTTACTCTATGCAAAGTGCAGCAAATAGCACAAGATAGACTGATAATTTTCTCACGCTCCAAGCACTGGCAAAGGTTCAAGAGGAATATTGCTTTTAAACTTGGAAAACTATTTCAAGAAACATGGGGATAAATCAGTGAAAATAACAAGAATGACCAGTAGTCTAGAAATCATGACACACATTAAAAGATTAGGGGGAGGCAAAGGCAAAGGCAAAGGCAAAGGCAAAGGCAAAGGCAAAGGCAAAGGCAAAGGCAAAGGCAAAGGCAAAGGCAAAGGCAAAGGCAAGGCAAGGCAAGGCAAGGCAAGGCGGAAAGGAAGGGAAGAGGAAAAGAAAAGAAAAGAAGAGAAGAGAAGAGAAGAGAAGAGAAGAGAAGAGAAGAGAAGAGAAGAGAAGAGAAGAAATTGAATTAGAAGATGGTGACTATCTTGGAGCTTGTTGAAATTTTTTTCTCTATGGTGACAGTAGACAGGACCAGAAAGAAATGTTTTAAGAAGGAAATCAGACAAAATCTGTCAGACAGTAATGATAGCGAATGACTGAAAACACGTGCTCTGCGAAGTTTTTAAGGTCATCCTTGGAAGACCTTAAGATTTGTCTATACAAGACCTATAAAGCCAGGAATGACCTGGTGCAGAAGAAGACCCAGATGAACTCCTCAGGTCCCTTCTAACCCTACAAATGTTTTATAAACAAGGTCACTCTCCTGGTTATTCAAGGTCTGATTTTGTCTCCAAGGAGAGAAAAATACTGAGCCCAGCTTTCCTATTTCCCAAGCAGGTACATTAATGTGAGCTAATGGGCTTAAAAAAACCAAAATATGTTCCTCCTTTTGCACAGAACCTTACCTAACAGTTATGCTCCATTAATGACTGCTAGATTGTACCAGAGTGGTCCTGGCCAGCAGGCAGATAACAGAGACTGTACTGATGCAAAGATTGTTCCTTATAGTCCAGAGCTACCAGTGCTCAAAGCAGACAATAAGACATTTACAGGGCTTTACTGATGGAAGATAAAGACTGTGGGGGGCTTCATGGCAAGAGAAGCTTTCCAGGGGAGCCTCCAAGTCATTTTTTCAGTCTTTTTTTGCAGATTTAGCTTTCAGCCCACCTGTTTCAGTTATACCAGTTTCTACAGCAGAGGTTCAGTTCATGCAGATGTTTTGTCTAGTGGCAGCAAATCAATTGTAAATTGTTTGGCTGGAAGTGCACAGCTTGGTAAAATTCAATAGATTTGTTCTTCAAAACACATGCTAATGAGTAGCTTCAGAGAACACAGTCTCTACTCCTTACTAAAACCTTCATCCCATCACTATCTGCTTGAGAGCTTTCAAAAGGGAGAGTAAGAGACCTAACACCTCTGACTCCGTGTTTTCACATTTGCAATTAGACTTTTGACAGCCAGCGCCCTTTTTCTCACTTCTCTCAGCAGGCCTAAGGCATCAGTTCTTTCCAATTTGAAACTCAGCCCACTATTTTCCTCATCTCTGAATCTGCTCTACACACGCTCTGCATCTTGTGTCTGTGTAAGTTTTACCCATGTGGACTTTGTTGTGGTTTTGGCAAGTAGTACGTGCTAAAAAGAGCATCCACATTACTGTTTATGAGGCCACTCTTATGGTTTGGGCAGTACAGGGGTCTGCACCACGTCACGACCTTGCTGCTATGCCTCGATTACTTCTGATTTTAAAGTAAATATTTTTGTGAACATTATAGCCATACCAGTTTATCACTTCATACATCCTTTGTAGCGCACGCGGCCAGATCTTCAATTGATGTTAAATACCGATGAACTTACACTGATTTACATCATCTCAGGATCTGACAGGATACTATCAGGTATACTTTCCAATAAAAATGTTATTTTTATGTTGGTACCATATATAAAACCAAGACACAACACACTATCAAAGAGCTAGTCACATTTTGCTATTACAAAGACCATTTCAAGACAGCATGCAAGAAGCATGAAAGAAAAGACTCATTACAAGATAATGACATGAGCCACTAAATCAATGGAATTAAAGAAGCAAAACATAAATAATTTAACCAGAAGCAGTGCTAAAATTTGAATCAGCCCCATGAGTCAGATGCCATCTATTCTCTCCCAGGCTTCTAAGAGAACGTGAGCTCAAAGCAACTCTTGAGGCAGCATGCACGTTTTGATTATGTATCTTACTTACAAATGAAAACTTAAAACAGATCTTGCTACTGCCAGAAATGTTTCTCTTGTGAGTAAATGAAGGTTAGAGCAAAGACAGTGCTTTTACATTGTTGTTGTTATTACTATTTTAGAAACTGTTGCTTAGAATTGGGTGTCTGCTAGCTGCTTACAGAATCCATCCATAGTTTCACTGCTTTATTCCTTTAGATCCCTGAATCAAAACAATATAGTTTAACAACTTTCTGTTCTGACGATTTCCCTGAACATAAGTCACAGTCCTATGACCTACTTAGGGCAAAGATTTTGTCACTGCGAGGTGCCCAGCATATTTTTGATGTTGCTTTCAAAATAAATATTATATGGCAAACACACCTACATTCATAATTAAACATTCATTCAACATTAATACAGTCATTTTTTACTAATCTTATTAGTGAAATATTAATAATGGTCCTTGTCGTGAGTTAAGCAGAGCAGAGTTAATATTTTTTTCCTTTTCCCTTCTCTTCATAAATAGCTAACAAGAAGCTATGTTTTGGATTCCTGCTCAGGAGAGAATTGATAAGAGAAGAACAGAGAAGAATGTTTATAGTTATTGCTAGGATGTTGCTATTTGTCCTCAAGGACATACATTCAGCCTTTTGGGGGGGGAAGAGACAGTCCGGCTTCTAGCTTGGGATTTGCTTTTAGGTCAAGATTGAGAAGCAGACTGACCAATTTTTCCATCCCATGCACGTCATACCCAGTATACAGGAGAGGACTCTTCCAGGAGAGCTTTTTTTTCACTTCCGGATTCATCTCGCTTTGGGGAGCCTGCGTTCGCTCTCCCAAGGCCTTTCCCCCCCCCCCCCCCCCCCCCCTCCCC
>WKFP01014841.1:484056-524365 GCA_011057875.1 Pterocles orientalis | reverse complement strand
CTTTCCCCCCCCCTCCCCCCACGGCTGCCGTTAGCTCTCGGCCCAGGACACTCGTTTATCTCCATTCCCTGAGTTTTGGCATCCTCCCTCTCCAGGAGGATCGTTAGCTGTTTTTTTTTCCTGCTTCGGTCAGCTCTCGGGTTGGGACGCTTGGGCTGTTATCTCTGTTCCGTGAGTGCCTCCGGGAGTGGTGCACCCCCTTTCTCCCCCTTTCCCCCCCTTTCTGGGGGAATCGTCTGTACGGTTTCTGGGGATTATTAGCTGGCAACAGGCCGAGCCTTTTTTGGGGGGGCAGCATAATTCCATTCTCTCCCTCTTTCGGGGCCATTGGCTGGGAGTGGGCTAGGCCTTTGGTCATCAGGGGTGGGGAGGGGCAGTATCACTGTGTATCACATTGCATCTTTGTATATAGTATTAATTCTAATATTATTGTAGTTTAGTAATTTAATTGTCCTTATCTCAACCCACGAGTCCTCTTTGCCATTTACCTCTAATTCTCTCCCCTATCATTGGGTGGGGGCAGGGACTGTGTGAGCGGGTGTGTGGTTTGGCCCCCACCCAAGGGCCAACCTGCCACAGTCCTAGAAGTAAAAGCCTGCTTCCAAAATTAACTTGTTCGGAGTTCTAGGCAAGTCATCTGATATCCCTGTAGTTAATTGCCCTTTGTATAAAATCAGACTATACATACTTATGTCTTCCTCCCTTCCGTGAGACACCCCTTCAATCAGATGATATGAGCTGAGCAAGAGGGAGACAAGCTGAGCACAAAACAGTGAAGGTGCAGGGATGCCATGGCACAGCTGGAGAGATGTGTGAGTTTAGGAAGACGCCCCAGAGGAGAGGACCCTGCAGGACAGCAACCATCAATACCACTGCTTCTCCTCTCACTAGTGAGGAGCAGAATGGGAGAATGACAATGATTATGATTCTGAAATTTGATGCATGAAGGCAGACTGCTACTTCTGTGTAATCTCTCTAGTTTTTGTAACTTTCCACACATTATTTACCATCTCCATATCACAGCTCTGAGACTGTAACGTGCAGCACGCTTAAATGCACCACTAGAACCTAACAGAAAGATCAGAGATCCAGAGGCCCTCTCCTCATCCTCGTAAACCGTTGTGGCCTGACAAACTCCCTGAAACTGTGCCCCACCAGGCAGGGAAAACTGGCCGGCCACACTTAAGTTAACGATGAAAAATTTTTTGGTACAAATTCGTGAAGAGACTTACGGGGTCTTCCATCTCCCATTCCTGCTTTCCCTGCATAGCCCTGGAAAACTCCTGCACTCCCAGCACAGCAACAAAGACTCTCCCCATCTTTCATGCTTCGCTCAGCACATGTTGATGAGCTGGGACACATACAGGCCCCGAGGTCCACAGTCCCCAAAGCACAGCAGAGCATGTAATCTCTCCATTGCCATCATACCTTCATTTAACCCCAAACATCACGCAAAAAATATTTAAATCTCTCATGCAAAACATAAAAAACACCCTAAGTACACAGACTGTTGGCAGAACATCTGAAGTGAATAATAGTTTCATCAGAAAGAAACCTACTTTTTGTCTTCAGGTTTAATCACAGATGGATCTGTAAGGTTTTCTCCAACACCTACAAAAAAACCAACTGTGTTACAAAGGAAAGTAGTCATTATTTCACAATCTGGCACTCAGCAAAAATGTAAATATCCATTTTCTTTGTAGATCATGAAGTGTCACCGTTAAGTCATCATGAGTTAAAAAGAAAATGCTATGAATACAAAAATATGTTAAGTATTGGCAAACATACAGAGTTCTTATTACAGTCCTGACTTCAGCTGCTTTGAGGTTTATTTATATATAGACAGAAGGCTTATGCAAATGCACTAAATATTATGCTGAAGCTCAACTAACTAAGCAAAATGTGACCAACCATTAGACTGCTATGTAAGTTGGAGTAAAGGTACTAATCAGGTGTAGATCTTACTGATATCAATAGATCTGCTCTCAGATACACACTCTCTTCAAGGTAACAAACAAAAAGCCACAACTTCATTACTTGCAAATGCTTCAATCTGTTATCCCTTTTTAATTCTGGGGCCATAGAAGTATATTAAATAAATAATTTCAATATGATACCTGAATGCTGATACCTATGTTGCAGCTTTCCTCAAACTGATGACATACTACCTTTTTACCAAAAAGCTCCTTTTTTTATATCTGAGGAAATCATTCTGCTTTTACACTAATGAAAAAAAGTCTATGATCATATGATATGCAATTATTTTTATTTCAATAGGCCACTGATGGTAAGTTTATATTCTGCAATGAAAACTGTTAAAGATATTGAAAATAGCATATTGTGACTGAAATACCCCAAATTGCAACTACGGTAATTTCAGTTGATGCAAATTAGACAAAATGTGGTATATAGAGATGGCCTAGGTATTATATACTAAATTGTGATACAGATTAATCCTATTAGAATTCCAAGGGGAGCAGCCCTCTGACTTCTCCTGAACTCCAGATTAGAGAACTACAGGATAAACACGGGGCCAAAACTAGAGCAGATTTCAGTTTGTTTGAGATGGAAACTGAAGCTCCAGTCTTTATAAGATTTACATAGATGTTTAAATTCTCCATGTTTGAGCCAACACAGCTGGTCTGTAACTGTTGAGAGTTGTATAATAAATCCAGGCAAACTTCAGACAAATTCTAGTAGGCTATGATGAACACGCACGTATTCTTTCTATAATTTTTCATGTGCAGCTAAAACCAAGTGAAGGCAAGGATGGAATTATAGGTTTATTTTGCATAATAAGCATGTCCTTTTGTAATTCACAGCTTCTGGATGCTGTAAAATGTAAATATGTTAAGTCTTTGTCTATCCATATACATTTCCTTTGACAGAAATGACAAACAATAGTGTTTATACTGTTTGATGGGTGACATTCATCTTCCAAACATTGTCAACTGTTTTATCTCTTTAAAATATGCCATGCTCCTACTTACACATGTACAGTACTTACACACGTACAGTAGTGATCACATGCTCTTTGAAGGAGCCACCAGACTTTGTGAACAGCATTCAGGCTTGCAGCTTATGTAAACTACTTACAGATCTATTAATATGAAAAATAACAAAATACAGATAGTAGTTCACACTCTTCTGACAGACATACACACACATTAAGTGTGCATACATACATGGGTATTCTTGAATCTCTGTAATATTTTTATAACTTAACAAAAATAAAAATACCTTAACTGTGGACTGCTTCTTTGGAGCTGGCTGAAGTATTCCTGCACACTTTATCTACCTGCTTTTTTGGCCATTGAGCCTAGATGTATTTGAAGTCAAATTATCTTCTCATTACACCTACATTAATCTAGAGTGATTCTGTGTATACTTATTTATCAGTGCTGCACAAGAGATATCCAGGGGTTTCTTGAGCTTTTCCAGTATGTAAAAAGAACACAAGTTGTCCCATTCCTCTGTATTATTTAATTGGGTTTCAAATAGTGATCCCATGCTAGCAGTCACCTTGTAAATCCAGGACAAGGAGCTCCCCGCGGGTGTACACGTAAGTCCAGTGAGAGAAGGCCAGCATCAGCTCTTCCAGCAAGCTGCTGGGAGTAATCTCGTCTCCGTTGTTGTTGTTGTATTTCCGAAACTCACCAGTCATGTACTTCTCAATGGTCAGCCACTGGTTTGCTGAATGGCAATAGATGAGGAAAACTTCCAGGAACCTGTACATATAAATGCTGTCTATCAGCTGGCAGGGTAACAAACATCCTCACAGTCAGCACGCAGCGTGATGCAAAGCAAATGTACCAAAAAGGAGGACACATCTTCACTAGTTGGAGCATTTTGAACAGCAGGAGGTACCAAATGGTAGACAGCACAGAGGCTTTCTCGGTTTGATAATCCTCAAAACAAAGTACTTGATTAGAAAGCATAATTTACGGACGCATTGTTTACGGACAAACAACATAATCTGATTTACTCCAGCCCACTGTAAATGAGCTATATCAAACTGTCTTGTGTTAACTGCATAAAAGGCAATTCTTCCTTAAGTCTAAGAAACAGTGTTATGAAGAAGCTTATTTTGTCATAACACGTAGCTATAAAGATGAAGTTCAAAGCTGCCTATCTTTCCTCGTAAAAATTGATTAACTATCATTAGACTGTCTAAGCAGCAACTATTTCAACCCACTATGGAAAAGGAGGCTGCAGTAGATCTGGGACACAGCTCAAAAGAGAAACCTTTGGCATCTAATACTTAAATATGGTGATTTTACCTTGGAGTATAGGGAATAGTATGAGGCTTCACTTGATTGAAGGTATAGATTAATTTCTGGGCAGCCCTTTGCTGTTGGATCTCCTGAAGAAAATAATGTTATAAATACCACTTTCGTTTTCATGAAGAAAGGTGCCATGAACTTGTCAAAACAAAGAAACAAACAAACACCTGATTTTATACTGTTTACAAATGGGAGACATATCTTCTTGAAAACCTTTATGCTTTCCAAAAGATAACATCAAACCATGTCAACCATGCTGAAGACATTCACATGTAAGCAGTATAACATTTAAGGCACATCAGGCTAGACCAGTCAGTATGCCTTCAGGTCTGAACTCACCCTCAGGCAGAGATGTAACACTGTGCCGTCATGAAAGATCTTTTGCCATGTCTGAACCACCTCCGGCAGAAAAGACTTCACAATAAATACTTGTCCCAATTTTAACACATCATTCTCAGACCAAGTACAAATGACCTTCATGGCCCTCCGCAGACCCCCATCCATTTCCTCCCGCGACAAGACTTGAATCACTGCAGCCATACCACGCTGGGACCAGGAAGACATGCTTTTATCAAGGTTCATAGGTGAACTTTCTTCTAGCCGATAGACCGTTACTTCCTCTCCAGCTTAAATAAAAGGAAGTTTTGTTAGCAGAAGTCACAGATTGCAGACACAGGAGAGAACTGCATTTTGATTTGGTGCCTTAAAATAACATACCACTTTATACAGCTTTGTAAGGCACACTTTAAAAGAGAGCTTTTTTATCATTACTGTTCATATGTGCAAAAACTTCCCTGGCCTAAACTTACATTACTTATTATATACCTTCTGTTTAAGACCTACTGTTACAACGTAAGTGGTCCAAAGAGCTTGTATTAAACTTCTAAACAGAGATGAATTTAAGACCTCCTTGATACTTCCATACAAACAAAGCTCATTGATTTATACAGACCAGAATATCAATCTCTGCCACAGTTTTTTAAGTACTTAAAGATGGTTGAGCTTTAAAAGTACATTTTTTTAAAGGGTTACCATTTTATCTCCAGTGTATGAACTTTAAATATCCTGAGCGTGGCTCCCTTTGGTTATACACTTAGGTAGAAGGGGAATTTCTAGAAAGAGTTGTTTTAAGTTAATCAAGATCCATGGAACACTCACTCATTTTCCTTCTAACTGCACTTGAAAAAAAAAATCCAAATAAACAAGGTAAATAAACACAAAGAGATGGTAATAATTATCAACTACAAAATTAAATGGCTGGAGAGTGCTACCTTCTGACACAAACAGAAAGATGACTTGTTTCAGAAGTGGTGACTTGGCCACAATAAGCCAAGGAAATAAGATTGAAAAGTACACGACTTTCCTTGGAGAAAGAAATCCTAGGAGAACAAGCTAAAGCAATTAACAGGACATTTGCAGTTTTGCTGTTTTAAACTAAGATTTGCATTTTTCCTAGAAATTCTAACGTTATTTTTACTGCACAAAATTTCAGGTAGTCCGCTCCTGCTAATAGTATTTTTTCTGAAAGAACAAACCTGATGGAGCTTTAACTCAGTCCCACTCTGTTTCCCTAGATAGTTTTAATAGTGTTCCTCTCTTGCAGCATAAGTCAGACACCTTTCCATTGTCATCATTTGTAAATTAACTGATTAATTAAACTGGACTGATTAATTAAACCTGGCTTTCCTTCTTGCAACTCACATTATTTGCAATGTTACTTCATAAGAAACGGGTTTTCACTGGCATGTGTGATGAGGTAGCTTTGTCCAAGAAATGGCAAAGGACAAACTGGATTCAGGCTAGTAGATTACCTGCCTGCTCTTGCGTCTGCCTTCACCAGTTATCGCAAATGCAGATTCTATCAAATGCCACAATTTGCACACATTTTAATTTAAAATAAAGCAATGGAAAAGACAGTGTTTTACATAAAAGATAGACACTTGAATAAAGACACTATAACTAGACACATTTTTAATCTTACATTAATTCTTCATTTTATTATCTTTTGACAGTTTAATACCTAGAAAGGTGTCTCCTGGGAGCTTAAAGGATTAGAAAGTCCAATATGCTCATAGCTGTATTAATTATCTGCAGCTACCTGGTCCCTAGAAATCTTATGATGCTGCAAGTATCAGCAATTAGTTGCTGTGAGACAAACTATTCTACCCATTGAAAAGAAGGCACCTAGATCTCAAGCGTCTAAGAGGCAGAGCTTCTACTGCTGTAAGCCAATACTGCACTCTTCCAAACAATTTATGTACTATTCTCTACCACTCTTCACCTACAGCACAGTTCTTTTTTCCTTGGTACACTATAAGCCTCCTTTACGAGGTACAGGAGTAGTGCCCTTTCAGCCAATACCTGGTTTTCTTCTTGATGGTATATCCTACACATCTGTCTACATGTGTGTGTGAGACAGAGCGAGAAACAGCGAGAGAATGCAGGTACTAAGGTTAAGGGGAATCTTTTTGGTGTCTTCAGCTATCCTGATAGGTGTAGAGAAGATGGACTTAGACTCATCTCTGAGGTTGATAGTGATCACATGAATGCCAATAGACACAAGCTACAGCAAGGGAAACCCCAGCAACTACTGTGAAAAATACTAGGTTCACAATGAAGTCAGTCAAACACTAGAAAAGGGTGTCCAGGGAAGCTTCGGAAACTCCTTTTATAGGCATATTTAAAATGCAATTGGATAGATCCTCAGCAACATGACCTGAGTTGGCCACAGAGGGAGCTGAACCAGAAAACCTCCAAAAGTCCCAAAATTACTGCATGACTACAATTCTATCCCAGATCATCTCTTCTTGAAAAGAAGAATTGATTAAATTAATCCAAGGAAATGTCTTTAGTCTTTAAAAATATAATGCACCAACTATTTATAAAGCAAAACACCAAAAAAAAAAAAAACCCCAAGAAGTTGGTACTCACCAAAGAGCTGGACTGGTGTAAATGGTATGGTCTGAGCAAGTCTCATTAAGTTGTTTCTTTCAACAGCTGCAAACAACATAGATTTCACTACTATACTGAATAAACAACAAGTTGGCTGAGTTTCAAAAACATCTGGGTGTGGTTTACTGTCGTGTACAAAGCCGAGGAGGCTGCAGTGTGATCCTGTGTCAGAATCACTGATCACCATTCTACCCAGTCAGCAACTCCCCTTCATATGCCCATAGTATCTCTAGTGTCTCACAAGCATTGGCTGCCTCTCCTTCCCCTGTTCATTGACTCCCTTCTTCTAAGGAAACAGCCTTTCTGGGACAAGGCCCTTGCGCTCTGTCTAGAAGGACTGCTTCTGATAACTCTTCATCCTTCTTCCTCCAAGGGCTGCCGCTCCGTCCTCCTCCTGCCAGTTCCAGTGCAGCACTGTTCATACTATGCCAATGAGATGCATTAGCCTCAGCTGCCCTCTCTGCCTGTCTCATCAGGCTCAAAAGCACCTAGGGATTTAGCAAGGCATCACAGCTTGCCCTGCACAGAGCACTGTTTCTTCATCTGGGTTCCTCACCAAACAACATCAGTAACATTCTATCTCCATTATTGGCTGCTTATTTCTCAGGCAAATACCTTGAAAACTTCAGAGCACCAACTAAATATTTATGGATTTGTCCTCACAATGACTCAGTTATCAGGAAGGGGGAGAGAGGTATGAAGTAAGCCACAAAGAGCGTAAGACTAGAACAAGGAGGTAACTCAGGTACTACAGTGATGACTGCCTAATTTTTGTATTCAATGGCTGAAGACAAAACGAGCATCCAATGCACAGAGTGAACCACAGCAGAGCTGTTGTTTTTCTGCAGAGTAACCTGCAGAAAAGCCCTGAGGGCAGACTTCCAGAGCTTGGACACCACTTGTCCTTCTTTTTAAGATTATTTCTCTGAGCAAAAAATAATTAGAGATTATTTAGCCCAGGAGAGAGCAAAGAGGACTCATCCCATGAAGCAGGGTTCTCATTTGAGAAAATCTGCATTTCGGACTCCACTTTAAGGCTTCTTTACAGGCATTGGTTAACATGACTGAATACTTTTGGAGCATGGACTGAAAATCAAGGTCCTCCCTTGATGCCTCACTAGGAACACATTCCAGTCATGAAATTAGTGCATAGAAGGGACAAGGACGTGAACAGGAGAGCTGCCAGACCCGTGCCAGCACTCACTCTAGAGCCTCTAGAACCAATGTGAAGTGGACTTGCACCAGCTGCTGAATTTGTGTCAAAACTCAAGTTATTTTGGTTGTGCAGAGAGGCAGAACTGTTTTTGCCTGCACAATGTGATAGCAAAAATAATGCATAAGCAGTATATGGTGTAGGATTTTAGTATTAAACTTTTGGGCTAAATTCTATCCCAATTTTCCTGAGGAAAGAAAACCTACACTGGAAATCTCTCCAGAGGTTTGGCAACTCATAATGGAAACCACTCTCATCTGTGCTAAAAAAGTCCTATGTAATCTCCAATAGCATGCCTAGTGAGAGCCAAATTAATCACTGCAACAATGTCACGATGTCAGAGAAACTACTCCTGTACGCTGATAACAAACTAGGAGGTGTTATTCCCTGTGAAAATTGGATAGCTTTTTGAACTTCAGGAAGACGCTAATGCTTCTGGTTTACCCTAGGCTTCTCTTTAAAGGAGGCCAAGTCCTGCAGGCAATAGAGACATCTACTGGCAAGCTCTGCTCTGTTCTCCTCCGGGAAAAGCAGAAATGCAAACCTTCTGGGAAAATCTGTGCATACTCAGTTCAGGAAAAGACAGGACTGCAGGCAACTAGCATTCAAAGGATTTATTCCCTGCCAGATTTCTAGGAGTTCATAGGTATATAAACACAGACTAAGTAGTACAGGACAAATTAACTGAAGAAACCACTTCGAGAAAGTACACAGGAGGATGTGGAAGGCATGAGGGGAAGTGACAGCTATAAACAAATGAGTGCCTCTTCTGGACCCCCAGGATCTGGGGCTCTATTCACTGTTTCCACTGATATTTTGAAAGCAATTATCTACATTGTGCTCTGAATTTGCCAGAAATACCCAGAATGAAGCAATTAGCAGCAAGAAAATAATTCATAATTTCCTCACTGGAGTTTTAGGCATGAATTAATACAGAACCTTCTTAGCAGTGGGCAATTGTGCAACTCTTCAAAATGGAAAACTCAGAGGATGACAAGGGAAGAACAAATGTTCTTTTTAATTTGCTAAATTACTCAGCTAACATTCTGGTGCCTCCCGCTTACCTGAGTAGTGATGATGCAGATCTTGAGATGTTTTCAAGCAGGCAAAGAGATCTGAAATAATGTTTAAAGGATCATTATGTCAATTATTATAGCAGAGATAAATGCATGATTTTTCAATTCATTCCATTCCAGAGTTTGTCATGAAACAGATTAATCAGAGTTCTGATGTCTCAGCATTCTAAAGAGGAGAATTACTACTAGGCTTTAATCACTTTATAATCTACAGTATACTGGCAGATTTCAGTCACTAATGTAGTATAGCCAGATGATTTATTTATTCAGGGAAATGGTGGGAAACTTGTGACATTAACCTCAAGGACATGTAGCTCCTCTAAGACAATTATACCTCTGGGATATTAAAAGCACTTTGCTGTCCATCATGCTTCACAGCCTCCCAAAGGCATGACTTTTTCAACTCCATCCTCAGTCGTTAAGCATTCCATTAACTATATTGTTACATCAAAGTTATAATAATACTGTCCCATTAACCCACAGCATCTAAAATGCAGTTAAAATAGAAACAGACAAACAGTTTCTGTGGTTAAGTATTTAACAGGCACAGCCAGATCAAATTTGGTCCAAAAAACTTTGTTTTATAAAAAGTCTTTAAAAAATACAAGATAAATGAGCATGTTTCCATTAATTAGATGAAAACACTTTGTTCTGTTGGAAGATAATCCTTCAAAATGCCAGATTTCAGAAAATAGGTATACTGTACTGCTTATATTTCTGAAAAATTAGATTATCAATACTGAATCTTCATAAAAATATTTGAACATTACACTTTTCTTCTTGATGTATTTTATTTGCTTATATTCCCTTTTCTAGTGAAAAAGATCTTAAATAAAAAACATAAATAGATGTTGGAGGAAAGGCCAGCATTTCCACTAAATGGCACTGGTGATTCAAGGTCCTTCTTTGCTCTCTTTCTTGCTGGACCCAACTAGTTGTGTTGTATTTCGTATGTTGTGAAACAACAAACATAAAAAGGAGAATGGAGGCTGTCATTCCTTGTGAGGATGGGAAAACTGTATTTTAATCAAAGCAATGGCGCACTCTAGAGACTAGCCCCACAACTCGCTACGCTTGCAGCAGTCTGCTTCAGCACTGAAGTGTTTTATGCACAGCCGGACCCAGAAAGAGCAGTGCTTGAAGGGGAGATAAGTCTAAGAGCGACTTGTTTCTGCATCACAGCTAGCCTCAAAAAAGAGACAGATGCCCAGCTGCTCAGCCTTTTACAGATAAATGGCATGTCAGGAAAACTGGAAGATAGACTAAAAGGCAACAAATACAAGCCTCTACTTTTCTGGAACAAAGTAATTCCTCACAATAATCTTTAATTTCTTAATTGGTCATTTCATAATAAACTCAATCCATCATTTCAGGTAAACCACACAAACAGAGGAACTACATCAAACTGCAACTTGAAAAATCAACATATATTAAAAATTTTATATCACAATCTATCCTCAGGTATATACCCTGCTTTAACTCAGGAGGTCTCTTAGACTGCAGGGATGAAAGCAGCACTATCATCTTAAAGAGTTTCTTCCTGCTGAAAAGGACAACATTAGTGGGCAGACTAGAGCAAAAATAGATCTTTTCATTTAGGATTTTGCAGTTATCATGAGGAAAACATGTCTTTATAAAATAATTTTTAATTTTAAAGTAGAAATTAGTAACTAACATATGAAACAACAGCTGAACATTTTCCTATAACCCTCCAACTATGGTAAATTTACTTTCTTTTGGATTTTGTACTTCAGAACTGTGAGAGAGATTTGCAGAGAATTAAAATAAGTGGCAAGCAACCACAAACTTACTGTCAGTTTCCTGTGAAGTTCTCAACCTGTTTAAAAGCAAACATTTGATATTTCACTCCAAAATGTCTGTCATTAAGCTAACACTGGTCCTTATAAAGAGATGTGATCCACATGAAGTAAAAACTCACAAAGGTTTGATCAGCAGTCATAAAACACCCTCAGTGCAACTTTGTTCGTTGCAACAGTCAGCAAATAATCTTCAGTTGCTGAAGAACAGCCACATTTTTCTGCATGTTTCTTTCTCTGCTTTATTGTGAGCTGCTCGTACAGTTCTGCTCCTCTGTTCACATAATTTACACTGCAGTAACAGTATCAGTTAAAGACCACCTCAGTCGCATCTACAACTGTTCATTTTTCAATCAATGCTGAGATGTATTAGAGCTAGGTATGCCATTACCATTGCTTGCACAAAACCAGACTTTTTTAAACTGATGGTCCTTTGGATTAGCAAGGCTGCAGAAAGACTACAGCATCAACATTAAAGCAGTCTTTGTCACAGAAGACAGCGGATGAGATTCACCTCACAGACCAAAGAGATCCCACTGAAGACAACAAACTAAGTGGCTGAATCAGGCCACTCAATGGCCTATAAGTCCTGCTGGTAAGTATGCAGTTTGCCTACTGCCTGTAAGTGACTGGGTTAATAAAAAACCAAAACCAAACCAAAACAAAACAAAAAACCAAACAAAAAATAAAAAATAACAACAAAAACAAATAAACAAACAAACACACAAAACCAACCACAGGACAGGTACAAACGCAGTATCTTTTTTCCTCTTCCCACGGTGAAATAATATGGAATATGCCAGTTTTCTAGTTTCATTTATTACACCACACCCACAGTGTTACTAGGTAAGAGAGATATAAAAGAAATTGATGAAAATAAGAAAAAATAGGAAAAGGAACATCAAGACAGCACTGCATGTGGAAAAAAATACAACCCAACATTAAGACAATGATCAATCTAGCTGGGAAAAAAAATAAAAAACCTCTACAATAAAATTAAAAACATTTTCGAAATCAGTATACATCCACTAATTATAATCAAAACTTAATGACCACTGAAAACCCATTAAGAAAACCAAGCTAAATATTTTGTAAATGTGCAGACTCAGTACAAAAGAGACTAATCAGAGAATGAGACAAGCTTTCAGGAGCTGCTAGCATTTTAATGACTAAAAAAGGAAACATGCAATTTGCACAGCAAAAGCAAATGCAACTTTTCATGCTCACTACATTGGAACAATGGCTAGATAAAGATGCTATGGTGATCTTAGTGATTGAATTAGAAAACTGGATTATTGTTTTAATAAAAAGGGGTGTCTATTCCACCTAAAAATATATACTTTGTTTAAATGGATCTCCTTTATCTCCACTAATAAGACTTAATTTAAAGAAACTTAAACTGACTGAATTGCCTTAACTCTTCATTTCACATAAATTTCTCATCCTACGCATATTGCAGAACTAAAGTGTAAACCTGCAGAAAGTACAGAAGTCTCCTTCTAAAAGCATGCGATGAATATCTTAATATACTAGTAATACATACGAGGACTTCCTGTTCAGATTACTTTTCTTGGTGTTTCCAAATATGCTGTTACTCAAATCCTGTAAAGAAGAGAGATACTTTTACTGGTAACGTGCACACACTGTGCAACTCAAAAAGGAACAATCTTGAATACACGTTTTGATATGCTTACTGTTAGCATGAATAATGACACTGACAGGTGGGTGAATCACAAGATTGCCATACCTTCACCAAAATTGAACTAATTTGCTCACATTACAGTTTTCTGTGCTGTCTCCATACATTTGAATGAAATACCCACCTATCTCTCAAAACACTCACAAAAGTGTATAAAAGGTCTTCTAATACACATAGCATTAGAGAACTCTCTTTATGCTGGAAAATTCCCGTTTAGGGATAGGCTTTACAGCTGTCGAAAATCAAATGCACCTTAAACCTCTATAACAGAAAAAGGTAACACACTGAGCAGCTTTACAGTGACATTTAGATCACACATTTTCCAGGTCTTATAGTTAAAGAAGCACTCAAATAGTTTTTTAAACTTCCAGCCATATTAGGGAAAATTGGTCCTCCTTATGTACTAGTCAGAAACAGGACTATCCTTCTGAAGAGCAGTCAGAAAGATTTCAACCCTAAAAAGAAACACAGGTCCCCCAAAAAAAAGCTCAATGTCAAATTTTAAAGACAAAGTAACTAAAATTCAGCTTTTCTGAAACTTAACTCACATTTCTTTTATTTCCCTCACATTTTCACCTTGTA
This sequence comes from Pterocles orientalis, assembly GCA_011057875.1. NCBI lineage: Eukaryota > Metazoa > Chordata > Aves > Pterocliformes > Pteroclidae > Pterocles > Pterocles orientalis. The sequence continues at coordinate 510,743 of WKFP01014841.1, read as the reverse complement.
GCTTGCTTTGCAGATGAAAAAATCTTTAACAAAATCAAAACCTTCTTATGCACACCCTTGTTTTGCCCCCTGCTACCCATCAAGAGGGATTTCTGAACCACTGGTGTTCAATGGGTAAATCTGAGAAGCACCACTTTAGGAAAAATACATTTCTTTAGAATATATCATAGTCTAAGCAGAACAGTTGGATGCAGCAACATCATTACATCTGAGCAATATGTATAAAATCTCATAACCCAGACAGGACTTGAGAAGAAGCTTAGCGACTCAGTGGGTATTGGAGGCTCTATCTTGAAAGAATGAATGATTTGAAGTCGGTATTCTGGAAGTGACTCGTTTTGGCCTAACTCCAGTCCTGCTCTAATCAGTGGAATTTGTTTGAGAACTTTAAAAATCCCTCCCTTGAGTTTTACCCAAGACCTGGCCCCTTCACACAGTTTTCTTGACTGTACCTTTATGTTGCTTGTCTGATACTATGTTTCACGTTTCAAATTTTTATTGATTTAGACTCCAAGATTAGGTTTTACAGAATACAAAATGAGTAAATTTATTTATATTTCTCTCTCCCTGCAACCTTTTATATAAAACTCTGCCATTTAAAAAATTTAGATTCAAGCTCTCTTCCCTGGTATTTGGGATTCAAATTTTACAGCAGTCAGAACAGCAGATCTGACACTATATGGTTTATTTTTATTCCTAAATAAATAAATAAATACATAAATTGTAATTCATAGCATTTACAGTGAAAAGTAAGTAAAGTTTTGAAGATCACCTTTTTAACAATCAAGAGTGATATAAGTAAAACAGGCAAGGAAGGGTGCTGTTGAAAAAGGAAGAGGAAAGGATTATTTCACAGTTCCTTTTCTTAATTTACACTTTGTTATATTCCTTTCATACCTCTCAGATACCCCTACACAATGTAGTGAAAGATACATTTTCTTCCATTTTCTTTCCATTTTAAAACAGACAGAAGTGTCTAAAATCCAGATTCCTGTCGCCAGTCTTCAGGAAATATAAATTGGTCTAGCTCCATCAAAGTCAGTGAGCCTATGTTGATTTACACAAGCAGAGGACATTTACATTATGGAGCTGCAAACTAATTCTGATAAATAATAAGATATGGTGTTTATAAACCAGTGGTTAAGAAATTCAAGGTTTGCAACTATTATCAATATTTAACTCCCACTTTGTAAGAAATTGCTATCTCTGTGTGACAGATTAAGAGCTATGTAGCTAATTTTTCCAAAATCTGCTTCACTCTGCTAACCAATTCTGTCCACAGGTTCAAGACCAAGCTGTGTCCTCATTCATTGTCTAATAAAACATCAACAAATGCATCTTTTCTGACCAACTTCTTCATAGTCAGAACCACTCCATGATTCAATAATTTAAAATCCTACCTCAATAATCTTAATAGAATGTTAACAGCTATTAAATCATTCATTTAGTTGCACACATGCACTGTGCCAGCAGACAACATAGTTCCTCATCTCTCAAGAGGTATTTCATGACAAATAATCTACAGGGGCAAATCCAGGGATGTTAGTAGAGCTACCCTGGGCTCATCTCAGCCAAAACGATGGACTAGGATGAGTGATCTTAGGTCTTACCTCTCGAGAATGCCTCAGGTAATCACAGAATGGTATGGTATGCCCACCGATGTCTTGATTTTTTGTTTTCTGGTGCATGTAACCAAGACGTTCCAAACCTAGCCAAAAGAGCAGGAGTCAGCTATTTCCAGAGTGTAAATTAACAGCTCTACTGCTACAAACTAAACACCTATGCACTGCTGTAAAATAAACACCTGTATACCATATTGCTCCAACAAATGTATAATGGGGTATAAAACAGTAACACAATTTCATAGTGTTAAAGCAGTCTGTTTCCATTCTCTGTCAGCATATTTCAGAGGAGCACAGCTCTTCTCAGACCATGCTGTGCTGAGTCACAGCATTCCCTGGTGCTTCTCCCAGAAGCTCACAGGATGAAGCCAGTGAGCCACATCACAGCAAAGCTGAAAGATAAAATGAACTATGCAAAGGATTTTTGAGAATGAAAGAGCTGGAGAATTACTAAAAGAAGAGTAAGAATGCTATTCCCTATTCATTCCAACAGAGACAATACAGAATCCATTTCTTCCCTTTGGAGGATGTGTTTCCAAGATCTGAGTAATGAATAATTCATGCAGAGGATCTGCCAGCAGACACAGTATTGCAATACTGCCTGTGAGTGTAAATGCCCTGAGAAATTCACAAGAGAGCTTATTTTTGCAATTAGCAGGATGTCACTTTAGAAGAGACCTCAGGAGAGGAGACAAGGATATCATCCTCCTTGCTTCCGAGTTATTCCTGAGGATTAGCAGTCTATTATCTCCAAGCAAGAGAGGTAGCACTCCTGAAAAGATTTAACTGACCTTCCATCCAACCTATGTCTCTTTTGCCTCTGCAATGATGCAGCAAATAAGCAAGTCATGTGTGCCTGCAGCCTAACCCTGTAAAAATTATGCCATGAGGTGAAAGTGGTGGATGACACTTTGGATTTGTGAATTTTTATTTACTCCTTTTTAAAAGCTATTCTGAACTTCACCATCTGCAAAATATCACATACTTAGCTGACTGAAGTTAGACACAGTGAGCCAGTTCTTGTTCCGCTTCTCTTGCTCATCCCAGACATTGATCTCTGCGGGCTCTGAGCTCACTTGGGTGTTCTGGGGACAATCATCCACTCTAATCACCTGGCAAGACACAGACAAAACAACACTCTATTTATAGCATGACTAGCACCATCTGACAGCCTGTGATGTGGCCTTTTAAAGCACCACTGAAATGCCAATGACTGAAAGTGCTCCCAACTGAGAAACAGATTTTCCCATTTTTGTTACAAGTTGCAGAGGACACATTGCTTTTGCCTAGTAAATACTACTGATGAAAGATATAGCACTACACCTTTTTAAAACAAAGTTTAAAACAAAGAAAACCTTCAGAGGTATTAGGTCTCAAAATTCAAGTCTGAGATCTGTTGCTGACCTAACCGTCTTACGTAAACAAATCAGTCTGCAGTTTTCATCTCATTAAACAGAGATAACTCTCACTAGCTGACAAAGATCCTAGGAATCTCTTTATAACTTTATAAATAGATTTTTATATATGCACACACACATACAGTTATGAAAGTTGCCCCATACATACGACACAATCAATATGCTGTCTGCAATGTGCTATATGTTTGATGGATTCAGAGAAAACACTGCAGGGGACTCTTGTAGGCAGGAGACAACATGACAAGGCCTGGTTTGCTTGATTACAGTTGCACACACCCTGGATATGGCTCACCACTCCTTGAGTCTATTCTAGATCCTATGAAGCCTCCCCAAGTCCTCCCATCAGCTGAAGTGCAACGACTGATTCTTTTCTGTGTGAAATCAGTAATACCTCTGGTATACTCTCTAGCAAAATCCACAGACTTCAACACATTCAAACAAAGGGGAAATTAAACTAAAGCCAGATACACAATTTGCATGCAGTATCCTAAATTTATACATCTTCCACTAAGCCGCACTGCAGAACTGCTCTTAATGAATGAAGGGGATACGTGATTCTCTTGCATCATCTTGCATCATCTGCACATACCGGCACCTGAAGGGGTTTTTGATTCTTCTTTCCTCTCCCAGACTTTCTGTCTCTGTTTTGTTGTTTTGCTTTTGTTGCCTCACTGTGGTGTAGCTCACTGGTTTGTAAAGACTCTGTAGGAAGGAGTCAAGAAACAAGATTAAGCTACAGAACTTTTGTTTACTAAGAGAAGACCTGATAAGGCTGAGAGCTGACAGATCTCCAAAACAAGTTGAGAAAGATTTGTGACACCCAAAGCTAATACTCATGCAGTTCAGTGCAAAGATGTGTACCATCACAAGATACAAAACAACAAATGTTGTCCATCATCTCATACTATTCATACACAGAACTGGAATCTGCTATACTTTAGCTGTTGGTAAGCAAATTTGGTGGTAGACAGGAAGGGTTTTAAACTGATTACAAAAATGCATGACTCTTCCTTCTCCATGCATCCATCTGACAGGCAATATTTCTAATGTATCTCTTAAGGACTGTGTAATTTCTTTTGGCTCCGGCAACTTCTGCATTGCATCCTCAGGGCAGGAGACTTCCCTGGAGGGAGCAGAGTCTTCTATCACTGCAGCTGTGTACTCACAGCCATAGGGACCCTGTGAGATGGGGAGATGCATGGTGGCTGACACACAGGTGCGACAGAGCTTGGATACTAAGCACACTTCAGAAATTCCCTACAGCAGTCAGACACAGCACAAAGAAAGTGAAGGGGTAGTTCTAGACTCCCTGCTACTACCCTCAACTGCAGCTAATACCTGCTGGGTGCAAAGAAAACATTTTTATTATGTCTTGGGCTCCCCAGTAGAAGATCCTGTACAGGTGTAGTGTTTTATAATTACCACCTATGGTTTTGCAGGTCATCCCTCTTTTCTCTTTCTTAGGGGACTGTAAGCTGTTGCTCCTGCAGCAACTCTGGTCCCTCCAGAGTGGGCTGATCCTGAAGGAGGTGCTGTGTTTCAGCTTGTTCTGAGAGCTGGTGCTACTGTGACGTGGCCTGTCAGAGTTGTAGGAGAAGGAGTTTGATTCTCGTATCTGGACATGCTTATGAGGACTACCCATGCAATTGCAGTCACTGTTAGAGGTGGAATGTATGCACAGGGCCACCTTCTTAGTTTCTGACCTGAAAACTCCTTTTTCATCACCTTCAGAGAATCCCCAGTTCACATAACCACCTTCAGTTTCCTCCCTGTCATTGCAAGAGGGTGCTGCACTCTCTTCAATATCCAGCGATGGCTGGAGACCAAGAGGATGAGCAGCATCTATGGCATTAGTCTTTTCTGATGGCAAATGAATAGCAAAGTCTCTCTGTCTCCATTGATAATCCTCTGGCTCTTTTCCAATAAGGCTGACACTTGGCAAGTTTTGCTGCACCACAACGTTACTTTGCAGTTCATCTCTGAAGGCATTGCCCCTGTACTTGGCAGGGCTGCTCAAAAAGGACAAATTTAAGGTGACATCCTCAGAGAAAAACCCTCCCTGATGGTCAGGGGGCACCAGCAAAAATTGTCCATATTTAGGGGTTGACTTAGTCTCAGAGGATACTCCTGAAGTGAGTGTGTCACTTTCTATTTCTATCTTTCGAGAGCTGTCTTCTACCACGTTGTTATTCTCGGTCCTCAGTACATGGTCTTTGCACTCTGATGACCACTGACTCCTTACCAAGCTCCGTAAGAGGGAGGGTGGCATGCTGTAGTAGTGGTATTTCTTGTCATACAAACACTCCAGGCTGCTCAAGGTCTTGGAATACAGCGCGTTGCTCCAGCTATGGGGCAGCTTCCTACAGGTTCGATGTTTTGCATCAGCCAGTAGGGCTTCTTCCACCTGCAAAGTGTCTACTGCTGAAAGGACTTTCAAGATGTCAACTGTCAAGGCAGACAAATCTTGCAAATGTCCTAGCTGGCTGTCCAGGGAGAGTAAAGACTCCTTGATATAACATACCTTCTCATGGACGTCTTTAAGCTGCAGAAACATCTCCTCCACTCTAGATAGAAAAAGAAAACACAATTGAAATACTAAAACACATACTTACTTCTGTTTGCCAAATTATGAAGGAAGCCATTAATACATCTCAAAAAGTCAGTGTTTCAAACAGCCCTTTATTATTTTTTTTCTAAAGCTGACTTCCATTCCCATGAATATTTGACAAAACCCATCCAGACCTAAAACATGTCATTCAGATTACTGGACCAACAGCCAGTGACTTTTAAGAAAACAGACTTTTGCTCAAGGAGTATCTGTTTTTAAAACTTCTGTTTTCCTACTGATGTCCATTCCTTGCCATGGAACTACTAAACCATGAACAGCAGGACACAAGCTTTGGAAATGCTGCCTTTGCTATTGCTGTAAATGTAGAACACTGTGAAATATACTTCTTGTCCGACAGTCATCATGCATTTCTACATTTCTTGTGCAAGCATAAGAAGGACAAGGCTCACACAAACCTACAGATACTCTTGCATTTCTGAAATAGTGGAGACTGTTGGGAAAAAGGTCTTCCCAATAACCTATCTGGCCTCTGGGAACAGATTCAGTATGTCTGATGCCATCAGTTATCTTCAGGTGAAAAAAAAAAAAAAGCAAAGTCTCTTTTTATGGTCTTCAAAGCTCCAGTGAACAGTGCAAAAACTTCTTGGCCTGGAATGATACAATCTTAACCAAATAATTATCTTCGCATTTCCTGAAGATAGTCTTCCTGGTGCTCTCTCACCAAGACAATGATAAACCAGCTGCAGGCAAGAGTTGCTCCTTTCCTTTATCACTGGGTAACTAAAATATGTAATATTTAACCAATAGCTGAACAAAATCAAACACCAGGGTTCCAAAATTTTATATTCATCTAAACTAATTTCTTGTGTTAGTTACGCAGCACTGTGAAGTGTTTCACCTTTACACTCTGAAAAAAAATCCTCTCCAGATCTATATTTATCCATTACATGAAATCTTCTTGCTGTAATCAATTCTGCAGCTTTTGAACATAGCTACTTTTTTTTTTCTTTTACAGGGGACATTCATTTTGCTTGTGTGTTTTGTTTTAGTATGCAGAAAACATATTTTGAACAGGCAAAGATCAAGAGGCTATCTTTCTCTAGGCAAAACAAATTTATTAGATGAGATCAGCATTGGCATTCAGTAAGACTTTTTATAGGGCTCACTTTTTTTAACTCTTCTCATTAAACATAATGGCAGATTTGCCATTGCTTTCAATAGAAAGCTAAATTAGGCCAATACTGAGAGTTTTGAAACCCCTTTGACAGTTGTGTATTGACATTTTGCAAGCCAAGACACTACACTGCAGATAATATCACTTTGGTTATACGGTTATGTCTATGAACAGAATCTTTTCTCAATCACAAGCAATACTTCGAGTGTTCCTGCACCACTAAGCCTTTAAATAAAAATATGTATTGTATGCCATACTCTGGCATGTTTTCATGGTACTACCTGGTCTGTAAAACTGAAATTGAGCAATACCTTACTGTACCCCTTTAACCACCTGCCCACTGCACACATCTGGCGATGCAAATCTCCCAGCAATGTTTTCCCAGCCAAGCCCCCATACAGTTCAAAGAGATACATTACACTCTGTCCTGTTTTGGCTAGAACAGCGTTAACTTTCTTCATAGTAGCTAGTACAGGGCTATGGTCTGTATTTGTGCTGAGAAGAAGGCTGATAACATACTGAAGTTTAGTCAAGGACTTTTCAACTTCCCATGCTTTGCTTATGTAAAGGCGCAGGAGAAGCAGGGAGGGAGCATAGTCCACAACTACTGGCTTAGGATTCTACCTTAGGTTTAGGATTGAAGCCCCAGTTGACCAACGGTATATTCTATATCATACACATCATGCTTTGTATATAGGTGAGGGTCTGTCTAGAAGCTGGGTCTCTCTCTCAGACTCTTGGGCTCTTCTCTCTTTTCTGGGATTGTGGCTTTGGGATTTTCTCTGTTCTGAAATAATTAGCCAGGAACGGGCTGAGCCTTGGTCAGTGGATGGTAAGCAGTTGCACTGTGTATCACTCATGTGTATATTTGTATATTACTACTATTATAATTATTATTTTCAATTTTATTGTATTTTAGTTATTAAATTGTTCCTATCTCAACCCATGAGTCTTCTTTCCCTTTATCTCTTAATTCTTTTCCCCATTCCCTGGGAAGTGGGGGGTGGTGAGAGAGCAGCTGCATTGTATTTAATTGCTGCTAGCTGGGTCAATCCACAACACAGTTCCATCAAATTAGCAAGGCCTATGCATGTTATTGCTCCTCATGTTCACAGTGGCTATAACCTGTTCAGAAAGTATTAGCATATCAAAGTCTTTTTATATGACAAATGTATACAAAGAGCATAAATCTGCAGCAAAACATACCTTTTTGTTGTCAGACAGATCCTTTCACTGTCACTGGAACTCAGGCTTTCATTCTTTTCATGAAAATATTTTTCCACACACTGTTCCTCGAAGTCATGGAGTTTCTTTAACTCCTCATCACTCAGGTACAGCTCTGAACAAAGGAGGTAGGAGTCAGTATGAGGCATGCTGACAAATGCAACTACTTGTAAGCATCCACGGGAAAAAAAGAAAACTGTCAGAACTGGTTTCCTCCCACTCCCTTGACAAGAATGAATCTAACTCCATGAATTCAGGTTTATGTATGAAGATTCAACACAGAAAATACATGTAAACATGTTTTTTACCTTTTCTTAGGGAGCAAAACCACACTGAAAAAGATTCCAGTGCACTTCTTTCTAAAGCCTCAAAAGCACATACCAAAATTGCTGCACACAAAGATGTATTTTCTGCCAAACTTTTTCCTGTATTTTATTATACATGTGTGACTCACAACATTTAGATACATATATGTAAGACTTACAAAGATTTCACTATAATTTGGTCCAGGCATTAATTTAGGACCAGTCGCCTCTAACAATCACAGTCCTTTCAAATACCGATACAAACTTTTTTTTCACCTAATTGCTTAATCTGTTCCTATGTATAAAACATTAAGCAAGATTACTGGGTGAAAAAGAACCCATTCAAAAGTTTAAAACTCCACAGCTTGGGCTGCTCATGATGCTATTCTTCTAGCACACCAAGACTTCTGAGACAACAGATCAATTGTAATTCAATACAAAGAAATGCATATGGTGGAAAGCTGCCTCTCTGACCCAAACCCTACATCTTTCAAGCTCCCTTTTTCTTTCCAGATACCAGAGCCCTCACCGTACTTGCTAGGGGGGTATCTGTGCCAAATGACAGGGCAGTGTCTGCTACAAGCGTGTAGTACTTGTCTGCGACACACAGCTCAGCAGGGAAGATCCCACCCTGTTTTGGGGCCCTCCTCTCACTCCGAAGGAGAGCTGATCACCTTCAAGGCTCTTTTCTCCCCTAACCCATTTGCGTTCTTGGCTCCAAGACTTTATTCTCGGTACTTTCATTGATTTCAATCTCTGTCATTTCATTGATTTTCCACAGGGTGGCACTGGATCCCCATCGCTAAAACCAGTTAATTATAACACACCAAAATTTAAGTAGAAGAAACTTACCAAGCACTGCATAGGCATATGTAAAAGGAACACAAAGGTACATAAACAGGAGAAAAGTCTCCTCAGAGAAGTGTAGGCAAAGCATGAGCCCTCTTTTATCCAAGGACTTTTAGATGTGCTAAGCAGTGTTCCAGTTTTCCTTGCGCCTAATGCATCTTAAGACACCCTTTATGCTATATTAGTGACTTGCACTACGCGTGCATACAAAATAAGCAGTGGTACTTCAAAGGCAGGCTGATTTATCCAGTTGTAATGGAGAAGCTGAGCCTGGGAGCAGCAGGTAAGAGGCTCAGCATTGATTAGTTAAGCCCATTTTTGAACTCTGTAACCACCTGTAAGCGTGCCAGATATCTTCAGGGATTCATGTTCAGCAGAGAAAATCCTAAGTGAAGTATAACCTGGCAGGGTCTGCTCTCCAATGTTATTAGACATCAAGGATGTACGTTGCATCGAAAAGGATGAGCCTGTAAAATACTATGTGCCAATGTTCCCCCATGTTTTTTTTAGATCAGGTAACAGATACCAGCCTCTCCTCCTTCCCATTCCCCTTCCTCACCCCACCCACCACTGAGCCCCATCCCAACAGCTTTTGATCCCCTCCCCACAGCAGCTAGGGCTGCTCCTGGCAGAGCTGCAGAAGCTGCCGACAGGGGGACAGGGAATTCTCACCACCTTAAAGAGTCATTAGAAAGGACTCTGGGATGGGGAAGTCCAGGTTGGGAAGGGTGAAGGAGTTAAGGTGCCACAATGAGCCAGTACACAAAGGGTAGGATGCAGTGAGGAGGTGGGAAGTTCCTATGTTCTCTCTCTGTATCTGCCATCACTGGATCTCCTCTGTCCTTGGGCTCTGAAGCTACTTTCTCTGAACAATTAAAAAGGAATTGTTGGTCTTTTCAGGATAAACATACAGAAATGTATACCTCCAATATTGTTTACTTTCAAAATTTTTTTTACATTCCTACAAAATAAGTTGCTGTCACCTTACTTCAGCTCAGAGTTGTGATGCATCTCAACTGATGTACAGTATGTAGAACAGCAAAAGCCAAATACAAAGCAAAGTGTTCCCCTAATTTCTTTTTCCTACAAGAGTTCTCGGATATGCAGGTTAAACAATTTTTCAAATGAAAACAGCCTCCTACCCACAGAATTATTTTTTTTGAGGAACTGAGCTCCAAAGTGATGGGAGGGTGGCAAAACATTCCTCATCAGCTGTTTCTTTCAGTCCCCAACTTAGCTCTGCTTACTTAGTCCAACATCGCCTTCCTCTTGATCCAGTTCATTTTGGGGCCGATGATGGAAGATGCGGTTTATCAGAAACCCAATGTGGCTTAGGAGGATGAAAGGTGGAGGCAGCCATGGCTTCTCATGGTAGGTCATAATGTAGCGGTACCGGTTGTACTTCCAGAGCTTGTTTGATATGGATTTCAAATCATAATAGACATTACTGAGAAGAGAGAGAGAGCAGGAATGAGGGTAAAACACTCCTGTGAGGAATATTCCCAATACAGCACAGGATGCTTGTCTACAGATCTAATCTGACACTGAAGAAAAGTCCCACCCCTGCAGTAAAGTAGCATAGCAACTTTCATTTAACAAAGTAGCAGCATGTGCCTGCAGCTACTGCACTGAAAATGAGATTATTCTTCTCATCTGCTGCCTAATAGATTTGGAGATCCAATTCCCATTCACATTAATCGGAACTGGGGAAAAAAAAACCTGAAGTGGCTTTGAAATCTCAGACAGGTTATTTAAACTTTAATACATAGCCTAATTGAGAATTCGGCATTTTCTGCCTCTTTGGACTGGATTAAATGTAGGAGTCAGGCTAAGGGAACAGTGTTAACAAAACGGTTCTGCTGCTTCCCACTGCACGCCCCCTAACTAATATTCTTGCTGCAAGAGGCAGCTACACAAGCGATTCCTCTGCAGGGCACTTTTTGGAACCATTATATTCCTAGAATAATTTTGTGTATCTACTAACATATACCCAAGTACAGGAAAGCAACTTCATGGTTTCTGGCACTGTAACTTCAGTTGCACTAGCATACTCCGCACACAACCACAAAAACACCAGCTTTGCTTTTGGGAGCATAATTAAATATATTCCTCACAAATATATTCCATTTTTGGTCCCACTTCGGGAACAATCAAATCACTAGGCAGAACACACCATTGTTGCTGAAGGTTTAAATCTAGAAATAATTCAAATTACAGTTTCACAGCTGTGTATGTTAAAAAAAAAAAACACACACACAAAACCAAACCAAACCAAACCAAAACCAAACCCTGATGCCTTACTACAATTTCAGGAAAGGGAGTTCTAAGTGCAAGTGGGAATAAAATGAGATTTGATCATTCAGTTTTCTTGAATATTAATCACTACATTTCTTCATTTGAAGTTGTTTTAACCTACAACTGACTTTTTCTTCCCCAGAAATACTAGAACTCCATGCAAAAATAATTAACTACTTAGGTTAGATGGCTCTTTACTGATATTTTACAGAATTTGATCCACTACAAGGGTTTCCCTGTTAAAACTTGAAAGGTTAGAATTACTGCAAAGACACTGACTAATTGCTGGAGAATTACTAGGAGTTACTAGAGAATTACAGTAAAGACTCTTCCTACTCTGGCAGCAAACATTAAAAAGCAGGTAGTTTAAAACTCTACAGTTAGATTTCAGTCTAGAACACATCAAATTTCACCAAACAACAGGAATTTTCAAATTATTTCCTAAGGGAAGAAGATTTTCCTACAAAGTCAATACTCTCGTCCCTTGAATACCTTCTCTACTTTTTTGACAACTTAAATCTCGGGCTACTCTATGACAAACATTATACAGGTTCTCAGTACAACAAATACAACTTTTATGAACAAAAGACAAATTCCTTCAGAGCTAAATTAATGTTGCCTGTTTGCCAGCTAGAGTTGTCCACTTTCACAGAGTCAGATTCTGTTTAAATGGCAAAATAGTTTAGGTGTTTGCTCACCAGCCCCTTCTTCCCACCCTTTTGCTTCCACCATTCTTTTTTTATTCACTGGATCCTCACGGAAGATGGGGTAAGAACCACCATCAACATGCCCCTGATAGGGAATTTCTGGTGAAGGGCGTTTGCAGAAGTTTTGGCAGAATATCTACTATTTGCTTTTTATTTTGCATGGTACCTACTTAAAGAAAGCAATAAGCAAGTTGACCATGATGATGTACTGCACAAAGAGGTAGACAGCTTGGAGGAATGGTGTGAGGAAGGAGCCAGGAGGACAGTCTTCATTGGTTTCACAGACTGAAAGTGAAGGACATACACAGTATGGTTAGAATGGGAAACAGAGTAGAGCACAGCAAAAGCATGTGTTCCTCATTTGCCCGAGCAAGAAACAATAGTCCTTGTCACTTTCACTGAGATACATTACTAGATTTCCAACAAAATTCCACCTCCACGTAAAGGAGATCTGAGACCTCTTCATGATACTACTGCCCCACAGTTTCCATTGCCATTCAGAAGCTGTAGACACTATTCCATACATATCAGTTCTCATGTCAGTTCCCCCAACTTTTTGCTAAGGGGAAAAATGATGCAGCTGAAATGTGTTTGGGAAATGACACACCCTCAAGTAAATGGAAATCTCAATCTTTGATTTTTAAAGCAAGCAGCAAAGCTTTCACTGACTCCACTGTGGAAAGGATATGATGCAAAGGCTGCTTTATCACTACAGAGTGTTATTCCTTTGCTGCACCCCTAAGATCACACTAACTCATATGCAGAAGGATAAATGGCTATGAATATTTGTGAGATGAAGCAACAAATCGTAGAAATGAAGGGATCCCTCTCAATGTTTTTAAATTGTCAAAGTAAATACTTTTTAGTTTTTATAATTTTTAACCAAATTTTACACTTTTGAGGAAATTTTAAAACATATTTATAAGGCAGCAACCCTAAATTCAGGACACATTCTGCAGCATAGTCATTAGAGAAATCATAGCTTTATTTGGGAAGTACCAAATTTCTAAAGGTTTATCATTAATAAGTGGTTAAACTGTGAAACTTAACAGTGTGCTTTCATTGAAATCATTCCGAACTACACAACCAAAATACATAGCCATCAAGTGATTGTTTCAGCAACAAGAACGGATGCAGCACCTGAAATTATGTTAATCAATCAGGTCTATGCTGAACTATGTATGTTAAATATCTGTATCTATTTGCATATCTACTTTCCTATTTTAGGGACTGTTTTACTTGTACCCATCACCTAGCAGCATGAGAGTGCTTTCCATCTGTAATGCTGAAATACCTCCTTCAGTGTCTGTTTTTTTCTCTTTTACTGAGACAAAGTCAAAGCCATAATCAAGACTTCATTCGACATTTTTCCTACTTACATTGATTGGTTCTATGTTTTCCTATCTTACCTGTTTTACAATTATGCCAGGTAACTCTTACTATGGTGAAAAAATATTTGTTCTGTCTTATTTTACCTTTTTTGTTTCCCTTTATTCTTTCTTCCTTTAAGGCAACTTTGTAGTCTTTTCTCCAAGAGATCAGCAGCTTTGGATTTGTCTAATTGGAAATTCATTTAATTGCCAGATCCCCTGACCATGAACTAGCCTAGTATTACTTCCTATGTGCTTTGCTTTGAGCTTTGCAATACACTTCATTTGAAAAGCTAAATTTGAAGGTTTTTAAAGCTTAACCTTTATTTTTAACAAAGAAACTAATATTCTCACCTTTATTCATGCAGTATTACTCATTAAGGACGTACACATACCAGCATCAAAATTTTTTGACAAAGAATAGACTAAATATGTAGTCAAAACTCTACTAGCCCAAAGTGAACATGTTTTTGCACATATTAAATTTAAGCTGTTGAGCTGCACTGTGAAAATTACCTACCATCTATTTCTCCAGCATAGACCTCACCAAACATCATCCAGTACGGCTGAAATACAATATCTCGCGCCAGAGTCCAAGAAGGAGGCTCCTCTGGTGAAAGAATTGCCTTTCGTGACACTCCAAAACTCAACAGGACTATGGCCATCATGACCACAATATAGAACATGTTTGCTGTCTGGAAGACATGTTTGCACGAAAGAATTATCTGTGTTAATTATATGTAAAGGAGACAAACATTTTAGGGAAGGGTATCAATCACCACTTTTACAAATTGGAATACAAAAACAGGGCTAATAATCTAATATGCTGCAGGAGATAAAAATATTTTATTTCTATGACCTGAACTACCCAAGTATTTTATATAGGTCAAACTCATCTTGGACTAAAAAGGCCACAAATCCTACTTGCCTCTCAAGTCCCTGTTGAGACCTTAAGCAAGATTTGGAAAATGCAAAGACCTTATTGATAGTGCCTTTCCTCAGCGGTATTTCTTCCATACTGAGAGCAAGGAATAGCAATGAAACTGATTTTGCCTTCTAACACTGAATTGGAATTACTATGCAAGACAGAATATAAAAGTATTAACAAGATAGTTCCCAATAACTGAGAGAAATTACAGAGGGAATCTGCAGATGTCCCTCAAGACTAGGCAGCAGTTTAGCAGCAGTTTTAATACCAAAAGAGAAAAAAATTAACTTTGATCTCAAAGAAATTTTGTCTGATAAAATGGGATATAATTATTTGAATCAAAATGTAAAATAATAATGAGACAGTTTCCAAGAGCTGGGGGAATTTTCTATAGTACTGAGCCTGTCTGCAAGAGACAGTGATTTTTCTTTCTCCTATTATCAAGCTGGATCAGAAACTCAACTCAAATGCAAACCTCTAAAGAATGAAGCAAAAATGGCTTTTGTGAATAAATTCAAATAATTAATAAATTAGAGAGAACTGAAATCTAAATATGGTTAACTCACAAACAGAAAAAGATATGGCATTTTCAGGTAATACATCCACTATGGATTATTAGGTGACCTCTCCTTTGACCATCATTCTTTTCTGTCACTTCTGACCTTTACACGCCCCTCAATAGATGTCTTAACTAAAAAAATATTAATCCAAAGCATAATACCTACCATTTTCCCAATCATTGTCAGGTATGGGCCAGCATGCTGATTCACAGCAAAAAGATCAAGGAGCCGAGTATACCAAAATATTATATCCAAGCAGTAAAGAAGCCTCCCTGCAGTTTGAACAGGGGGGTCAGACCAACGCAAGCCAAAACCAATCATAAACAGGATGATAGCTATAGAATCAGTAAAATTCCAGTATTCGTAAATCCACACCTTCATCTTTTGGCAGAATTTTCCAGGTTCTGAGATAAATACCTGAGTAGAAGGTGGAAAAAAAAAAAACCCAACGAAACTCCATTAAAAACACAGATACATTATTTAACCTTTTCTGTCTGAACCGTTTCATGATATTTAGGAATCTAGCACTTTTTTTTTTTTTTGCAGTCCTATGCACTGCATACTGCTATTCACCGTTAATTGATGTTTGTACTTAATCTATAGGGTTGTATTGCTCAAGTATGCCACACCAAATAGGATAGCTCTTCCTAAAGAAAAATAGATTCTAAGCCTGAATCCATTCCCTGAAGAGCATGTTCCTCAACAGAAAAGAGCAACCAGTAGAGAAGTGTTACACACATGTATCATTATAAATTAATGAGTATTTTCTAGACGAACAGGCATGACCTGCAATAGCCCTTTCAAAAGCTCCTAAGTAATGGAAAACACCAACATAACCTTGCTGATGGGAAAATAACTGATGCCTTTTATTTCAGACTGAAAGTATAAAGAAAGATCCTTGTATTCCACCAAGGACACGCTAAAAAAGGAGTGCTGGCAACTAGCAAGGTAAAGAATAAAATGTTCACTCCTTGAACTCTGAGGTGCCCCAAAGGGATTTTAAGCTTCACTGAGCAAACATGTGAAGTCGGAATCTTTGGGCACCTGTAAATAAAATCTCTGCACATTGCTCAAGTGAGGCCAATTATGCACTGCTATGTAAGATCACACCGATAAGTACCAAGCAAAGGAGAGATTTTAAAGTGTTATTCCCTGATCCTGCAAGAATTTACGCATATGAACACATTAATGTAAACAAGCGATCCTACTCAGTTCAGCTGTTTAATTCACATGAGGAACGAGTTGCAGGATCAGGGCCTAGGGCTTTAACAATTAGTTGATACAACCTAGATAAACAGAGGTTTCCAGTTATATATAGCATGGCCCTCAGCAGTTAATTAGCTGCATGTGGAAGACACAGTGTCCTACAAAGTCTTTGCCAGCAAACCAGAACTAGCACATGGACAAAGAAAATCAAGTAGCAGACATGAATTTCAAAGTCTCCAATTAATGCCAGAAAGAAGAGCTGTTTCCACTGTCCCACCACCAACACAACGCAACAGCAGAAGTGATTTCCAAAGTGCTTGCTATTTCACATTTCAGCTTTTTCCCAATTAGACAATCCTTGTATAGATTTTTTCAATTTTATCTCATGCAGCTACAGAATGTGTATGTTTATCCAAGCTTCAATATATTCCCAGTATTTCTGCTGCCCCTCTAGGGGGATTTCTAAATCCTTCACATCTCTGGTGCTGATGTTGCAGCCTTCTGAGTGATCTGTTGTAACAGGATCCTTCACTCAGAACTGTGACTACTTTTTTGCAGTTTCACTTCTCTAAAAGTACAGCATTTCAAAACTCTTATAAAAGAAAATTCACACTGCTATTGTTAAGTATGTGTTGATTCTACAGTGAAGACATGTCTGATCAGATAAAATAATTTGGGAAATACATAGCTGCCCTTGTCCCCAGGCTCAGGTTTGGAGTGCAAGTTGTGTTCAGAAACTTGGATTTAATCAACTCCAAATAATTGTCATTAATTTTGATTGGAATATCATTTTTTCCATGCTCAGTGAATCCAGAAGTAAAAGTTGACGATGTTTTTTTTTCCAGTTTAATTTACAGTGTCAGTTAGACTTGATGAAGAGCCATAGATTATTCTATACATAACATCTATTAACTGACGACAATGTCCGCACCCAAAGAAAATCTAAAGACAGTTCCACATTTCTTATAAGAAATCTAATGGTCCTCTCAATAAAATTAAGAAACGTGCCTACATTGAGGCTCCAAATCTCAATTCAGCACAATCACTCTCAAGCAACCTGTATACTACCACTGGCTTCATACAGAAAAATAGAGATTTAAGGACAAACTTTAAGATGCATTTTTCAAAGCCCAAGTACTGATGTTCAAATAAAAGACTTCTCAGTAAAAATTGTCCTGCATAGTTCTTCCCTCTGTTAAATTCTCTACAAGAAAAATGCAGGATTTGGTATTCTTCTGGTATTCTAGATTTGTGGTATTCTCGTCCTCTGCAGATGAGAAGTGTGGATGGAAAAGCTTACCTCCCTGACTTTTTCAATAGCAGTGCTGAAAATATAAATTATAACAAGCCACTCTTGCACACTTGGTCTTGGTTCCATCTTCACCAACACGGTGTAAGTGAAGAGCATGAGAAACACCATGTACGCCATCTACAAAACACAGGGTATATAATCCATATGCACAAAAATCTCCAACAAATTTCTGCAAACATATTAACAGGTGATTAGCCTGACTATATGTATTCTGACCACTAGGGCACTGTGAGGTTTTTCTTTCCTCCAGTTCTCCAAAGTACTTTTATGGGAATATCCTTAAGTATCACTTGGAAAGTATTGGAGCGTACATTCACCTGGGCCCCAAACCTGTATGTGAGACAGACTATTATATCTGCACATCGTCACTGGCAGTGTTATATGCTTTTATCCTAACCTTCTGTAGGAGCAAGTAACCATTCTCAACGCTACACAAATCACTGCAGGTTAATCACTGCCTTCCAAACACAGGAAGAATAATATCAGGTGGAAAGCACACATTTTAAAGGTATCAGAATACAATGTATATGTATCTGAGATGATAGACTAACAACCTATAAAGCAGTTAACACACCCTGTTAAATAAGAAACAGTTTATGCACATGGTGGTCTGACCCAACAGGCAGTCTGATTTAAACAGCCTAAGCCCCACATACAGACACAGGGTTAGTTATTGATTTAACAAATGCATATTTCTCTATAGTAAATTATCTCCTACTAATATTCACCCCTTCAGAAACAGCTCCTAAAAAAAGGGACACAAATAACTGTAAGCTAAGGTATTTGAGGCCAGCTTCAAAGCTCTCTCTACATGTACAATTAACCCCTGTAAAAAGCTGTGCTTGAGTTTTTCTTTAGTTCCTTATAATTGGGTTTTTTGTTTGTTTGGGTTTTTTAAATGCAGCTACATTATTTTAGCAGAAAAACTTTTCACTTCATTGCGATAGAAATATTAAAATATCTTCCTATCCATCTCCACCACTAACTGGCTGTAAATACATGCTAGACAAAGTAAAAGCAACAGCTAGTGGTATTTGAAGGATCAAAGGAGGGTTTCGGCAGTTCGAGTTCTAGTGTGACGACCAACCGTGTGAAACCAGAACTTGACAATTGGTGCATTGTAGAACTCATAGATTTTCCTAGTGGCAGGCAGGTTTCCATGTCCACCATCTACTTGGCTTTCATCAGACTTCTGAGCAATCTTCTCCACATCATAATCCTTCTTAAAAAAGGAAACAATTTTAAAAGTAAGAAACCAGGGTCTGTGATTGCAAATGTTGTGCCATATTAGAGGGAAGACAGGCACAGATGTTTAAGTTTTGTTTTGAATATACAAACCACTACTGTAGCTTGATTTTGTCTGGTTACAACCATCTCATTTGCAATAACTAATATGCACACATTTCCACTATAAATACTCATTTAGAGTTTGCTCTTAGGACTACAGGCAGCGGCCTGGCCATCAGCAGACCTGACTCCACTCCTGTTTCTGCCACACATCTCTTTAATTCTTCAAGCAAAGTCACTTAATCACTCTGTGTTTCTCCTTCCCCACTTGTGAAATGCAGATAAATAATTTCCAATATGACATAACTGTGTTAGCTAGAACTCCAGCGACAACTGTGGTCCATTCTGAAATAAGTGCGTGAGCATTACATTTCTGGTCATGTACACAGTTGCACAGAAAATGTCAAGACAGTGAAATTCTAAATACAGACTCTAATTGCTATTTTTGATGTACTGTATGCCTGATTAGAAGATGAGGATGAAATAAGTACTCTCTTACAAAGATCTGCCTAAAAAATGCAGGTAACCTCTTTATTGTCTTCAGTAAAACAACAACAAAAAACAAAGCCAAAACAAAACAAAAGAGAAAACATGCTTGATTCTGTATCCAGAGTTTGACACTTGTCCCTCTGAAAGTACAAATATCTGATTTCCGCTGAAGCCTAAGATGATCTGCAGACTCTCATCAGTGGGCAAGTGTCAAAACCAGAAGTTGCTGAAAGGAGTTTTCAGATATTATGGAGAGAAGCCTGAAGGAACTATAAATAGCTAATAGCTGGGCAAGGCTGAAGAAACAAAACTACCTTGCTCAGTTTTTTTTCAATGCTGGTCATTTGTCTTGGCTAATATAAATGCTAAAACTTACTGCTACTAGACATCTGCATTATAGCAGCTTTTATGTGATGTATTTACCCCTATTACACAATGTTTCTCCGGATTATCAGGGGAAAACTGATTTTTTTAATCACATTAGACTGAGAAAAGTGTTAAACCAGAGAATTTGATACACAGAATCATCCCAATGTGTTAACACCAGATCCTCCAAGGTGAAAGAGAATTTGTCCCATGAAAGAATGCAATTTCCAGTTGCAGCAGGCTGCTGGAATTTATGACTGTGTATGAAAGGTGCTCTACATGCCACATATACACTGTTGACATTTTCAGCATGTTTTTCTATAATATTCCATATCAGAGTAAGAAAAAGCAGTAGCTCAGCCTTTCGTTTTAAACAACACTCAATATTAAATAAAATCAGAAGTTAAGCTTATTGCTAGTGCAAGAAGGAATCAGCCCTGTCTGAAGCAGATCAGAAAAGTGCTTATGCATGTTGCTGTGTTAACTTCTACCAGACTGCAAGCGTGGTCCTGCTGCAAATAATTACAACTGGTCTATCCTCTGCATCGTACTGTTACCTAACCCCATAAAAAGCATTTTTGAACTGACTATATTAGACAGGCACTGCAGGAGATGATAGCTTCAAGCATTTTTCTGCATCAGAGGGAGAAAACACAAGCATGGCATTGACAGGCCTACCATCCTGCCACGAAAGCCCTCAAAGACAATCCACTCTCTCTTATTTTACACAAATTGAAAGTTAACTGAGAATTTCCCAAGCAATCTACAATGCTTATCTATTGTAAGATAAGCAGAGAAAGAAAGACTGCCTGACAGCACTCACTTGACAATCCTGTTTTCACTGGTTAGCACCTCTCCAACATTTACCCTTTTGGATGGAAATTCTCCATGTCTGCTGTCTACTTCAGACTGAAAACTTCTGGAAATTTTCAGCTCAAGGAATGCTTTGTGGAGAATGAGAAAAGGTAGGCAATTCTGCTTAGCAGAAGTCTGGGGGAATTCAGATGTTAAAAGGCAAAGATTTCACCTATGCTGGAGACACACAGACCTAAGAAGGACATTTGCACAACCATAGGTCCCTGCAGAGTGATTCAGGACCTAGTTCAGGTGACTAAACCCAAAGTACAGTGCTTCTCCTGTGCTTTAAATGGCACCTCTGCTAGGCTCAAGCAATGTGGAAGGAGAGGTACCCTATTTTTTCAACAAGGAGAACAGGACCTAGAGCTCTGGAAGGGCTATGATCTAATTCAGGAAACAAAATCTCAAGGAAAGACTAAGAGCAAAGGATGGCCATGGGGAGGGGGAGAGGCTGTGACTCAGATGCGGGGCAGAGGCTGCTGGCCAAGCAGGGTGGGAGGGAGGAGTGAGTTGGAGAGGATGGGACCTGAGCTGCCTCAGTTCTGCTGTTTTTCTGCTTTGGAGACCTCGACTGGGAAACATGAATTGAGTTTTAAGGATATGATTTTGTGTATGATATGAAACCATTCTTAGATTATTTGGTATACAAGATTATATATGTATTTGTCTGCAGCTTGAATAGACTTTGTGCCCTAAAATACCTGCGTAATGACACATAATTATAATCTCATTATAATTCTCTGAGGCTGGCAGGGATTTTCTCATTATGACCAGTACAGAAGTGACACCCAGGACAGATGAAGTGATCTGTCCAAGGTCACTTCAGTCTCTATCCAAACCACAGATCAAACCCCTACTTCTTAAGAATAGGGCCCTGACACTTCCAGCTAATCACTTACTCCTCAGGATTATACCGTGGTAAACAGACAGACCCTGCCACACAAATGACTGATCATCACAGACTAACCAGAGACAAGGCATCTTTATTGCTGGTTGGGCTCTGATCCCCATGATACCATGTGAACTGATGGAAGTCTTGAAACTGAGGCACATGAGACATTTCTGCCTTGCTTTTAAACTCCAGCATCAAGATGGTGGGTGGCAGGAGAATACTCATAATGACCTAAAAGAGAGACACAAGAATCAGGAAATTAATTCAGCCATGATAACATAGACCTGAGGCCATAGTCAGCCATGCATGGTGCCAGCACAAACCCAGTGCAATTCCACTGGCCTGGGAGGGAGCCACTGGTGCAAGGAATCTCTGTACCACACTCCTACAGCCTCTGAAGATGTCTGTTGCTCTTGATTGTTCTGTGGCTTTAAAGAGTGTCATGGTATCTGGGGATACTTCAGATACTGCTCCCTGCATCTGGAGGGCATTCCTCCCACCAGCACACTGACAGAGAACCAGCAATGTGGGGCAGCAAGAGCAGGTGGGGAGGGACTGAAGGGTGCTGAGAGAATGGTAACAGCAAAGAAAACCTCACAGACATTTTCCTAATGTCATCCCACAGCTGTTTTTGCAAAGAAGTAAAACAGAAGCAAGTACTGTCCTCCCTCCTTGTCTTTCTTTTCCCTCCCAGATGTTCACATTCCAATCCATGCTTAAGGACATTTCTCTGAAGCTGCCTTAGAAAAGTTTATAAGCACAAAGACAAGTATAAAGCATCTAAACAGCATCTAAATGCTCAGAAAAAGCTAGAGTGATGTTACCTTAAACCAGGAGTTCTTCCGCATCTTCAGACGTCCCATCCACATATCGGTCAGCAGCATCTGTGTGCAAGTATGTGATACAAAAGGCCGCAGCCCCACAGATACTGCTAGTTTTAAGCAAGTTGAATTGCTCCAGTTTTTCAGTTCATAGGTCAGCAACTTCATGGCCATCTGCTCATTCTGTTTGAATGCTTTCTCCAGCACATCTAAGGCAAGCTGCCCAAATTCCCTGTAGCAGAAAGGAATTAACAGTCAATATAACAGGGAGCAGTCACAACTCAGGATTACCACTGCAAAGAGGTTGGTTTGAAAACTCCATTAAATAAAGTTCAGCTAACAATCTCAGTAGGCATGCCTTCTCCCTTTCTTCCATTTTCTAGTGAAAAATAATTTGGGGAGTAAATTTAACTATTAAATCCTAATCACAAGGTTTAGGTCATTCTGTTTCCTATTTTTTAATTTGTTTTGTTCCTAATCTCACTCAGCAATCAAAATGGACCCCATGATGTTCTGTGTATACCCTTCAACAACAGACACATGACCACTGTGGGCAAGGAGTCCAGGCAGTTGCAAAAGTCTGTTTTACACTGGCTCTGTAGGGAAGCCTCCTCAAGGAAGTTACATCTTCCTTTAAATTAAGCTTTGGAGCTTCGTGCAAAACAAGACAGCACATCATATTGTACTCTGAGGTATGATGTCTACAAAGCATACAATACATCATTAACAAGAAAAATTACCAGAAAACACTAACATGAAGCCACAAACTGGTCTACTTCATTTTTTATTCACTCCATTATTTCAGCATACATTTTTATTTAGGTCTTACACAAAGCAGGATTTAAGTACTGATTTTAGCTTCCTTATTACCACGTTACAGATTTGAAAAGACCAACACATAGGTGTTATATGGCTTTTTAAAAAGGTGAACTGCAGGGTAAGCTGTAAGGGAAATTTCAGTCTTCCACTTGACCATTTAACAGACAGTGAACCACGCATTACTCATATGTATTTTAATTTTCAAATATGCAATTAGATAACATGCTAATAGCTTTCTTGTAACTCTCAACCAGACTGCACACCAATACATAGCTCCACTACATAAAATGAATACTGGGCAGCTGAAAGTATTTCTTTTATACTCTGTAGCCCATTGTACCACTAGCCTTACAAATTCTTAGCGGATTAGGAAAATATCTAACCATTCTAAGCGCTGCAAAACTCTATTAACTGAAGAAAAGTGGAGAACTCATACTTTGAATACTTCTTGAGTTCTTCTGAAGTGTCATCCACCATGTTGCTCTGTTTAGCTTCATGTGCCATCGCCCTGTAGAGTTTACAAGCCACAACAGCTTTGACCATGGCTTCCTCTCCATGCTGCCAGAAGAACATTGCCATCTTCTGCCTTTTCATTAGTACTGCCCAAACCAGGAGGTCATTATAGGGGTAGATAAAGCCAGATGACTCATAGTTCTCTGCAAAGTTTATATCATCTTTTGATTTCTTCTTACACTTATGGAAAGCAGTGGACCTTTCCTATAAATGTGTTTTTCAAAAAAAAATTTTTGTGGTTCAGATTAATTCGGATAAAACTGCACGCAAATCTGAACTGCAAGTAGCAAACTATTCAATCGTTATATACATTTAAATCACAAACCACAGCTAGTTATCACATTCAGATTGTCAATGCTAAGAAACTGGTAACATCACTGAAGGAAAAACACTCCTTGCTTTGTACCCATGCCATTTAGAGCCTCCTCTTCCATAGCACTGCACAGTCTCCAAACCCCATGATACCAAGATCCTACTTTCACTCTTTTCTTTTACTGGTGTCATGGCAGGAGAAAAAGCAACCAGTAGACTGAAATTTATGCCATGGACTCGTGATACTTAAAGATGATTCTTACTGTCTGCCGCACTTGTAAACTCACTATACTTTCATGTCTGGATATTTCTCTATTAAAAGCAAAGAAAAATTTTCACTGGTATAAGTGAGTTTGTCTCAGTGCTATAACAGGTTCATTTTGTCTCAGATTGATTACAATAAAACTATTTAAATTCATTCTACATTACATTTTGTCTGTTAGATATGTGTACATGGTGATTTTGCTCTTCTATTCTTTCTTTGAAAGAAAATACTCTGTCATAATTTTCCACATGTCAGAACCATACCTCTTCTTAGCAGGCTTACTGTAGTTATTGTAGTAAGCAATAATGAGAAAACATCAAGAAAATCTGAGAATTCCTACTGTTGCTTTCAAATATGAAGATTTTTACCCATGCATGATGTTCAGAAATTTGGTGGTACTACATTTCAGTGGATGAAACCTCTTAGCAAGAAATGGATGGAAGTTAAAAAGTATCACAGGAGAAGTCTGAGCTTGATTTCAACATTAACATTGCAAGGCCCATACTTAATAGACAGTGAGCAGTAAACCATTGTTTCTACGGGAATTTATGAAGAATTATGATAAGTAGCAGCCTTACCAACATATATCCAAAATCTCTCAATAAAATTACTAGCAGCTTAATATGTCCTAAACAAAGTATAGAATAAGCAATTATATTACCTTGTATTTGTAAGGCTGAGCTGTTCTGAAGAACTGAGAATGCAAAGTACTTTCAGCAGATCCCATTCTGCTACCCATCTGATTATTTTGATGAAGGGAATGAGACAGGCTCTGAGAAAAGCTGGAGAGCACTCTCTAGCTCCAAAAGCATACCATAAAAGACAAGGAGAAAAATGCAAATTAGAGGTTTGCCTGTATTTATCTCTGACTGCAATGGTACCTGTAGAAACTCATGTTATTCAAAAACTAGTGAGTCAGCAATCACTGTTAAATACCACTGGAGCTTATAACATCAAGGAAAAAATACCCTGTTTCACATCTAAATCTTAAAAAAAATCTAGTTTTCTGAATCTCTAAATTCAAAATACTGATTTCCCCAATAGCATCTACCAACTACAACAACAACATGGTTGGAATCACCCAGCTTGGAAGCTCTTTCAAGTACCTACTCTCATTCTTCTATTACTCATGAAAGCAGTACCTGGGGATGAGAGGTTTTTGTTGTTTGTTTTTTAACATATGGAAGTACTATAATCAAAGTCCAGTTCTACTCCAAAAGCTGGGGAGAATTCTTATACAGTAAATCTGTTCCTTCTGCGATGGTGGGAACGATATCCAGCTAATTCTGGATACAGCTAAGTCGTGTTCTGCTCTATACCTTCTGGGGTGGTGAAGGACATGGGGTGGGCTAGGAAAACACAAGTCATGAATTTGGTTGAGGGACTGGTGTCGAGACAGGAACTTTGGGTTCTTTGACCATGGGGCGGTTTACTCAGCCCCTGGCCTGTTGTCGAGGGATGGAACTCGTCTGTCTCACAGGGGGAAATGAATCCTGGAGCAGGATCTAGCAGGGCTCATTGAGAGAGCTTTAAACTAGATTGGAAGGGGGATGGGGCTGTGACGGGGCTTGCAACAGTGGGGCACCACTCTAGTGTTGATAAAGATCAGGGGTCCTCCCACCCTCTTAGGGTGAAACTGGTGTGCTCAGCTCGCTCCCTGAAATGCCTGTACACAAATGCATGCAGCACGGGGAATAAACAGGAGGAGTTAGAAATCCGTATTCGGTCAGGAGATTATGACCTGGTGGCAATTACAGACACATGGTGGGACAGCTCACATGACTGGAATGTGGTCATGGGTGGCTGTACCCTTTTCAGGAAAGACAGGCCAGCAAGGCGAGGGGGGGGAGTTGCTCTTTATGTGAAAGAACAACTTCAATGTATTGAGTACTGTCCAGGGGTGGGTGACGAGCGAGTTGAGAGTTTGTGGGTGAGAATTAAGGGACAGGCTGGCATGGGTGATACTGTCGTGGGTGTCTATTACAGGCCACTAGATCAGGACGAGGAAGTTGACGAGGCCTTCTACAGGCAGCTGGTAGCAGCCTCGCAGTCACAGGCCCTGGTTATTGTGGGGGATTTTAACTACCCTGATATTTGCTGGAAGGCCTACTCAGCCAGCCATCCGCAGTCCAGGAGGTTTCTCCAGTGCATTGATGATAACTTCCTGATGCAAATGGTGGATGAGCAGACTAGGAGAGGAGCGATGCTAGATCTTTTTCTCATGAATAAGGAGGGTCTGGTTGAAGAGGTGAAGGTTGAGGGCAGCCTTGGTTGCAGTGACCATGAGGTGGTGGAGTTGAGGATCTCATGTGGCCGTAACAGAATCCTGAGCAGAACAGCAATGCTAGACTTCAGTAGGGCCAACTTCAGCCTTTTCAAGCAATTGCTAGGGGAAATACCGTGGGACAGGGTACTTGAAGGTAAAGGGGCCCAAGATAGTTGGTTAGCGTTCAAAGAGTGCTTCTTCCAAGCTCAAGATCGGTGCATCCCAACGGGTAGGAAGTCAAGGAAGGGTGCCAGGAGGCC
>WKFP01014841.1:439510-483062 GCA_011057875.1 Pterocles orientalis | reverse complement strand
TGTAAAAGGAGGGTCTATAGATCATGGAAGGAGGGGCTGGCCACTTGGGAGGAATATAAGAACGTTGTCAGAGAGTGTAGGGAGGCAACTAGGAAAGCTAAGGCCTCCTTAGAATTAAACCTTGCCAGAGGGGTCAAGGATAATAGAAAGGGCTTCTTCAAATACGTTGCAGATAAGGCCAACACCAGAGGCAATGTAGGCCCACTGATCAATGAGGTGGGTGCTCTGGTGACAGAAGACACAGAGAAGGCAGAGTTACTGAATGCTTTCTTTGTCTCTGTCTATACTGCCGGAGGCTTTCCTGAAGAGTCCCGTACCCTTGAAGCCCCAGAGGAAGTCAGGTCAAAGGAGGAATTTACTGTGGTAGATGAAGACTGGGTTAAGGAGCGGTTAAGTAATCTGGACACCCATAAATCCATGGGTCCTGATGGGATGCACCCGCAGGTGCTGAGGGAGATGGCAGAAGTCATTGCTAGACCACTCTCCATCATCTTTGGTAAGTCGTGGGAAACAGGGGAGGTGCCTGAGGACTGGAGGAAAGCGACTATCACTCCAGTCTTCAAAAAGGGCAAGAAGGAGGACCCGGGTAACTATAGACCGGTCAGCCTCACCTCCATCCCTGGAAAGGTGATGGAACAACTTATTCTCGATGCTCTCTCTAGGCATATCAGGGATAAGAAGGTCATTAATGGCAGTCAACATGGCTTCACCAAGGGGAAGTCATGCTTGACCAACCTGATAGCCTTTTATGAGGATATTACCAGGTGGATAGATGATGGCAAAGCAGTAGATGTGGTCTGGATTTCAATAAAGCATTTGACACAGTCTCCCACAGTATCCTCACTGCTAAGCTGAGGAAGTGCGATCTGGATGATCGGGTAGTGAGATGGATTGTGAACTGGCTGGAGAAAAGAAGCCAGAGAGTTGTGGTGAATGGGATAGAGTCTAGTTGGAGGCCTGTATCTGGTGGAGTCCCCCAGGGCTCGGTGTTGGGACCAGTGCTATTCAGTACATTCATCAACGACTTGGATGAGGGAATAGAGTGCACCCTCAGCAAGTTTGCTGATGATACGAAACTGGGAGGAGTGGCTGACACGCCAGAAGGCTGTGCTTCCATCCAGCGAGACCTAGACAGGCTGGAGATTTGGGCGGGGGAAAATTTAATGCAATTTAACAAGAGCAAGTGTAGAGTCTTGCATCTGGGCAAGAACAACACCAGGTTCTAGTATAAGTTGGGTACTGACCTGTTGGAGAGTAGGGTAGGGGAGAGGGACCTGGGGGTCCTGGTGGACAGCAGGATGACCATGAGCCAGCACTGTGCCCTCGTGGCCAAGAAGGCCAATGGCATCCTGGGGTGTATCAGAAGGGGGGTGGTCAGTAGGTCAAGAGAGGTTCTCCTCCCCCTCTACTCTGCCCTGGTGAGACCTCATCTGGAACATTCTGTCCAGTTCTGGGCCCCTCGGTTCAAGAGGGACAGAGAACTGCTGGAGAGAGTCCAGCGCAGAGCCACAAAGATGATTAAGGGAATGGAGCATCTTCCTTATGAGAAAAGGCTGAGGGAGCTGGGTCTCTTTAGCTTGGAAAAGAGGAGACTGAGGGGTGATCTTATTAATGTTTATAAACATGTGAAGAGTGAGTGTCAGGAGGATGGAGCCAGGCTCTTCTCTGTGACATCCAGTGATAGGAGAAGGGGCAATGGGTTCAAGCTGGAACATAGGAGGTTCCACTTGAATATGAGAAAAAGTTTCTTTCCAGTGAGGGTGACAGAGCACTGGAACAGGCTGCCCAGAGAGGCTGTGGAGTCTCCTTCTCTAGAGACATTCACAGCCCGCCTGGATGAGTTCCTGTGCGATCTGATCTAGGTGTTCCTGCTCTGGCAGGGGGATTGGACTAGATGATCTTTCAAGGTCCCTTCCAATCTCTAACACTCTGTGATTCTGTAATTTATTAAGAAGTTTATGCTGTATTCAAGTGACTGGCTTTGGACAGTCAATAGGGAAAATGAAATTGCTAGTACCATAGAATCATAGAAACACAGAATGGTTTGGGTTGGAAGGGACCTTAAAGACCACCTAGTTACAACCCCCCTGCCATGGGCAGGGACACCTTCCACTAGATCAGGTTGCTCAAAGCCTCATCCAGCCTGGCCTTGAACACCTCCAGGGATGGGGCACCCACAGCTTTCCTGGGCAACCAGTCCCTGTCTCTCACCACCCTCATAGTAAAAAATTTCTTTCCAATATCTAGTCTAAATCTGCCTCTTCCAATTTAAATCCATTACCCCTCATCCTGTCACTACACGCCCTTGTCAAAAGTCCCTCCCCGGCTTTCCTGTAGGCCCCCAACAGTGGTTGGTACAGCTTTGTTATCTTTATTAATGAATGAGAGACAAAGAACACAACCCAGCTACAGGACACAAAGGTAAATTTACTGAACTAACAGTTAATTTAACAACACCTTGTGGTTTAGGGAGACATGGAGTAGTTTGGGGAAAGATTTGTCCATTTTATTTGCAACCTCTCCACAGTTGGCAGAGTTTCATAAAACAGACAAGCTTGGCATACATTTAACTGATGCTCTTCAGACAAACCACAATGATAACCTGAGATATTTTTAGGTGTCACATTTTGGCTTTTCTTGGTGACCAGTGCTGGCCACCACACAAAAGTTACCTTGTGTTTTCTGTAGAGATCATTGTAGAGAATTCGGAAATGCTTCCTTGTGTAGCTGCTCCGATAAGCTCCGCCAAGGAGGTACTCTATCACCAGCCCAATATCAATCAGAGATATCTTGTAATCCAAGGAAACGGTATTCTGAAACCAAATTTTATAAGCATTTCGTGATGTTATTATATGCAACATTCAACCACGTCAGAGCCTTATTACTATGATGGGAGTCTGGAAGAAAGTGCAAGTGAGAGCTCCTGCATCTGTCAGTAAAGTGTACACACTCATTATGCATATGAAACTCCCCTAGGAGGGAGAACACAGGCACATCCACATTTTCAGCCTGAAAAGTGTGACATCTACAGTCCACTGCACCCATATCACATAGGGACACACATTGCAATGTTCACAAGACAAGATGCATTCAACAGTGAGGGTAATGGTTCTTAAGGTTAATCACCAACAGCCAGAGAGACTAATAAAAATCATCTTCTTCTCATAACAAGAGAAAATGAACACGGTACAATTTGCTCATTAAACTAGTTCATTGATTAAAGATGAAGCAAGTATCTGATGTTGCAGAGTAGTTCCTGAAGACTGGTAATCTTTTATAGAGGCTCAAGACTGTCATGATAACTAGGATAGCAGCTGCATGTGCATTAGCTGTACCTTCCGCGCCTCTCACCACTTCTGTTTAAAGCACCACTGCTTCCCAGTTTACCTCCATTGTTCTTCCAAGACACAAGCTTTGTGACGCATTAGCTGAAGAACAGATTATCTTCCATGGAGATTTTAAAGATTATTGGTAAAACCTTAAATTATAACTCTTGGAAGCAAAAAATGGTCCTGAACATAGATGGGATCAGAGGCTTTATGTACTCCTAGCGGTGTAAGCCCTTCAGACTGTGAAAAGTCTTTTTTTTTTCTTCTTCTTCATTAAACTGAGGTTTTTTCAATAGACTTTAGTGGCAAGCCTCAGTGCAGCCAGCACTGTGGGGGAGCACTCTGGGGGAAAAGCACGTCTCACAGGATACGGATTGCCAGCTCTGTCGCTGGGAGTTGGGAAGTATTTCTGGCTACCTATTTTGTGGATACTCCTCTGTGCTAAAAATTATACTTTATGCTACCAGTGCAGACATTCAAATGTAGCAGCAGCAAAGCTCATCACACTAATGGAGAAAATGGTCTGAAATCCATGGTCACATCACTCTGGTGACTGTCCTGCCTACTGTGTTACCATATTTAATAAGACTGCAACTGCACAATCCATTCACAGAGCATTTATGCATGCTTACAGAAGCTCAGGTAAAGTGGGCTTTTCAGCGCTTAGACCTCTTTGCAGGTCCCAAGCAAGTTTAGCTTACCCAACAGCATAGAAACTTTTGAAATTGTGCACCCATTTTCTACCTGAAATCCACTATTCCAAGTGCCAAAAACTTCCCTTTAGATCACAGCCTGAGTTTTCCCAGAGTGTCCTGAGATGTAAACAGGCCATGGGTTTTAGAAGAGCGATCATATCAAGAAAGAAATCACTTCAATATCAGTGAGAAAGACAGATTTCTCATCCTGGAAAAGTTAAATGTATTTTTGACACTGAGATCTTCCAGATCTATCACATAAATTAGACCTCAAATATGACCACTGGTATGGAAAAATACAAAAAATAGCTTGCTATGGAGACCAGAATACCCTGCACCTATCTACAAAACCATCAATGGGATTGACATGAAAGTCACCCAAAATAAGAAAATCATACCAGAAATCTCACTACTTGTAACCACAGAAGTCTGCAAGCAGTTAGACTTGCCATTTAATTTTATCTTAGCATTCATACCCTGGAAAGAATTAGCCAATTAATCTAGTTCTGGATCTAGACACCTCCTGCCTTAAAGACTAGATGCAGAAAGAACAGTTCATCCTTCCCTGGCTAAGAGGTGCTGTGAGGTACAACAGATAACAGAAACACACAATAAATTAACGGTGTAGCCAAATAATTAGGCTGTCACTAAACTACTAATGGCACCAGTGCTCCATGCAGTAGTCATCCACTGCCACCTTCTGTTCTCCTAGGCAATGCAGCACACTAAACTAATATTATATCTTGCCCCAGTATCTTTTTGTTACTGCTGAGCAAGGAAAGACTGTTTTAACTTTGAGGAAAAAAAGAAAACCTTAAAGCAATTAGCATAATTACTGCATTAATTCACTAAGTCTTTTGTAAAATCACTTCACAATGTCACTTCAGTAACTTGGAGAAAGAGAGTCCTATCTACATGAACTGCTTGGCTTTGAAATTAAGGTACAGGACCCTTGGGAGCACTGAGTAGTACTATGCTAGCTAATTGCTTAGGGGGATCAGTGGAATGAAGATAAAACCATTTAGTAGCTATTGGAGCATGGTAATGAACCCATCACTTCTATTCCTAGAATTCCTCTATATTATCTAATAGCAGTGTGCCAGTGGACAGTAAAGTTCTAAGCTAATTTTGCTCCCCAGCCTTTCTTACGTCTGTTACCTGTTTCACATCTCGAACTAGGTGATGCAAAAGTAGATTTGATGGTCCATGTTTCTGTGGTGTGAAAAAAAAAAAGACAGTAAACAAACATGTCACTTGACATTAGAAAATCAATACCATAAAAGGAAGTAGCTAAAAGATCTTTGCATTAAGCTACTGAGATTCAAACTGTCCCCACTCAAACTCTACCCACAAGCTTCTTTAAAAACATTTCAACACCAATCTGCAACACCTGTACTATCTTACATATTCTAGAATGAAGTTGGTATCACCTTGATTAAACAACATATAATTTTCAATAAAATAAGCACGCATCACATACCAGATTAAAATCAGAACATATTTTTCATGAGTAGTCAGTATGTTCCATGTCAACGAATTGAAAATAAAAGGCAGAAACACCAATCCAAAATTCCAACATTATAACAAAAAAATTATCAAACCCCATTAATTTTCCTTTTTTTTTTTTCAAAAATCCTTCATAAAAATGTGGCCTAATTATCAAACCTCTTAGGCAAAACAGTATCCTTTTTAGGCATTTTTATCCGAAGTTGTACACTGGGATTTCAAATACAATCATAGAATCATAGAATGGATTGGGTTGGAAGGAACCTTAAAGATCATCGAGTTCCAACCCCCCTGGGCAGGGACACCCTCCACTAGACCAGGTTGCTCAAAGCCTCATCCAGCCTGGCCTTGAACACCTCCAGGGATGGGGCATCCGCAGCTTCTCCGGGCAACCTGTTCCAGTGTCTCACCATCCTCACAGTGAAAAATTTCTTCCTAATACTCACTGTATTGTAGAGTTCTTCCAAACGAGATATGGTAAGAAAACGGTGCATGTTCACCCCATGCTCTATTAACAGCTTCACAAAATCCACACGGTCCATCACTAAAGCATCCAGCATTGCCTGTTCCAAGGCACCAACCTCCAGAAGGACAGAGACAAAGGAAAAGCTTAGAAAATTAGTGTCTTATTTTGGAAATAAACATTCCTGAACAGCTAGGGATCTCTTTATCACAATGTTTTGTCTTTACATATATCTAAATTGCACAGAACAAAAGAAAAAGAAGGAAGCATCTGTATAAAAAAATCCAGCAGAGAGGGGGAGTAAAACTGAGTCTCTATAAACCCAACATCTGTAGAGATTTCTACAAATCTAACTTTACAGCTAGACTCTGACAATACATTCCCTACTCTTGAATTCACTTCAGAAGCTAATGCATGATAATGCAGGGGGTGGAAGGAAGCCTTTCTGACATATGATGAAAGCCATTTCAAGGTACTATATTTCAAGAACTCCCTCTAGAACCTGAAGTTCTTTAAAGCAGACTTCTTTTAAAATATGAGAGAGAACCTGCGTTGGGATAAACTGTCTCAAAGACTACAAAACAGAGCTGTACCTACAACAGTGTCCAAATGGTGAAAGCACTCTACTCGTGGTATTTGCACAGAGCTCAGCAGGATTTCTACATGCAAAATAGCAAAGGAGTTGGACATATGAGGTTCACATAAATACAGATAAATAATTTCTACAGAACATGTACACACAGAAAACACAGTGGGGTGAACAGAATGAGGACACTGGCACACAATTGGGGCAGATGCTAATGCTAACTTGGCACATGAATTTAGTCCTTTCCATGCATGTATTTATGTTTGGTGAATGTGATATTAAAAGATGACCAATGAATGTTAAAGAATCGTCACATGTGAAAAAAACCTTGTGCACTGTTCCTGAATTATTGGTGTTTCTTCCAGAAGCATCTCAAAGTGACCATTCTTGTGTTGAATGTCCTTGAGCAGTCATTCCTTGTGCTGGCAGTGTGTCTGAAGAGGTTTAGATAGCCATCTAGTAACTACTAGAATGACATCCTTTGTTGTAAAGTCCAGTTGAGACTGAGCTGACAATTTAACAGAAACATACTTACAGCTCATTACAATCCTTACCTTCTGAACTTTTAGGACTAGCATTCTAAAAAGAAATGTCCACTATCTGTGGATAGTTGTTCATGTTTCCTTAAAAGACTTAAATATGCAGAAAAATACCATGACTGCATGGACAAATGCACCTACAGAATGCTGCTTAAATATCCAACTAAAAACTTGAACACACAACCACAATAACCTGCTTAAACTGCAGACTGCGACAATTGCAGGTTTGGCAGACCCTAACAGTTGGGGGATACTCCTCTTCAATTAAGAATGCAACTAAGTCAAAAGCAAACTTTAAAACTGTGCTTGTGCATTTTTTTTTTTCTTTACAATGCATGAAGAAAAATATTGTTATTTAAGAATTTTTTTCCTGCTTAGTTGGTGCAGACTCACAGGCCTTGCCAACATATAACTTCAATGATAAAAATGGCAGAAGCGTATTGCTTCTCTCCTACTCCAGTATTATAGAATTTCAAGCAGTAAGATAGACAACGTCTCCCTTTCTTTAATGTCTTACACAGATGTGCTTCAATAAAGCTTATCAACAGTTGGCAGCAAAGTTGTTGAAGGCAAAAAACTAAATAAACACAAAAAAATGTACATGCTACAAAATAATTAAAGAAGACATTGAGGAAAACACACATTCTTCATAGAGTCAAAACATAACAGGGTATTGTAAAGAAAAATCATAAAGGCAAAACCATGCACACATCATTGTATGTACACAAATCTTTTCCATTTTCCATAAGACAAAAGTCCATTGGACAGAAATGCTGTAAAGGCTATACAGCCAAACACTCAAAAGTTATCTGATAACTCATCACCATGAATAATGGTACAGTTATTCATTGCTCAAACGTATACTACGTTTCCCCAGATGGCTTAGTCTCATTCAGTTCACAGAGTGAATAATGCTCTCTTAGCAGGAAGCTATTCAACATTTTGTTCTAAATTTATTGTTCCAGGCTTGGCACATCCCTTATTATTCACACACTGTTCAAATCCTGAAAATGAAACCAGCAATTTCCTTCTTTGCCTTTCAGGGAACACTCAACCCCGTTCACTTTTACCAGGTTTCATGCAAGAACATGATTTGATTATCTCCACACACGGTGAACTGAGCTCAAAGAGGTAACAGCAACAAAACATCCTTTAATTCATGGATAACCAACTGTAGATATCTCAGGTACAGTCTTCCATGTATTCAGCCTTTTACGCTACAGGAAAATACACACTGGTGACCAATGAATTCAGCTCTCTTGTTGTGTGAAACAACCAGCTACAGTCTCTCAAAGAAAGTATACCCACTGCCCATTTTCCAAAATTTACATTGTAAAGAAGGCACTTGGGACTAAAAAATAATCAGATATAATTTCCTGAAGAAAATATTTACTCTTACAACAAATGAGAATAGCATGTGTTGAGGCACATACAGTTTTACATTTATTATCTATAAAATTTGCATTATGTTCATAAAAACTCACCTACACAGGGTCATACTTAAATACTGGATTACATCTGACAACTTGAAAAACACAATTTATAGGACTGATTCAATTGCTACCGTATGTTCTTTCACATGTATACAGTTAATGTGGGTCTAAATTGTGGCTTGCTTTAACTGCAGCTATTGCTAAAAAACAATGTCTTAAATAACGCCATGATGCCATCTTATCATGTTTAATCCTACCCTTTTTTTACCTGGTAACAGCATAAAGGACCATGATTCTATATTTCTATCTAGAACAAGGAAAACACAGGCAACAACTGGAGCTTATTGCTTTGCAAAAAAGAGTGCTCCAGGCTACAATGAAATATCCCTGACCACCAATGACTGTCAACACAGGCTTGAGGAACACATATCCAAAAGGACCACTGAAACTATTTGGAAAAGCTAGCAGTGAAAACTACAGAAATTTTAGATAGCACCTCTTCTCTGAGGAAACGTGTTTGATTTTTCATCTGATGCACTCTGTGGTTGAATACTTCACCATTTTAACAATAATACCTCTCCAAAATCACAGATGATTACTCTAGAAGACTGAACCCAAGCATCAAACTATTGCTTATTTAAAGCCTGACGAATGCAAATAATGGAAAATTAGTCATCATAACAAACTGTCGAGCCACTGTGAAAAATAAAAGGTAACAGTACCTTCCAGTGTTGTCCATAAACCAGTATGTGTTTCTTGGCAATATCTAGCCGGTTCCAGGCCAATGCCAAATCTAGCTGGTCTGAAGCAGACATATTTGTACCTAGGAAACAAGCAAAGGACCTAGCAGTTTTCACACAATGATGTTATTCCTTTGCTTTGAAAAGGTAAGCCAATGGGACTGTATCTCAGATTAAAACAGGTCATATTTTTAGTTAGGGTACCTTTTAACAGTGCAGTCAGAATTGCCAAATCAATGTCCTGCTGATCTTCTGACTCCACATCAAATATGGTTATCTGTTAGAATTGCAGAAGTATACTATTTGAGGTGAGGCAGAGAAGTCTGTAGTTATTTCTTCTTGGTAAGGGCTGTGGTAGCTTAAAACATACATGTTTCAACATAAACAATGGCAAAGACCCAGACATTATTTTGTTTTGTTTCAGACAGAGAATGCACCATTTTGCTTTTTAATACAATGGCATCCCAAGCAAAATGGCATCAATCTACTGCATAATAACACAAGTCTATTTCTTTTTGATTAGCCTTTAAAGTTGAGAAATGTAAAAATGCAATATGGTTGGTACCTACCCAGTTTTCAACTAGAAAACAGACACTGAAATAAAGTAAAACAAAAATAATAAAAACATACTAGTTCGCATTCTAGTGACCATTGCTACAACTGTCGTTACTCTTGTAACAAGTACTTGGTACTCCATATTTGAAAAGTCATGGCAGTCCAGTGATTGAAGTCCCCAGTGACCGGAAAAGGGGAAACACACCCCTCATTTTTGAACAGAGAAATAAAGAAGACCTGGGGAACTACAGGCCAGTCAGTCTCACCTCTGTGCTTGGCAAGATCATGGAACGAATATTCCTGGAGAATAGAGGTGAGTGGTGACAGCCAGCATGGCTTCACTAAGGGCAAATCATGGCTGACAAATTTGGTGGCCTTCTACAATGGGGTCACACTCTTGGTGGATAAGGGAAGAGCAACTGACGTCATCTACCTGGACTTGTGCAAAGCATTCAACACTGTCCTGCACCACACCCTTGTCTCTAAAATGAAGAGATATGAATTTGACAGGTGGACCACTTGCTGGATAACGAATTGGCTGGATGGTCGCACTCAGTTTCCATTAATGGCTTGATGTCCAAGTGGAGTTCAGTGGTGGATGGTGCCCCTCAGTGGTGAGTATTGGGACCAGTATTATTTAATGTCTTTGTCGGGGATGTGGACAGTGGGATTGAGTGCAGCCTCAGCAAGTTTGTGGATGACACCAAGCTGAGTGGTGTGGCTGACATTCTAAAGGGAAGGGATGCCATCCAGAAGGACCTTGACAGGCCAGAGAAGCAGACCCATGAGAACCTCATGAAGTTCCACTAGGCCAAGTACAAGGTCCTGCAGCTGGGTCAGGGCAATGCGTGGATTGAAAGCAACCCTGTGGAGAAGGATTTGGGGCTATCGGTGATTGCAAAACTGGACATGAACCAGCGATGTTCACTTGCAGCCAAATGTATCAAAAGCCATCCAGTCTGCATCAAAAGAAGCGTGACCAGAGGGAGGTGATTCTCCCCCTCTGCTCTCATGAGACCCCACCTGTGTTGAGCTGTGGGGTCCCCAATATGAGAAAGACATGGACCTGTTGGGGCAAGTCCAGAGGAGGGCCACAAAGATGGTCAGGGGTCTGAAGCACCTCCCATATGACGACAGGCTGAGAGAATTCGGTTTGTTCCGCCGGGAGAAGGCTCCAGGAAGACCTAATAGCAGCCTTCCAGTACCTACAGGGGGTACTCTTTATCAGGCTGTGTAGAGACAGGATGAGGGGTAATGTTTTTAAACTGAAAGAGGGTAGATTTAGATTAGATATTAGGAAGAAATGTTTTACTGTGAGGGTGGTGAGGCACAGGAACAGGGTGCCCAGGGAAGCTGTGGATGCCCCATCCCTGGAGGTGTTCAAGGCCAGGCTGGATGAGGCTTAGAGCAACCTGGTCTAGTGGAGGGTGTCCCTGCCCATGGCAGGGGGGTTGAAACTTTATGATCTTTAAGGTCCCTTCCAGCCCAAATCATTCTATGACTCGCAAATGAATACCTGAGCTGCTAAATGTGCCCAAACAAGCACATTTCAAAAGTGCATATCAATAATCAGAGACAAGTTCTAGCACAATTCTGAGTAGAAGAATGGACGGAAACATTTCTAAATTACAAATATGACATTACTAGAGAAGTATAAAAGTACTTTATCTTTCCTGGAAAAAAAAAGTCTGGCCTTTTGCTAAAATCAGAAAGGCTGTCATTTCATAACCAACCACTGAGACTTGAGAAGTTAACCAAACAGATTCTGTGGAGCTACACAATAAATAAATTAGCACAGACACCTTTGTGTTATCTTTATATTAGACATAACACCATTCCATCTACAACTGCTGTGTCCATGGCAACACACTGCAGAAAGCAAAAAGGGTAGTAGCAAATGAAAACATCCTAAACTCAGATCGTGAACACCACTCACAGACTCTCTGTGCTCCATGCATTCCATCAAAATGTGAAACAGATGACTGGACTGTTTCTGTCCCAAGCTAAATGTATTTTGAATCATCACTAAAACCTCTTCCTTCACTTGAGGACGCAGCTCCCTGAAAAACAGATATTCAAGCAAGAATAAGGATATTTTTAGCTACTTCCTACCAGCCCAACTGACACCTCAGCAGAAGACAAAACTTGTGCTAAGCAGAGAGACATAGGAGAAATCTCTCTTATTTTTCCTTCTCTCTTGATTTATTCCTGCCTTGCTCAACAAAACAAAGCAAAGACATCCTGTAACAAATTATTATTCACACAGACATTAGTTCTGACCATACACATATACGGAAATAGGACAAATGAAAAAGTTAATAATTTTCAAAGGATTGCCTGTGACTATAATGCTAAAAATCACTAGAAGTTTAGCAAACTTTCTCTTTCTTTTAATAATCATATAGAGATAAAAATAAATTCCTCATTATTTGTTCATTAGGCTTCATACCTCTCCCATCTTTTTTCTCCTCATTTATCTTTCTGTTAACCCTTCTGTTCATATTCTCCTTTTCGTTTGAAATGTGCACTCTGGGGTCACCCAGCAGTGTCCCTCATCAAAGACGAGAAACATCATAATAACTCAAAATAGCTAGACGTAGTTTCATTTTTCTCTTCAAAAAAGCCTTAGTAAATTTGGCAGAATAATTCTTTCAGTACTAGTTTGAGGCAAGGAAGGAAGAAACTGCTCCCACTTCACAGAAGTAAAAGCCAGCATAAGGCCACGGCAGGATCACTACTAGGAGCATTAGAAATTATCTCAGTAGTTTTGAGACAGACATTTCCAGGTCCCTCCCAATAAAACAGGCCAATCAGGAGGAACATTATGCCACTACTCACCCTGTATCATCCATGTGCTTGTGGGTAAAAGCCAGGATATCTGCAGCTCTGCCAGTGCCCTCATAGACCACCACGGGAACAGCTGGGCTTGCCCTCACGTACTCCCACACCATTAGGATCACATTGGGGCCTCCTTCCACCACCAACCCAACTACAGGTACACCTTGGCCCGTTCCTGTTTTAAAACACACCTAACCAGTTACAAACAGGTCTCAGTCACACAAAAAAGTCAGAACATCGGGTAAATAAACACTCATGAAGAGTCTCACTCATTGTTCAATGGTGAGGAAGTCATGCCTTCACCACCTCTAATACGACTTACACTTTTTATGACTTCTACAGAACTTCTGCAACCAGATCAGAAAGACCATGAAAAACTCCTGATGAAATTGTAAGCAGCCCTAGCATTGGAAAGAACAA
Organism: Pterocles orientalis; assembly: GCA_011057875.1. Classification (NCBI taxonomy): domain Eukaryota; kingdom Metazoa; phylum Chordata; class Aves; order Pterocliformes; family Pteroclidae; genus Pterocles; species Pterocles orientalis. Next base: position 469,958 of record WKFP01014841.1, on the reverse strand, counting down.
ACATCCTTCAGACTGTGCCTCTGCCCTTTATGATAGCTCTCATAAGGATGCAAGGATGTTGACGGCATTTGAAATGCAGTCAATATCCATTTGTTTACCTACAAAAATACAGAAAAGTAATCAGGTGCTTCTTTACAGACTTTTTCAAGTTTTACAGCAGCAGGGTGTTTTTTAATGATCAGAAATAAATTTCAAGTAAGACGCAACAGAAATGGAAAACTAACAGAAAGTCTGACTTGAAAACAACTCATAGTAAGAAAATATACCAGAGGTTGAGTAAGAAGCTGTAAATATAAACACATTAAAAATTGGGTAAAGTTTCTAATTTTGTAAATACCGTAATGTGAGCAGATAAAAGAAGCAAAGATTCAACAGTGTAACTCCGATAATGACTTTTCAACATACCTCAAGATTTAAATGACAAGGTAAGAGTGAACTTCCACAAACAATTTATACAAACTAGTACATAAAAAGAAATACTTGTCTATGTAATAAATACTTCTTTCCTGATTTCTGTACCATAACTCCATTAGTGTATAGGCAAACAATAGAAGTTATGCAAACTGACAAATAAAACATTATCTGAAACAAAGACTGTTGCAACCAGTCTTTGTTTCTGTATCTGAGGAGGTCATAGGCTTGCAATGTAGAAGAGTGATGAGGATAAAAGTAATGAACAGGGGAAGCAAGATTGAAATTCCACTGAATGAGAAAATTTTTCCACCTAGCAAAACGCTGAGAAACTATGGAGTGCTGATGTAGAGACCACACAAACCTGCAAAGTGAGCAAATGCTCAATACTTACTAAGTAATCTGAGTGATTTAGATGCCTCTACAACTGAGAAACCAAAATACAAATTAGCCCAAATAAATAATGCTTTATGAAAAGCTGCCCTTTTCATTTTCCTGATACTCAAGACTTCAAGCACCTCCAAACTCTTAGGATAGGCTTTTCTGTCATAAAGCTGACCACAGCAGTACTCACTTGTGTGTATTTTTTGAAGCGATATGTGCTTCTCCAAATTCCTCCTTAGCATCATTTCATTCCCATACTTGCCTACTGTGCCATCATCTGCCATTAGAAAATGAGAATGCATGCTGTTGAGGGTACTCAACTTGCTGAGTGGATTACCAAGAGTCTGGTAGAGGCAAACTACCTAAGAAAAACAAAATAATAAAAAGATCTTCAAATAAACTGATAAAACACCACCCTTTATGTTTCCTCACTTGTATGGATTTCTTCATCATATTGTGATCTTCTGAAAGCCACGGTCATGCTTTTTGCTACTCTACTCAAACATGGGTTTTCACTTGAATCTTAACAACAAAACCACAGGCTTGCAGTCCTTAGTCCGAGTCACTGCCTGCTTTTCTTTCCAACAGTTGAAACACAATGGCACATTTTTCCTGGGTGTATTCATGTGAGCTATCATTTATAAGGAATGATTTCACCTAACTTGTCAAGTATTCTTAAAAGGTTTTGTAGATTGTGCCCTCACACTGGCACTCACAAAGTTCTAGTTTATGAATAAAAACTGCATAATAGCTTATCTGTGTACATTATTAACCTGATTGCTCATCCTGAATGACGTATAGAAATACGTCATTTGCAACCATAAGAGAATTGCCTAATTAATTACAAAATTTCAAAAAGAAACGGCAATTTCCTGTAGGATAATTTTTTTTAAACTATCCTTTTACGTACAAAAAGCAAAATACAATGCCTGAACATGCCACTGAATCCTACTACTGAGCAAAATCTAAGCCTATGTGACTAGAAAAAATACCAAACCAGTGAAATGAAGCAAGCAGGAAATAAAGTATGCAAGAAAGCTATAACATCCCCTGAACATTAAGGCTTTTATTATTAAAATTTGTCCAACTCACATCTTTTCCAATTAGATCCCTCTGGTTCTCAATGATACCCCAAGGAGGAATCCCAACAGCACAGATCTTTCTCAGGTGTGGCGAGGCACGGCCTTTCAGTGCATCCCCCACATGTCTGGACACTCCTAAACAAACAATTAAATAATCATTTTTCTTCTACATTCAGAGACCTGCTACAGGACACCAATTAAAGGGTTTCTCATAATTTAATTTCTTCTATGGTTACGTTTAACCAGAAATAAACCATCCCACATACCTTGTATATTTGACATGCACTGCAGGAACCAATAATGTACCAATGCTCTAAACTCAACACAGATGTGTAATTAATAATATGTGTAATTAATAATTATGTTGCTAATGGTGTTTTGTACCTCCATAAAAACTTTATTATTTACATAAATGCACAGAACAGTTCTCCTGTAAGATCACCAGACTGAATAAAAGCTAAAAAAGTTTCCGCTCCGTGGCTTACTGACCCCCCAGTTTTTAACAGTAGTCTACAGGGAGTTTCAGATACTAATGGATGATCATAATTCAAAACTTTATTAACTATAAAACACAAATTTAGATTTCAAAACTGTTTCAAAATCATAGTCCTCAGAACCTAAATATTTTAATGAAGGAAAAAAAATTGACTGCAAATAAGTTCTGGTTATCTACTACCAGTGTTTCTTATTATATGAAGAACACTATGCTCTTTAATAAAAAAAAATATTCAAAATATTCAGACTGCCTGTCAACAACAGAGGAACGTGATGTTACCCTTTGAACTATTCATTCTTCCTTAAAAACAAAAGCTCCACTTTACACTAACATGTCACAAATGATCAAACAATTTAATTGCATTTGCCCTAAATGTATATGTTCATATGCAGAGAAAGAACATCAGAGGAGACTGAAACAAACAAACAAAAAATTACACTACCGCTGTTGATGCCTTCTGTAATTATCCATGCTCCTGTAGTCTCAGCAGCCTTCACCAATCCTTTGCTGAAAACCTGTTTGACCTTTGAGGGAAGCTTGAAATTTTGAATGCCTCCATGAACAGAGATCACTAGCTTTGGCAACTCCATCTGCCATTCTCTAACCATCAGGTGCAATAGCTGATCCAAATTACTATCATAAGAAAGTCTAACATACTGGAAGAAATAACAGCAGTTAAAATAAGCATACTCCAAGAGAAGAAACAGCAACATCATACAAAGTTCTCAGCATTAAAGTGTTAAGGATTTTGTGCAGGATTAGAACTTTCGTAATACTGTTAACATGACAGCACAAAAAGACATCAGTGAGCAATACAGACAGCAAGACAGATCGTGCTTCATCATGGCAAAGTTCAATGAAAATTATCACACTCACACCCTAATCTGACCTACTTTTACATTCCCCAGCTTTCTTAAAACAAACAATCTGATATTCATCCAAAACTACTTTTTGTCTTTCTTATGATGAATTTATAAAAGCAGTTGGACATATAAAGCCAGCATCTATTACCTTGGCATGGTAAGTGTGATCTCCATCTTGAAAATTGATTGTACCAAATGCATCCGTTGGACTCGTCTTTGTGTGTTTTTGCACAGACCATTCTCCATCTTCTCTCTGTGGGGCAGCCTGATAAACAGGCAAGCTACACTCTACTCCTGGGTGATCTCCAATCAGCCGTCCACAGCAACATCTCACATTAAAAATAAATTATTTTACATCAAACACACTTGCATACAACTCCAGGATCTTCACCAGAGTAGTCCAAATAGCTTTTTTTTTTTTCAAAGAACAATCTCATAGCTTCCTGACACAGAATATAATAAAACTAACTCAGTGGAAAAAAATCTCAACAATGGGAAAATGATGTTAAATCATAATCATCAAATCATAAATATGTTTTGTTGGATATAAAATTTGTCCTCTACCTGAGGAAAACTAGTAAGAGTTGGGAGGGTTGGACCAGATTATCTTCAAAGGTTCCTTCCAGCCCAAACCATGCTGTGATTCTATGTGACACTAACAGCTTGTGAGCCCCATATAGCAATTCTGACCTGAGCAATGCAGCTCAGATTAACTGGTCTCATATGTGAGGTATCAGAGGAGTATTTTAGGACACCAAGGTTTGCTATGGTTATTACCACAGGTTATTCTAGGTACTGAAGAAAGATCTAGGAGTTACCGTCATTAATCAGGAGAGGAGCAACTCTCCAGTCTAGAGAGAACTTCAGGGTGACCTTTATACTAACCCTTGGACACCATCACAAAGTGAATATACAAAATATATAGAAGTGTAACATTAAGGGAAATTTAGCAGAAGCTCAGCTAGCATTAAACACTTGCAATTGGACAAATAACCCAGATTCCAAATTCAATCAGCATTACTGTCATACAGGCTTCAACAGGTTCATTTCTTCTACAGCATTCAATGTAGAAGAAATGAGCAAAACTTCAATGTAATTTATAACGACATCTGACAGACCAGCTTTCCTTAAGACATTTCAGAAGTTAATATACCCTGAGAAATGGAGATAAATTCTTTCTTTTTTAGTCTTTTAAGATACCAAACAGCCTCTAACAATCCAAACTCAATGGCTGCCTTGGGACATTATGTGTGGATGTAGGGGCAGGTTAGATGTAAACAACATCTGCAAAACCCTGAAGAGGAACATTCAGAAAAAGAGAACAAAGAAAAAAAGAGAACAAAGCTGCGTGTACATCTTGAGATATACAAGATGACAAGAAGAGTTAACATTTGGGAAAACGTTGCAAGATAATGGCTGACTGAGCTGAACATCAGACACCCCCACACATTCTGTATATACAGACAGACCGACAATAGGATTCACATTAATTTAAACAGCAGGAAAATGCTCAACAAAACACAAAAGAAACAATTACATGATAAAAACCACAAAGGTATGGGATGTCTTTACAGAGAAAGGTGAAAGAAAAAAAAAAACAAAATATGGGGTGCATATTTCTAGTTTCTCTTCTTCCCTCTCCTGCAGTATTCCTATTCATTCAGCTAAACTGTGTTTGATTAGGAGGCTGATTTGGTGCAAAGCTGATCTTGGTTTGGTTTTCCACCTCCCCAGGTTAATTTTCACACCAAGGAGCTTCCCAGACCAAACAACAACATAGTCACTCGGTGGGTTGGGGGGGCCAGGGAAGAGAAAGGACTGCAGAACTGCTGTCATCTTGATCAGACAGGATTAAAGCACTCTATTTTGAAGTAAAAATTAACTTCAGCTTGGATACCCATCTGGGTATCTGCAGGTTAGCAGGAAGCATTAAAATCCTCCCTGCATTTCCACTTCAGAACACCTGCAAAAATCTCTGAATTCTTCTGCTCTAAAGCAAATATACATATGACGCTTCCCTCAGAAGGAGTTGACCCTTTCTGAACAGATGCTGCATAGACCATTTGTCTTACAAGCCCTTCACCATTCTGTATATGAGCCCTTACAGTGATGTGGTTTCAAGGAGTAGTTTTGTTTTTTGGAAAACGTGTCTCTTGTTTGGAAAAGGTGCTTGTCTTGAAGCAAAATAAAATGTGAAAAAAATGAAAAAGCAAACAATCACCCTCAGGCAGGTGAAAACAACTAGTTAGCAACAGCTTGTTAGCACTAGTTATCAGAACTTCATTGTTTCCTGTTGCTTCAGGCTTCAGGGACCTTTAACACAACAGCTGATAATCTATTATCACAAACATACAATATCCAAACCTGTTTGGGAACACCAGCTGAACAAAAAAGGTTGGACTTAAAACAACTAATGAATACAAGCCACAAAATACTGTCTGAAAAACCCACAAATGAGTTAAAAGCATCAAAGTGATGTAATTTTTGTTGCTTGCCTTCCAAAAGAAGGGACTCAGAATGCCCAGTGCAGAGAAGATGAAACAATCTTCAGAAAACCTGTCATATGTTTCTACTACTCTCTTTCTTCTCCCTTTATTTTGTTCTTCCTCTTTCCATAGCTGTTACTGTTCTCCATTCCTTTCAGCTCACTCTCCTTCATATCACTCAAGATATAGCTAGAATTGTCTCCCAATTAAAGACACATTCCAGCCTTTCACTCCTCAGGAGAAGGAGACGACAAACACATCCACACAAAGTATTTGGATAAAAAATTTATATTGCAAATAAAGGTTAGAATACAATTTAGTTTATCCAGATTTATGCTAAACATTCTCCAGCACACCCCCAGAAATGCTAGTTTGACAGTATAAGAGAAAAGGTGTTTTTGTTGTCACTACTTCCTTGACTAGGAAAGCCTATCACTAACTTTAGGTCATTAGAAAAATCCTAGATATATATTTATGTTCTCTTACCTGATTAAATTCTGGCACACCTGGCATCCTGCAGGACATCTGTGATAAAAGACAGATAATTAACACATGCTTGTATAAACGAAAATATCTGTGATGGCATTCACAAAGTATTAATTCACCTGTGAAAAAATTCTCATCAACATTAAAGGTTGTGTTCTTCTGCACTCACCCCTGGAAAATTACTCTGATTCTTTCTAAATGTAACAGAAAGATAGTGAAAGTCATTGTTTTACCTGTGAGGATCTTTTGAACTGGGAATGATGTGTGCACATTCTCTTTTACTGAAGACCCCTTCGATCCAAGATTTGGTTGACTGAAAAGACATTTATAATGTAATTGTATTTCTGAACTTAAGAACATAATGCCAAAAATTGCACTATAATGTCTACACGGATATACATGCATAACACATAACTCAGAATGACTCCCATTATGATGTTAGATGAAACCCAACATTCAAGCTACAGCTGTGAATAGTCCTAGACCTTCACCCCTAAGCTTTACATAGCTCCACAGAAAGATCAATATTAAAATTTATCCCCACCCTTCACTAATAAACATGAACATTACTTAGAGGATCTGTCAATCACATGTACAACAGAGGAAGTGGTAAGCTTTAATCAGAACTGCTTAAAGGACCACATTTTCTTTCTGCCAGAAGACTCACAAATGGCAATCTTACTAAAGCTGTGAGAGTCAAAAAGGAAAGATTTTCTTTTTACCTGAAAGAGACAGTTGATTCCTTATTTATTATTCTTAACAGAGTTAAGATTAGATTCATCCTGGTTATACGTTTGCTGAACTAGTACTACAGCGAAATGCAAAAGCGAGGACTGAAGCACTTAGAATGCACTTAGAAAGCACTAGAGCTAGCACTTAGAATGCATACCAGGTGGGTTTTTTTCCACTGGCCTCCTGCGACACTGAAAACTGACTCCGTGAAGCTTGCTGCTGATGACTAAACTGAAAATCACTGTGGTACACAGATTTTTTCAAAGAATCTCACTGGGATTCTTTGATCCGCTTTGTCTGCAGGTCTATCAGGATCAAATTCACTGAAAGGAATGATAGTTTTTGGTATTATAGAATTGTTTCATGCTTCCTAAACCATTTTATTCTATTTGTTTCAGCTAGCAAGTGAAAGAGCGAAACGTTTCTAATATTACAATACGCTGGGAATCTGATTTTTCTGAAACCCATTACTATTTCTGTTTATTGGTTTTCAGTCAGAACTAGGGAACAAAAATCTTTCCATGTTATGGGATACCTTGGATAAGAATGAACTTTTACTAAACTTTTCATTAACAAGAAAGGGTGTGACAGAATGGCCAAGAGGTTGACATGCCTTACAGCATTTGCTGAAGCAACATGCTCAGCCTTGTGAGTGAAGAACAACATCCAACTGCTGTCACTTTAATTTAGTGAGAGCACTACTAATTCAAAGTAATTTTGAGCAAGCTGTTGGCATCACACAATCTCAGGTAGCTTCCCTTGAGTTACTCTACGTCCAGCATGACATATTCTGGAAATCAAGCATTATTTGGGCATCTCTCTAGGTGTGAAGGCCAGCACTGGAGATATACAGCCCAGTGGCACCAGCAGCAAAACACGCTGACAGATTAGCAAGGCACTAGCACTTAGCTAATCTATACGTGAATACACTTGAGAAGGTGTGTCAAAGAAGTTTTTATAGCCAAAGCTCAGTGTTCCTCATCATAAAGTTACGCAACATAAGATAAACCACAAATCAATAATTTTAAATGGGGGAGAGGTGGCAATGACAATATACTGTGTGAGTTGAAGTTACATAATCTCATATGGGAGATGGCTTCTCCTCTGCTGTCTTCTCTGCTTCTCTCCTAAAAAAACCCTACCTTGTTTTAAAAAAATATCTTTTTTTAGATTTTGGAGGGTGGATGGGGGTTAAGACAAAAATACCAATACTTAAAATTCTGGATGCTTTCCACATCCTTTTTCAATCTGATTCAAAAGCACCCATGTTTTTCTGCAACTGAGGTAGTAAGGGCAGTCATCAACACACACCGGAGCTGATCAGGCCACTCTAGTCACAATGGATCAAGCTCAGGTTCCAACAAAGCCAGTGGAAAAAAAAATCCGATAGCTTTGGATCACATGCCATCAGTCTAACCTTGCTACTGTCGAGGTCACTGACAAAATTCCCATTTATTTCAGATGAACAAGATCACTACAGAATTTATTTGACCTTGGAATTTCAAAGCACCAAGGATGCAGCTCACCCAGAGGCACAGAGACTCACTTAGCAGTACACATCTCAGTTAACTCCACTTCAGGATTCTGAGTAAATGGAACTGAAAACATTGCAAAGTGCAATTGATACAATACTGGGAACTCACGTCCTGTCCTGCAAAGAAACATAATATCTTCCCATACAGGTATTTCAACATCAATCTTTGCGGATTTACCTGAAGTGTTTGCTGGAGTGTTATCTATTCTGCACCCTTTCACCTCCTTGCTTTCTGCAATTTTTACATTTCAAAAATCAGTACTTAGATAGCATATCATCTGTATATGATCCTGATGAAGCCTGTAAATTTAACATTTTCATCTTAAACGATAAACACGTGAATATAGCAAAAAGCATCATTTGCAAAGTCTACTACTTTTTTCTTTAATGAAGTTCCTGAACAGGTGGCACTACTTCAATATATATATAGAGAGAGTTTACAATCAACCATAAAAAAAAGACTATATCACCGTATTTCATCTTGTAAAGTGCAAATTTCAAAACTGAAACACTGCGAGATGCAGCACATCTATCACTATTCTTAATTTTATACAAGGTGAAATCTGCACTTAGTATCCAAAATTTACAATGTAACAATAACATTAATTTCTTAAGCCAAGGCTTTACTTAGGTTTCTAACTTAATTGTACAATCAGGAAAAGGGTTTTAAACCTTCATGCTTTTTACAGTCTTCAGGGCTAGGCAAATAAAAAGAGGAAACTTCTGAACAGCTGTTTCCTCTTGCTTCCTAGCTTTGTAAAGACCTATGTAATATGTGTATCTCCTCTCACAGAATTCTGGCTATATTTCAAAACTGTCTTTCATTAAACTTCAACAACAAACTAAAATTCCCCCTGTCACTACAGTGAGGTACATACACCTCATCCAGCATCAACCGGTATCCTTTCTACAACCAAACCCTAAAGGAAACAAAAATACACCTACATGTTCCTTCTAACTGGCAAATTTCTATTCTGATATACAGAATACCTGAAGCCAAGTTTATATTGCAATTTTCCTTCCAGAAAGTCCTGAGACCTTTGTTTGGGAATTTTGCCTTGTTCTCACCAGTTTGAGGATTAGGATTGCTGCTTATGCCTCCCTGCCACAGAAGAGTCTTTACACATTTCTAGACTGATTTAGTCAATGGAGTGTCAAGAGTTTGGCTCTGAAATTTAAGGCATGTGAGTAGTTTTTAGAAAATTACTTTTAACCACTTCTCCAATACCACTGATGTCTGAGATCCTTGCATAATGTGATATTAAAGGGAAACTGTCAGGTCAAATTTGCTTAAACCTAAGTAACGTCCAAAAATCAAGGTTTCCAGAAGTAAAGAAAGAGACGGAGCGCAAAATTTAGAGAAACACCCGCACCACTCATTTCTTTCAAATACTCATGGGGAGTGAGAGCAGACACAATGCAAAAACCCAACTCAGCACAGAGCTGATCTGTCCTCCAAAATCCAGGGGTGCCATCAGAGAGGTGCGTGACTGTGTCACTGTCCCACTGGGGTCACCAAGCAGGTACACAGTGCATGGCTCACCAGCCTCAGAGGACAGGGCAATGTAGCCCTGCAATCACCTGCCGTACTATTACCCACACTGATTTCACCACCCACCCATCTGGCACTAACAGGTGAATGCTTCCATTTTTGCTGCTACTTTCTCCTACCCCAACCCATCCCACTGGCTCATAAAGGATTTGCCAGAGCCAAAGCCTTTAGATGCGCTGCACCAATTAAACGCCACTAAGTAGGGCTTAATGAGCATTTGTCCTGCTCCAGAATTAGCTTCACTAAACCAAGATCTAGAAGAAACACTAAGCACCTTCAAGACCGGACAATAAACACTGTTCATTGGTTGAGTATCAAACTCAGGAAAACTAGGTTACACTGCCTATACTAAACAATTAATTTTTAGTACTGTTAGTTGTACTTAAGACCCCTCTGGCGTGAAAGGCACATACATTTTCTAATGAAACAGCATGCTGCTCCGGACATTGGTCAATTCCCTGCAAAAGGAAATTAAAAGGCACACATCTCTGTGTCGGAATAATTTCATCCATTATTGAAATATTACCATTTACTGGACAAAACAGCAACAACTGCCTTTAATGACATATTTTAAATCCAGACAGGGGCACATAATGAGAAATCATATAATGACTAGCCAGTTTAAATAACAGGCTAGTTCATTTAGGCAAAATACAGTCATGCCGGAAATTAACCAGAACCATCAAGTTCTAAGTTGCTTACTGAAACTGCAACAAACTTGTACTGATAATTTCTATCTTGCATCTTAGCCAAAACATCAAGAGACAAAAAGTGCTGCCAAGCACCATACCTCAGCATTGCACACACTGTGTGTGTAGTGAATCCATTACACACAACCACTTTTCTATGTCACTTCTCAGGAATACGGGTTTTCCTAAAGATCTGAACTACCAGAGCCAATATTTTTGCATCACTGAGCCAGTTTGGCAGAATCTCAGACAAAGAAAAAAAAAAAAGTACAGTTACACATCACATAACTCTTTTTCCAGTCAAGAAATTATTTGTTACCCTCAAATGTATTAGATGAAAGCAAGTACTCATTAAATAGCAACAGATAATCCTGGGACTAATAGATTTGTCTCAGGACACTGTATATTTACATAGTACCTGTAAAGAACCTTTATAGCTGATGACAAGAATTAGAAATACCCAAAAGAATCAAAACTGATTTTCAGTGCCTGGGAAGGAGAGAGACACCATTTTTAGGTGAGAGGTCAGTGAAGGGCAGTGTGTGACCAACCCTTATTCAAATATACAGTGAGAGGAGGGAAAGAAAAACTTCCTCTTATTACAGCCACTGCAAGAACTCAGTGTCTGTGTTCAGCACAGTGTCCTAAATTACGTTAAACCCTTTTAAAATTAAATACACATAGAGCAAGCCACTTGCAAGAACATTAGACACCTGAAATGCAGCCAGAGTTTTAAAAGCCAACACTCAAGACCATTTCACAAGAGCTCAGCCTACAAGCACACTGGTATCTCTTGAACTCTTAACCCTGGGAACTCTTGCTGAACTATAAAAGCTAAGGTGAACTTGCAGGTATAATCATTTTATGCATAATAATTCTTAAGTGAAAAACAGGACTTCAGCAGTATTTCTACATCCCATGGTAACTGGTAAACTACTGGCAGCATTAAAGAGATTTCCAGCTTAACAGCCTCGCTTGCATAAGCTTGTCAGGGCAGGAACTTTCTGGTTCAGCATCCATTACATGCATGTTTATGGTATGAAGTAATATAACAACTGATTGTTAACAAAAAAATACCACTTTGGATCCACATAGGGAAGAACTGTAAAACTCCAGGGTCACATGCAATAAAATATCAACCCAGTGTGAGGCCTTCAACAAACTCTTTGGTCTTCAAGAACTTCCTTGTGTTCAGGCTACCCTGTCAGAGGCCAACAGCCTGGCTTTGTAACACAGACATACTGTGGTTCCCCTAACCTCCACTTCTCCAGTACACCAGAACATCTGTTACTAAATAGCATCTTTTGCTTGTCCAATCTTTCTTACCCACTCCTTTGCCCAAGTGTTCAGGCCCCCGCACATCTGTGGATATGCTGCATTATATGTAAATAAATTTGCAAGAAAATCTTTCATCACAACATTTCAAAAGACTTACAAAAATGTTGTGCAAATAATTTCATTTGAATGCTTCCACTGTTATTCCCTAGTTCACCATGCTGAATTATAAAACAACTTTTGGTTAATCTCAAACTGCTTTTGCAGACAGACTACAGACTCAATAGCACCGAAAAGCCCCTTTTAAATGCCATATAACACTTCTGGTCAGAGCAGAATTTCTGTGATTGTTTCCTAGTAATTAATTCAAACACATCCACTGTAAACACACCTCAGATCTTCACAGGTACAGTACCTACACTAACAAAAGTTACCTGTGGTAGCAGGGTAAATGCAGTCCCAGGTAAGAGAGGGATAACAGAACTTGTTAAAAATCTTCAGTCATACTGAGGAGAGATTCTAGATTCCTTTCCTTAGCACAAACAGAGCATGTCATCTTCTCAGAAACATATAAATTCAGTCTTCAACCAACAGCATACTATGGCATTTTCTTTCTCATTTATCAACTATACTTAAAAGCTAAGTATGTATGCCTAAGTGCTTTTCTGGACTGGAGACTTACATTGAAAGCTCATAAAAATGTTTCCAATATTTTGATCCCAGACTTAGCCAATGAAAGAAAAACCCTTTGACTTTAACAAGCTTTCTAACATGTTGCTTCTTACCTCAGTATTAGACCACAAAACACATCTGGAAGAATATTTCTGAATGCAAATAGCAGTGGGGGAAATACGGGAAATGCAAATAGCAGTGGGGGAAATACGGGAAATACTAAATACAAAATTCTTTCCTTGTCAAAGAATCTCTGGCTTGACCCTTGGAGCACAGAGCTAGCCAACAGACAGAAAGCTTAGCCCAGTCTGAAAGACTAGGCTTGTCATTAATGTATTACTTTTTAAGTTTATTAACTAATTAAGTCCTTCTGCTATCCCCAAATATGTAATGTTTTGGACAAACACATCAAACAGCACCACCCCAAGAGCACACCCAGCTCAGGGCTCATGGAAGGCTCATGGGCTGGTTTGCAGCTGGAGGATCCAAGCAGACCCTCTTGTCCCCCTGCACAGCCCATGGCACTGGACTACAGGGGGAAGGCCACAGAGGCCCTCATCTTAACATTTCTGCCAACAGCCCAGGCTTTTGCAAATGAGCTAAACACAACAAATCTCAAACCGCAATTTATTTTCTTCAGCCCTATCCTTGAAACAGGCCCCAAAAGCATTGCTAAAAATCCTATATTGGCATTAGATATCTGCAAATTACTTAAAAACTGGTTTCCTGGTCCATTCTCCAACTGGAAATGACAAAAAAAAATCTCTGTGACATGAAGGATAATTTGGCCTTCTGCCTAAAATAGTCCACTCCAAAACCCACTGCTCTCGAAGCACAGCAATTGCTGAGAGTTTCCATCTGGCTGTTTCATAACTCTGGCCCATACAAGCACTGAAAAAAATCTGTGCTTAAAGCTGATGGCAGCTACCTTGCTAAAAGCTGACATTTGTCTTACTTTGCCAGCATTAGAATACAATGTAATACTGTATATAATCTCCTCTTATAAAGCCAATTCAATGATCAGCATAAAATGTGGATTATTTAACACGCTAGGCATACATAAAGATAGAGAAAGACATCTTCTAAATATTTTAATTGACAGAAAGCACTCCAAATTGCACAATAAGTTATAACAGACACAAAAAACTTTTGGCAAACAACAGCAGGCACCAGTAATAGAGCAAGAAATGTCAAATTAATCCAAACTGTATCTGGAAGTTATTATAATTCCTTAAATATAAGAATGACCTTATTTTACTGTGTCTCTTTGGAGAAAGAAGTTGCAGGGTTTCGTTAATGAACACTCCTGCCTGTCTCATTGACAACATTTTGGAAGTCAGTAGTACCATTCACATCCAAAACAAAATCAAGCATTTGGTCTTCTTTTATTAACTAATGCATTATAATCAGGAAATCCTAGAAATTCAAGGAAAGTTACATGTCCCCTCTGAAATAACCTTGTTGCAAGCCACTTTAAAGAACTGAAAATCCAGGCAGCCGTAAGAAAATTCCACTTCAGTTGTACTACCAGAAGGTCAATACAATGCTCCAAGTCTTGCTCAGATTTCCACTCTGGGATCAATGGAAGCCAGTGCTGCATCCTTGTTCAGCACTTGATAGCAAGAGCTAACTAACTTGCTAATTCTGAAACTGGGTCTCATCTGCCCGGCACCGAGCGGCCACAGAGGTCAACCACCCACTACTGTTACAAACACATTCCTCTATCAAAGGATTCAAAATTACACATCACTCTTCCTGCTTTAAACCAGGAGGAGGAAAATAAGAAAACTACCTGCCAGTAAATTTCAGAGCTTTCTTTTGTTTTATATTTTCACAAGACAGGGATTAATACTGACAGGAGAGGTGACTGTCTGAAGACAGGGCACACCTAAAGTATTTTAAGTGGAAAACAAATGCAGCTTGCAAAATTCAGCTGGAGGAAGAAGGCCAGGCCTCAGTACATCACAGCTTGATAGCAATCTGTATTAAACTGCAATACTATAAAGATTAAAGAATGTCAGCGACCTACACAGCTCACCTCTGGAGATCACTGTCACTCCTGTCAGCACTGCTCTTTTTGCAATGCTTGTCTTACACTGTAAAAAAATCTTCACGGGCTTGACAGCTGCATACAGCAGCCCTCACACACACTGCCAGCCAGTCACAGAACTGAAATTCCACTTCCCAAAGAGAGGGAGCACAGCTCAGATTATTTCTGAGGAGGCTGAAGGCATGGTCCCTCCTCTTTGTTTCCCACCTGGCCTTGGCTCACCACTCTCCTGGGCTCTGCCCATCCCACCAGCTTGCAAAAAAAGAAAAAAAAAGCTTTCCTTTGGAGTGCTGTCTTGCACAAATGTCAGTCACACCATTTACCCACCAAATGCTGCAGACCCACAAACCGCTGCCTCAACCCAGCTGGAGGAAGAGACAGACATAGCCTGGGAGCAGCCACTGGGGACTGCGGGAACAGAAACGTCCTCCTGCCCCTTTGCCACAGAGGCCATTTGAACACATCCTTAGGCTCTCCACTGTGTCTTTCTGTGCCTTCGGCCTCGTATGCCAAGACACATTCTACAACATCAGCCCCATCACCTGGTTTGCTGCACCAGAGGTTACAGCAGCACCCAAAGGGGCCCCCAAAGGTTTGGGTCACCCCAGGCTGGGCAGCGAGGAGCAGCTGTGGTTGCTGTTGCTGCTGGGCTGAATGGGACAACCTGGCAGCAATCACCACAGCCCCAAGCCAGGCTGTGACTCCTGGCCCCCACCATCCCAGGCACCTCCCCTGCAACCTAAAAGTCCCTGATCCATCCCACTGCCAACATCTCTTCCCTGGGTGTCAGCCCCAAACCCCACCGGCCTCCCGGGATCACTCCCTGCTCACCAAGGTGCCTGGCTGCATCTGTGTTCAGACGGTCTTGTGAGCTGCGCTGGCTCAAGGGGTGAGGGAAGGGCTGGAGCCCCGGCAAGAAGAGTGCTGCAAGGAGCACGGACAGGGGAGGTTGCAGAGAGCGCTGAGGTTGCACGGCACTGCCACCCAACCTTTCCAAAATGCTCATGAGCCACCAGGCAGATGGACAGATATATTTCATAAGCACTTGGGATGTACAAGTAGAAGCTCCTCTACCCGTCTTTGGGGGTGAAATTGCACCAATAAAATGTAAACAAATGCAGCAGTTTATAGCAGTAGGGCTGTGATCAAACCTGGGATCGTCCCACCCCATCCACACTGGTAAAAAATTTATATCCCTAGTCCAACCTCAGCAATGCAGCCTAACCCAACCGACAATACAGTCACAACAGGCTGACAGCCCTTTATGGACGTGACTGCGTAAAGCAGCCCTTGCACACACTGCAAAACAGTCACAGAACTGAAATTCCATTTTCCAAAGAGAGAGGGAGCACAGTTCAGATGTCCCTAATCACTTCTGTGTAACCCCTAGCACTACATGGCAGCTAGGAAACAACTTTTATAAGGAAAACGTTATTTTTTGACACCGTGGGGCTGGCACCAAGGCACAGCCATGGCTGTTTACCAAGTTCCAGACCATTAAACCTGAAACCATGAAGGCTGGGAGGTGCGCTTCTGCCCCATCACAGTTCCTGTGCAGTTTCATCATTACTGACAACGCTGAACAGGGCTGAACTCATTTCTCATCACTGAGACGTAATAATTAGGAACAAACAGAAGCATTCATTTCATTAGAAACCCAAGGACATCTGATTTTGAAAGAATGGCAACAAGATGTCACACCACCAGTGGGTTTTGAAAACCTTTTCTTCTGACTTGCATTTATCAACATGCAGCACGAGGCTGCTCAGCTTCTGTCCTGACGAAAAGAACAGCAAGAAATTCCAGAAACTATTTTCAGAGCCTCCTTTTGTTCCTGTACGACAGATAGAGGGAACTGGACAACTCAGAACACATACCAGCAACCGCACTATGGCAGAGATGCAAAGCAACACCAGCCCCAAGGATAGGATGAAGACAAGTGCTTAACAAATCCTGCCAGTAAATCCTGCATGAAGCACTTTACATGGGCCTAGGGCCCCTCAAAGGGGCCTCTCTTCTTTCAGCACTGGCAGAGGAAGCTACGACCAGCTCTCAGAACCTGAAGTAAAATCTTAGAGCAAAAGAACTGTTAACTCAAAGCACAGAGAGTGGATCACAAGGATTCACACAGTATGCATGTTAGACAGAAATATGTTTACATATTACAAGAATGCGGGAAGCTTTACACAACAGTTGAAAAGCCAGTCTGAAAACAACACCGAGGGAAGATCAAAACTTGCTATATCACCTCAGCTGGTCACCTCAGCTTCCCATTGCGCTGTGAACTGCCTGAAGAGTCTCAAACTCACTAGTGCAATTCTCAAAAAAATGGATTACCAAGTTTGGACCTACCACCTCCCCGGGTAGCATCCGAAAGCCTATAGAGTGATTTGTTGGGGGTCATGTGTGGGGAGACCGACCTCTTCATCTGACATGGTGCTACTGAGTGAAAAATAAAGTTAAGATTAACTGAGTCATGAAAAGGCAGGCTGAAGGAGTGACTTATTTAGGAAAAGAAATAGGAAGGGTATTGCACATATTTGACATAATTTTCCTCCCAGGAAGGTTTCGCTCAGCATCAGCAGATGTAACCAGATTAGATCTGCACTGATACACATTGTAGA
Source organism: Pterocles orientalis (assembly GCA_011057875.1). Classification (NCBI taxonomy): domain Eukaryota; kingdom Metazoa; phylum Chordata; class Aves; order Pterocliformes; family Pteroclidae; genus Pterocles; species Pterocles orientalis. Next base: position 452,622 of record WKFP01014841.1, on the reverse strand, counting down.
TGGGATACAGCACTCCAGCATGGTCTCTGTCATCCTATTTGTAACACCAGTCACGTTCAGAGCTGTGCTTACAGCAACATGAAGGTATTGACCAACTCTTCTCATTGCTGCATTCTTCCCCTGACATGCTATCCTATACTGCAACTCCACTTTAAAGGCAATGCTATAAATCAAGGATGATTCTAGCCCCATGACCATTAAAACCTGTTTTCTATTGTCTCTAGACACCTCCCACTGTGGTTATGCAGAGGTGAACAAGAACTCCTTGGGATGACAGGCAAGTGACATGCTGCAGCTGCCTGGCTCCTGAAGTTCTCCACAAACAAAGTGGCAATGAAGTACACAAAATTTGACTGGTCCCAGACCAACATATACTCTTACGCGTCATCATTTTTGAAGACTGGGGCCTGGGCACATAAATCATTTAGATGTTTTTTGAAAATGTAACCCGCAGCCCAGAATGGAGTACTGTGCACACTGCAGAATTGCGTGCATGCATGGATGAGCATAAGTTTACTGAGACCTCATTTTCCCCTTATGAGCTGTAGAAATTTTAAACTTGCATACCTTCTGCTCTTTTGAAACCACTATATAACTTTTCCTTCTACATAGGTTGTCACAAATGGGGGTGAAAAAAGGTAACAATTATCTTCTCCTTGTCCCTACAAAATTTTTAAAATAAACAAAACAAAACAAAAAAGTTAAAGTGGAGCTCAGAGAGAAATGTCTTTTTCTAGTATGGTTCTGTATGATTCTATGTTTTTTTCCTGATACTGTTTACTTCCAGGGACTACATACTTCAGCACATTTACTCGGGTAATTTCTCTGCCCCTGACCTTGTAACAAACAAGAAAGCTTCAGCATTTATCCCTTATCAAGCCACAAAGCAATTACGGAAACTTCGGCTCAAACATAACCTAACCTATTTGCTGCTTATCGTGTTTTTTAATACTACTATATAAGCCTGTACTACTTTAAATGAAGTTGTTACGGTATAATATAAACTCATCAAAGAAAAGCCTGTAAACTGATTTCACAACTTCAGAGCATATTTTTCATTCAAAAAACAATGATGATGCTTCCTTAAACTTATTTTTGCCTCATACCAGTACAAAGCTTATCCTTATAGTTGAGACTGCAATTACCCTGGGAGGTCCAAAGTACACTAAACCTCTAAAAACTGGCCAGTTCATTTCAGTACCAAGAAAAAGAGTTTGTGGTTTAACTTCAAGTGATCACAACGTAAAACACTAGCTCACTTTTTTTTTTAGTGTACAAGCAGATACCGTGTATTTTGAAAATTATATTAATAAACAGAAATAAAAAAAATTCCACTGCAAACACATTTCTTATATCAGCAAGTACATGAAAAATGGATATATTAGATTCATTGCTACAGTATGATCTGGGTGAAATACTATCCACTCCCATGTTTTCCTTTATAGTAGCAGAGCTCTGTTCTTAAAACCCCAATATGTGAATCACACAAGTTTCATCTTTAATTTTTTTTTTAAAAAGGCTTTGGTCAGCATCATCATAAGACGAAGTGACAATTTACTAGAGCTAGAGGCATTTATCTTACATGTTACATCTAACTGTTGTAAACCTCATGGCATTCACATGGCACCACCACAAAATCACCGTGCAACGCCCTGTTCGTAGCATGGGCAATCCTTTCCACTGGAAGCCTTTCATGGCTACTAAAATACAAGCAGATGCGCGTGAATAAAATCACTCAGGTCCACATCTGCAGAGGCACAAGGGGGTAATCAGCACCGACACCAGAACATTACACCGCCGGCAAAACAAGCCTCCTGCACCCTGAAGTTCTTCTCTTTGCCATCAGTCCAACAGAGCCGTTCTCTCCCCAAGCCGCCTGGACTGTCAGATGAAAGTTTACAGATCTGCTCAAAGGCCACTCCTGACACGGCGAGTGCCAGCACCCCACCGCAAAAAGGAGAGCTTTAGCGCGATGCCGTGCCCCGGTGAGCTGCCCGCCCCATCCCCCGCCCCACCGCGCCGCACAGAGCTACCCCTCTCGGCCCGCGGGCACTGCGGACCGGACGAGTACGAAGAGGCTCAGCCCCTGCGGCGGCCGCCCTCCGCAGGGGACTCCGCAGCCCCTTACTGGGCGGAGAGCAGCGAGACCGCCGGCCCCGCCACGCCGCGGCCCGCCCCCGACTGCACCACCCTCACCTGTGAGGCCGCGGGTTCGCGACCGCCCGGGATGGGTGGGCGTGCGGAGGCCCGCGGCCGCCAGGCGCGCCCCCGCCAGTTCCGGCCGCCGCGGCAGACAGGGGCAAGCTGCGAGACGAGCAGATCCCGCCACGCCGCCATGCCCGCCGGCCCCGCCGTCCTTGTCCCGCGGCGGCGCCTCGGCGGGGTGCGGCAGCTCCCGGGGAGCCGTCCTTTGTCCCCGGCTTCTCAGCGACTTGTTTGCTCGATGTGTTTGGTGGTTTTTTTGTTTGTTTTTGTTTTTTTTCTTCTTCCCCTACTATGGGAAGGTGCGGGCTGGCGCAGGGCAGGTTGTTCCGTGGGGGGTCAGCCCGGTACCGGCTGTCGCTCCCCCGGGAGCTCAGAGCTCCCCCCGCGCCCAGCGGGGCTCAGCTTCGACCTCGACAAGTTATACATCGCGTCGAGAAAACCGGATCACAAGTATCCCAAACTCTGCACAGGGTTTTGGGCTCGAGTTTGTCTGCCTCTCTGCTCAGCCCCTCTAAAGCCTGAGGTTTTTTTCACTGGTCGTTTTTTTTACGGTATTGTGAAAATAAATTTGTGGCATAAGTTAAGGTTACAGCACTCACGATAAACCTAACAGGAAGGTCCAAGAGGAAACCAGCAATTCTCTCTGGAATTATGAAGACTTGAATCATATGTAATCAACACACTATTGAAAAGCAAAAGGTGAAACAGTAACTAGATTACAGCTCAGGACGGTGAACAACTCAGCCTGCGTACAAGAAAACCAGTATGTGACCAGTGTATTAATTAAAGTTTTAATAAGATGATGAAATTTGGATATAAACCCAAACTTTTGAATACTCAGGTGCCTGATCTTCATGTGTTTGCCTCACAAACCTCTTGTATCACTTTTTCCACACTAACAAAACTCAAAGGAGGAACCTCAACATCCCTTCAGCAGTTCCATCTCCTGCAGGGGCTGCAGCCCTTGAACATGCTGAGAACCACAGCCGTCAGACCAAAACAAGCACCTGCTGCAATTACAGCTGGTTGTATCTAGGGTGGACTAACACAGCAGGACTACAGCGCTCTCTCTTTATTCCGAGTTTCCTTTTGTTTACAGTCTTCTGTATGTCCTCCAACTTGCTTCTCAAACCTCACTTGTCTCTCAGTCTCTGTCTTCTTTTCTCTTAAACCTACCTTCTTCCTATAATCAATCCCAGCTTCCAGTTCCTCAGTTTCTCTGCCCTGCCCTCTCATCTGCTTTTTGCTTAATTTTTTTTTGTTTCAATTGTGCCACAGTATTGACTGTGAGCTCCAACGTCCTTGTGCCTCTGCATTTTATCTGTATTTCCCATCCATTCACTCTAGTAGATGTTTCTCACATTTTCTGATCTCTCCATTTCTAATTTTCCAGATCAAGTCTCATCTTTCTCCATGGTGCCCAGCTCTCCCATCTCCTTCCCTACAGGAAAGCCCTGCTTTCAGAGCACACTGTCTCAGCGCCAGAGCCCAGGAGAAGAGCCACCAAGAGCACCAGGGAGAAGATACTCCCCTGCTCAGGTCAACCACCCAGGCTCAGCAGCACCCCAAAAACGAAAGCAGAAAAGCCTGCTCAGCCCAGGGGCATGCCTTAGCACTTTTTGAAACGTTAGCTGTTAACAGTGGTTTCACATAAACTATTATTTCAAAGATGAGGAGGATAAGAAAACTGCTTTCAGCAGTTTGGCCCCCTGACAAATGTAAGTTTCCACTTCTTACACTGCTTCTATTTTGTCTTTAGACTTCCTACATTGCACGTCTTTAACAGCAGGCCTCGAAAAAGCATTACAGCTTCCAATAACAGAATGCACTGATAGAAATTTTAGCAGGTGATGAACAGCATGCTCATTCTTTTCCTAGTACACCTTTTAAGATATTAAATTATTTTCAATTAAATTTTCTCAAGTCATCCTGAGCCAGCACACTCGGTTCAATTTGCAGTTTTTAGCAAAGATCATAAATGAAATAAACAAATGTTCTCTTGATAGGACATACCAGTCACTGTTACTAGGCCCATTCTTCATATGAATCTGAACCCTGTAAGAAACTTGAAACACATGTATCCCAGCACATGCAGATGCTCTGAACTTTGACTGTGACGTAGCTAGGTGTACATGTTATCCTGACTGCAAGCATTTTCTTAATTCCAAATTTCTGCCATTTCTTTCTAAGTTGTGCATCTTCTTTCAGACATGAAAAATTCTCAGTCTTCCCTGGAATCAAGACTCAGCATTTTTAATCTAATATGAAGACCTAAAAATCTCTTCTGCAAAGCCATACAAACCAATGCTGATGCTGCAAATGCTCATACCCAGTTCCCCAGCACTTCACTGATATGAAAAGATGTGTGGTATGTTTTATAACAGACATTTTAGTAGATCAAAGTCCACATAACTATCACATACTCTTCATCCTGTTATCTCTAGAAATCAGCACTGCTGAGATGTTCTCTCCTACAGTCCTACTGCAGAATATCACTCTTACTTCTATAGACTTACCTTAAGATCAGTGCTGTCTTGCTTGTCCATCTTTTATGCTTCTTTTTTCATACGTCCTATATTCCCAGTGTCTAAACTGTCACTCCAACAGCAGTGCGGCCAGCTCAGTTCTTGGATGCATGTTAGGGACAAAGCTTCACACCTTCTGCTTTTCATATCCTATGTGAAATGCAGGCATGTCAAAGTATGACTGCATTAATTAATGCAGAATCTTCCATTGTTTTCAAAGTCCAAAAGCCTCCTACCAAAAAGTGATCTTAAAGAAGGATAATACACTTAACAGAAACTTCTACCAAAACAGGAATTGCTTTGTTTCTCTTGTTTCCTTGGAGTACCTGTAAAGGCCTAAGCATCCAGCTACTCACTGCATTCACTGTGTTCTGTTGGATCATACCTCTTATTCAGAAAGGATATTAAAATGGTTTTTCCATCAACCGTGTTTAACCAGGCAGTACCTACTAGAGGAGTGTCCGGATTTTCAAATGAAAAAGCCAAAACTAATCTACATCTTATGTGCTAATGTGCTTTAGCGGAAACTCCTGGTTTCATTGTTTCATCATCTCCAAACACACTGAGGAAACGGAGTTTCGTCATACTATCTACAAACTTTTACCTTTGCCTTAGTACCCTAGTAGATCTTCAAGAACTGATGAAACAGCAAGGAATTAAACTGGTAAAGACTGCTTCTAGATTTCTTCCCCCATCCCATATCATCACCAACAAATCAACCTGCCACTAGTCTTATTTACCTTTATCTTCCAACATAAAAAAAGAACCCTCATAATGTAGTCCAACACCAAAGGCTGGCTGCAGATACACTGAACACACACTCATCAGATGACGACTGTTTCAGCTACTGCTTTAGCATGCTGTGGAAGGGCACTGTGGTAAATTATTTTTCTTTCTAGCACAAAAAAAAAAAATCTTGTTCTACCCTGCAGATTCTGGACTGCAACAGAAAAGAATCTTCCACCTTGGTCTTCCCCTTCAACTTACAGTGTGTAGAGGCAACCTCCTGGAGTGAGCTTAAATCATGCTTTATTGCTTATTTCACTGTATATCAATATGCAATGGTTATTCCTGGTATGATTGCAGTAAATCTTCCCTCCTGCTGCCCAGTGCATGCTGATGTTAGGCACTGCTCTGCCAACAAATGCTTTTCCAAAGAGAATATGACTTCCCTCATCACAAACAAACTGATTTTTTCATTAAAGTTAAGAATAACAGAACCCAGGCAGGCATATAAATGGCCATCAGCTATTCGTTTACACGATAGATGTGCCTCAACAGGAGGCAAGAATGAGGACCATCTTGAATACTGAATTATACACAGCCAGGATGGCACACATTCTTATGGTGTTTTTAATCAGATAATTCAGCAGTTGCAACTAGTTACTGATATCTGAACAGGGCTAAAAATCCTTCAAGGCAGTCAGACATCTTATTTGTATGAAGAATTATTCAAAGCCAACAGGACTGTCTGCAGAATTTATTCTATGAGAAAAAATAGCTTTTAAAAAGTTGTTATTAGAGTCTGGAAGTAGCCAGGAATGTAGTGAGGTAGGTTTTGTTGGCTTGATGGTCAGTCACTCCAACCATCAATTCTCCCCAAATGCATTCTGTAAATACCTTTGATGTCAGTGCAGATCCAAAGAGCAGAATGTGACAGTTTAGTCTTGTTACAATCATTAATAGTTTTCTGTGCTTCTAGTGATAGTCCCATGGAAACCAGCATACTGCTTCCTAAGGCAGGACATCACTGTCCAGAACTGAGAAATAACATTTCAGATGATGTTACTCAATTTTCTTAACAGAAATAAGTAAATGACTGAAGAAGGCCTAAGAGGATTTGTGTTGGGAGTGATTTCGACACCTTTAAGATGCAGTAGTCTCCATCTCTTAAGCAGAAACCCTTCACAGTGATGGAGAAGCACAATCTACTTTTGTAGGGTAACAATCATCAAGATGAGCATGAGGAAGATGCAGAATGGAAGGATAACCCCTTCAGTTGCTGTTCATAGCTCAGTATTGGGTGATGATACGTGTAGTTAAGCAGTAACATCTTAAAATTTTTCTAAGATTCTGAGGAGCCTTACTTGAGCACTAACACAATCCCTGCTTCTAAGAATTCTTAAGGATTTTGTAAAATATTCTCAGGAAATACTGCCTCTCTTCAGTTTTCTCTGCCATTCTTTGTATCCCTCAGAGTGGTTAACAGATTTTTCAAATGTGTCATCTTTCAGTGTACCCCCAGAAGATGTGAACTCTGACTTGTCAGCGCCCTTGCCCAGATCAAATGATAGTCATACGGATTCTTCAGTAAGACTTTCTCCAGATGTGACCCCAAGCTTTCAAATCCTCATTTTAAAACAGTTTTCAAAATCTTTTTTTTCCCACCCTTTTTTTGTAGTAGATAAAATCTATCTCTCGTAGGGACTCTACAGAAGGTAGAATTGGAAGGATGGATGTTTGTGTTACTATTGACACTCAAAGACATGCCAAAACAAATGCTTCGATCTTTAGAGGAAAGGAGACAAACAAAAAACTTGCCACTTGAGACTGGGAAAAAAAAAAAAAAAAGAACCTTATGGACATGACTTATTTATTCTGAACTAATCCAAACTATTTACCTAAAAATTAAGGGTTAAACAGCAATGAATGTACAGGGAGCACCATACTTCCCAAAGGAAGAAGTCTGTCTGTCCTTCAGTGACCCATGGTTGGAGGCAAGAGGAAAGGCACTTACTAGGTTGTCAGCCAGTAACACTGAAAACACACACTCGCAGAGTGGAATATGTCTGTGCAGAAGACTTACAGCAATGCCAGATTATCACGTGTAAGAAGATGGGCTGATTCACGGAGAACAGTGTTGCCCCAGGCTGGGGCAACTGAAGGCACATCCATGTTCACATGATACTGTGCCTTTAAGATACAATTGCTGACTGCTGTGCAAGCAAAGTAAACTCATGCTTACTTCTGTTCAGCAAATTAAGCTATTTGTTTTGGATTTCTTCTCCTGGCCAAGCATCCTTTTCTAAAAAAAAAATTTTTTGCCATTACCCAGTGTCTTATTTGCTATACTGTGTTTTTAAATGTCAGTTTTTAACATCACAGAAAGTGGCATTGAAAAATGAAATCATTCCCTCAAATACTTACCTCATATGAAAACACCTTACTTATTTTATCTTTCTGAGGAAAAACTGACCAGCCTAGGAGATGAAATGAGTGTGATTGCATCTTTGGCTCAAAGTAGTGTGACTGACTTTTTAAAAAAATATGTGATCAGATAGACCTTCATTTTTTTAAGAAAACACACTAAAATACTGTCATTTCCCTTGACGCTTGAGATTTAAGATAAAAAAACAAGGACCTGTTTTTGTAACACTAACAGAGTTACTGCTCACTACTGTGAGCTGTCCTGAAAGCACAAATCTATAGCATGAATACACTCCATTTAGAGAAGTGTAAGCCAGAACAGTACATCTTAAGAAATCAAATTTCACTAATCCAACCTGTACTAAAACAGTAACCACGGAAATACAGAGACCTTCAAAATCATGTCTTTAAAAGGCACAGTGTTTCTAACTTTCCTTACTGAAAAGGAAAACTCTTTTAACAGACACTGGTAATTGCCACACAGTGTGGTCTAAAGAATTTGAGTAGGAGGGTTTAGATTGATGAACTCATTATTGAAATGACTGGTCTTACAAATTAGCAATTCTTGCCTCATAATAAATGAAGACCACCCTAACAAAGATAAAACACAAATCCCATAACAATTTGAGACTGGAGTAGTAAGCACTGACAAATCCAAGATATTCAGATAAGCTGCACAACATAAACAGGGGAGAAAGGAATGCACTGAAATGCAGGTACCAGAATCTGTCTCAGGGCTCAAAATAACGAGAAAGATAGATGATGGGGAGTCTATTCTAGCTTTTATGCTATTTGCTGGCATAAAAACAAGCAGGCAAGTAGGTGCTCTCAGTATCTATTTGTTTGACTCAAAGGGACTCCACTGACCAACCTGTATCCTTAAAGCACTTTGGGCATATGTGCGTTGTATGTACGGATCTAAGGAAAAAAAAAATACATATTGGACATCAAAACCATCATAACTTCTCTCTGAAGCCTTGCCATGTCATAGAAATTAAGATATTTTGATATTTACACTCGAGGTTTGATTTTATTATTCATGTCCAAAGTATAAACACTTTGTGCTTGTTAGCCATACTTTTTCCTCTCATATTATCCTATATTTCACAATCATGCTTCAAAATTATTTTTATGGCCTCAATTTAAACAATGAAAAGCTGTCTTTTGTGTCTCTGTATTTCCAGGTTACGCATTTGGAAGTACAGAGGTTTGTCTGAAGTATATTTTCTTCTTTTCAATCACAGTTTTTTCCAATTCCTAAAAGGTAAAAGTAGAAAAACTCTTACAGGACACACAGATGCAACATTTTGTGATTATTTGATTGAAAAACATTGCAATTTACAGCTGACAATCATGAAACCATGAAAGCTTTCACGGTAGCTTTCTTTATGCCAAAGTAGTTCTTACATAATAATTGCATTTTATGCAATCAGAAGCAAAATTAGTTTTTTTAAATGGCAGGAAATAAAAGAAACTGCAGTCAAATTTCATATCCTACAAGTTGAAGTATCAAAAGGAAATACCCACTACATAGCATCCGGCTTCAGAGAGAGGAGTTTGACTCTTAGGGCAGATCCAATGGAATTAATTATTGTGTGTTCCAATTTAATTAGAAGAGCACTCACTGTGCACTGTTCAAGTGAAGGACATCACAAAATTCACCCCTGCAAGAGAACAGTGAATAGATGTGGCTCATTTCCATTCACATGTCTGTAAGAAAAAAACCTTCCTCTGGCTTACACTTCAGTGAAGATAGTATAATAGTATTTTTGTTTACTTTTCTCAGTCTCATACTTGGTGAGCCACTTATTTAATCATATTCCAATCCAAACATGAACCCTGGGTATTCATATAAGAAAACTTGGGAAAAATGTAATGTTTAGCAAGTCCACATCTCTTCTTTCAAAATTCACTATTATAAAAGAAGACAAAACAAAAATGGGAAAATTACCATCCACCATAATAATACTTAAAAGCAAAATAAACTACAAACAAAAACTGACTTTGCCTCTGTCCTCCTTTCACAACTTTTTCTCCTGGAAATGGGTAACATATCAGTAATAAGAAAACTATTTTTTTCTTCAGCGGTGAAAAAGTTATGATCAGTCTGGCTTTAACAGAACAAAAACAATTATTTTTCAGTCATTTAAGAAGTCATGAATGCTATTTTTTGACTAAGAGCATTTAAAACATACTTATTAATAACTGATGAGCTCACAAATAAAATATCAATAATTAAAATATACTGTTTGCTGCATCAACATAAAATTCTCTAATTGAAAAAGTTTGAAATAGGAATTTTAAATTAGCAACCTTTTAATAAAACTACTTGAAAAACCCTATTTGAAATTTCCTCATACATTTCAAATATAGTTACCTATACCAACATTTAAACACTACTTCATGAGCTAGTTTCTTATGAATTAGCACTTACCTTTTTCTTCACCGTATTTTAACGAGTACATTTCAAGTAGACTTCAGCCACCAACAGAGGTTTCCATCCAACATACAATCAGATAAAGCTTGCTTTCCAGTTGGAACTAATGAAAACAGCGCAAGAAGTAATAACAAATTCCCATGTGTTAAACTGATAGGTTTCTGTTTTTTTTTCTTTGAGGGGGGAAGGAGGGAATGGAAGAGAAACAAAGAGATGAACCAAAAATTCTTCACAGGAGGTTTTTACTCCTATTATGCTGAAGACCTCATGTCACTTTATTATCAGGAACTTGCGGCTTGATCTGCCTTTATTTATGTTTCATGGTAAGGAAATTATTAACATTCATGATGTCACTGCTTGAATTTTCAGTAGCAGTTCAGAACAAAAGCATACCCAAAACATTTTCCGAATTCATTGCAGTTTACTGTGTGTGTGTATTGCCACCTAGAGAGTCAGGGTTATAACTGTAGGCATGGAAATAATGGAAGTCAACACAGGCACACTAGCTATTCTGAAATGCTGCTTAGTGTACGAACTTTGCTATACCAAACAGCCCATTGCAGTCTAACATCTGCTACTGTGGCTTTCATCAGATGCTTTCACAAAAATACACATGAATTCCCCACAATGAACCTGCCATAAACAGAACCTACTGCCACATGCTGGACAGTAATTATCTGTGATGCCACCTGGGAATATTCATTTTCACTATCCTGTTTTCTATGCAAAAAATCCTATAGATTTTCCAACTACCCATATACATAAGCGTGTACTTTTTAACGTCCGTCAAATTCCTGGCCTTGCCAACAGGAAAAAAAATCAAGTAGTAACTGTCAAAACAGTGAGAAACATAGTAAACTCACTGTTATCACCATATTCAAATTTTTGTAAATGTTGCTGTGCTGAAGATGGAGCCAGTGCCGAAAATATTACTCCATGTCATTTCTTTTCTGGCCAAATAAGCCTGCACTCAGTTGCTACACTACTTCTTCGTCACCTATGATCCATTCCCCACTTAACTTTTATTTTTTCCTTTCTACCAGTCTACTTAGGCAAGACATGGTCATTAAAGCACCCTGTTTTTCATAGTAGTTCTTCACTTTCCCAATTTGGACTGAGCCTTAAGCTTCTCTTGGGGGCTTATCCATCTTGGACACCATAAATATAGCGCATGCCTTCAATAAACACAAATCAGACCATATAAAACGGGCCTTAAGTTCAGAGTAAGACAAAAAATTTACAAAGGCAGTCATGCTGGTAATACTGCTTTGCTGTTTAAATCTGCTCTGAAATATACTTAACTCCAGCATTTCACTTCTCATTAGTATGCCCATACCCTTACTGTGCTACTTCCAGAGATGCAACACCCTTATCAACCCGGTTAATATCTAGATGATCTCTGTGGTTACACTGTACCTATTCTTACTCTTTTGGTAGTGGTTTTTCCTTTTAGAAAGGAACGTTTCAGAGAAAAGTAAACTCCCAGAGAGAACATAAATTATTTTCTTCTTAAAGTTTAAGAACATATCAAATGAAGATCATCAGGTGGTAGGTATTATGCCACTCCCGAGTTCTCTTAGAATTTGTTCTGACATTTTGTTATTTGAAAATAACATTTTCTTCTCATTGGAGAGGAATGCACATGCATATTAAAACATGTTAAACTTACTCACAGTATACATACAGCCCTTGAAGAAGAGCCCTCTAGAAAAATGGAGCCAGAAATCAAGACCAGTGTTTTGGTAGCCCACTGTGACACATGGTATCTGGAGACACCAGGCACCACGCAATGACATGTCTTGATCACACCTTTTGACAGCTCCAATGCAATATTTATGTAATCTATCATCACTCCCACTCCCCCTTACCTTTCCCAAAAATTTCACATAACCCAAACTCTCCAACTCATTTTGGAAAGTTTTCCACAGCTTTTAAATCTGCCTCTATTTGCAAACAGATGAATGGAAAAAACTAATCAGGTCAGCAAATGCTCTGAAAGTAGCAGTAACATTCCAGCCCATAACCTAGAGCCCATGACCGGAACAAGCTAAGAGGAAAGTGCTTGCCTACAGCGCAATTGCAAATAAAGTAAACATACGGCCTACAACACAGCTATAAGCTTAATTTGTTTTAGAAAGCTTATTTATCTTGTTATGGAATAGGTCAAATCTATATTTTAAAGACAATAATAAAACCTCTTCAGTCCTGTGAATGCAAGGAAGACACAAATGTTAATGCTAAAACGCAGTCTACTGCTGCATACCTACTGTATATGAAGCTCCAAGCAGATTTTAAGTTACTAAAGTATGTCTGCAAAAAGATACTAACTCATAATGGAAAATACTGGATCCTGAGAATACCAGGTGGTGTGAAATAGTATTAATTATTATATTAGTATATAATTGTGGCGGGTTGGCCCTTGGCTGGGGGCCAAACCACACACACCCGCTCACACAGTCCCTGCCCCCACTCAATGATAGGGGAGAGAATTAAAGAGGTAAATGGCAAAGAGGACTCGTGGGTTGAGATAAGGACAATTTAATAACTAAACTAGAATAATATTGGAAATAATACTATATACAAATATGCAATGTGATACACAGTGATACTGCCCCTCCCCACCTGATGACCAAAGGCCCAGCCCACTCCCAGCCAATGACCCCGGAGGAGGGAGGGAATGGGTGATACACAATGATACTAAACCCCTGAAAAGGCTCGGCCAGTTGCCAGCTAATGATCTCCAGAAACCGCACAGACGATTCCCCCAGAAAAGGGGGAGAAAGGGGGGGGGGGGGGGG
>WKFP01014841.1:422775-439490 GCA_011057875.1 Pterocles orientalis | reverse complement strand
AAAAAAAAAAAAAAAAAAAAAAAAAAAAAAAAAAAAAACCAGCTAATGATCCCCTTGGAGAGGGAGGATGCCAAAACTCACGGAACTGAGATAACGAGTGTCCCGGGCCAAGAGCTAGCAGTGACCGTGGGGGGAGGGGGGAGGAAGGCCTTGGGAGAGCGAATGCAGGCACCCAAAGCGAGATGAATCCGGAGCCCAAGGGAAGTGAAAAGCCAGCTCTCCCGTAAGAGTCCTCACCTATATACTGGGTATGACGCGCATGGGATGGAATAATTGGTCAGTCTGCTTCTCAATCTTGACCTAAAAGCAAATCCCAAACTAGAAGCCGGACTGTCTCTCTCCCCCCCGACTCTGTCTATGCAGAGGAGAGAGGCTAAATGTATTTTGTCCTTGAGGACAAATAGCAATATCCTAGCAATAACTATAAACGTTCTTGTCTTATCAATTCTCTCCTGAGCAGGAATCCAAAACATAGCTTCTTGGTAGCTATTTATGAAGAGAAGGGAAAAGAGAAAAAAAAAATTAACTCTCCTCTGCTTAACCCACGACAATAATATACAAACATATGGTATTATTAGTAGAATTATTAAAAATGTCTAAGAAAAATAAATACTGTTTAAATATGTATCCAGCTAATCTGATAGCACATAGAAGCATACCCAAACAAGCACCAATGAATGCATGGGTCACTAAGCCACCTCCTTTCTTCTGTGTGTACTAAAAAACCCTAACAAACTAAAAGAATAAGCAATGAACAAGTACTGATACCTTATATCACAAATACTGGAAAAAAAAGTTTCCAAATTATAACAAAGAAGGCTGACAAGCCGACTCTTTTAAGGAAAAAGACCTAATAAAATTACAAACTTATAGAAGCAACAATCTTAAGAACTAAAGCCTGGACCTTCACACAATAATAGTCCCAAAGTTTTCAAATGCACACAAGCAAAACTTTATTGTCTTAAGCAAATACATTATACAAAAAAAAGAAAAAAATTCACACGTTGCCTTCTTCAATGATGATTCCAGCAAAAATAGTGTTTCTTATCCTTAAGGACAAATCACATTTGCAAACTCTGACAGTCTGCCCATACAACTTCAGTCTATTATTAAAGACAAGTATTTCTAGTCGTACTTCAACTTGCAAATAAATTACAAAAGACAAGCACTAAGTTTGCATTTCACAGCAAAAACTCCCACTAATTCAAAGAACTTCTGTAAAAAAATTTGCAAGATCCATACTCTCTGCAAAAACTACATCTCATTAAGTATGAAAATGTGTAAGTGGTAATTTTATATTGCATTAACTTTTTTGATACAACTGCACACACCTGCCATTTTGATGCTACTGACTGGTTCAGAGCTAACATCACAAGAGTAAGAATACCACCAACTTAAGAATGGACCAAAAACCTAAAAGCTGGCTGTCCACTGCTTTGTATAATGTGAAAAGGAGAAGATGAAAACTTCACAAGGAGAACGTGAAAAACTTTCAGAACAGTGGCATCTTACAGAAAAAGAGATCCCCTTTTCCTTCTCTTCCCTGACACACTTGGTTTTGGTTTGCATAGAAAAGGGAATGTTTTGTCTGGTTTTGGAAGGCTCTTGTTTTTTGCTTTAGCTATTACACAGAAAAAACACATTAAAAAAATCACTGCAGTCTGTGAGTTTTATGATAAATTCACATGACAAATACTTCACTTTCAGGTACCACAGTTACATCTTTTTGTTCCAGACAGGCAAAACAATTTTCCATTTCTTTCTGACATGTAACATATCCACCTGTTTCTTTTAATTGTACTCCAAGGTTCTAATTTTCTGTAGTCTTCTTTTAGCCTGGCTCCATGTTTTCAAGTGTTCTAGACATCACAGCCTACTCCACACTGTACATGTCCAGAAAGCTTACTATTAAGTACCTAACAGTGATTATTCCATCCATTTAGACAACTCAGACTTGCTGTTGCAGACTGATGTAACACGTGTTTCTTCAAGAAGGCAGAAGCATGCTTCTTTTTCTCCAAAGTAGAAAAACTTGAATCTAAATGCAAGTAGATGCACAACAATTAAACATCTGAACAGGTCTCCATTTCAGTTTCCATGATATCAGTCCTTGAAGGAGTTTTAGCTTCTGGTGGAGTCTCTCCATCTAGGTTCTGAATATCAGACAAATCAATAGCAGGCAATGGTGCTCTCCAATACAGGAACGAGTTAAACTGACAGAATGCTTCTTGCTTTGAAAAGAGAGAAATAAACAAAAAGGCAACAAAACATTAATGTGTATCACAGCAGTACAAAATAATAAAAAGAAAATTTTATAAAAGAAACTAAACCAAGGAGGAGTTTCTAAGCTGATCCATACTAACAATTCTTATAATTTTATACATAAAAAATATGAGCTATTTATAATGAAAACACCATAGAAAATCTCAACTAAATAATTTAGTTTCGTCCTTTTAAATATTCTTGGAAAGAACTCTGGGAAATACTTCTGCAAGTCCATCAATTTCTTTAACTTGCAATCTTTGCACAAAACAATACTGTAAAACTTGTGAAATTATTGGACTTTGCATAAAAAAACTGTTCATTGCTTTTTCTTCTCAAAATGGTATCCAAATTTCATGCACATTTAGAAGCTGCTATTCAGAATGTATTTAGCTATTTTATACCAACTCAGAGGATGATACTTACAAAAAAAGTAAAGCATTGGGTAGTGTTTCTACCACATTTAATTTCTTCTTCCAGTGTCTACATTATGTACTCAAGTGCACAGGAGAAAAATTAAGATCTCTTTTTAGGGGCAGGGAGGGGAAAGTGTAAAGAACGGGTAAGCAGTACAAGAAAAAGCTGTGAGGAACATGTACTTATCTGCTACTGAGACAGGGGGTTTTAAATTTAACAAGGGCTCAGAGAATAACTCTATTCAGAATAGCTGTTGGGACAATAGATATTAACGTTTGCCGTGCTTGCAAAGACAGGATGAGAGGATCAAAGCTGTGATGATAAGGGGAGGAACTGCTAACCCAAACGAGAGGAAAGAATGCAACACCTGCAAGGCCGCAGAGATAGGGAGGGCTGCTTGGGCCTCAAGCAGGCCCCAAACAAGCTGGGCAGCATCCTGGTTCTTTGGACTGAGACCAAGAGACCAGGAGGTGAGAAGTTCAACTCCGATGAAGACTCATTTACTTCATCCTGTCGACCACCGGACGACCACCAGGGAGCACTACGCAGGCGCAGAAGGACTCTTTAGCTAATTATAATATGAAGTGGGGCTGGGTGGGGCTAGCTAATTAATATGAATGAATAGATTACAAAACAATGCATATGCAACACTTTGGGGAATAAATAGAGGGATAGGTTTTGCGAAAAGGCGCGCATGTCTTTGGTGGAGCTATCCCCCATGCGCCTCTGCGCTGAATAAACTACATACCTACTTTACAACTTTCACGAGTTGTGGAGTCTTTCCGCTTCACTACTTTACTCTGCAATTATTCTTTTTTTTTTTTTTAAATCTCCATTAGAAAACACTGTTTGTAACCACATCATAGTTATAAACAGTTACCAATCTGTACAAGTTTTTGTGGACATGATACACGTACAAAGAGGAATTTGCAAGTCATTCCTTATGCTGCCACAAACTCAAAATAATGCATATCTATATAATATTGGTTTATGTTTTTCATAACATACAATTGGAACTTTCAAATATTTTACTTTAATGTCTCAGCTGTAAAAGGTACTGAACAGAAGTATTTTTAATAAATAAACTGGTATAACTGTTTTGGTAAGGCTCTTGAAAAATGTCATGCTTTGCTGGCTCTGCAGCAAAATAAAAATTTGTAATGTTAAAAAAAAAGAATCTCAGTACATATAATCTCTAAACCCTCTCAGATATTGGAAAGATGATGCTTCTCCCCTACTTCCCAAACGACAGAAGTATATAAACTCATCATAATTTCCATTTAAAGAATAAATTTTTCTATTTTTACCACACAAAACCCTTGTGAACTACAATTTGCTGTACAAGGTAACCTGTTTTTACTACAAAACCTTGCATTATTCAAGACCTCTAATAATTAAGAGATGTGTGAAAGACATTTCATAGCAGCAAGATGGCTGCAGGTCTGCCAAGTACTACTAATATGAATTTGCTCACTAGGAAAAGATTGTTTTCAGGGAAAATTAAATAACCAAAGTCCCCATTAATGGAATTGAGACCAAAACCAGTTAAATTATAATAGTGCCACAGGAGCAGGAGTATTGATTATATAGAAACTAGAAGAAGTCAAACTGTAAGTAGTTGGACACTTTCTCATAAATATTCTTGTAAACTGAAATTTTTGTACTGCACAGCAGCATTAACAACAAAGTACGAAAGAGAAAGGGAAGTTATTCCAGTCCATATTGCCACCTAGGCAGCGTCACTCATACAGAACTGTGCAGAGAAGAAGTCCTCTGAAAAAAAACCTCCAGCAATGGAGTTTCAAAACTGTCAGCTACCTGTACAAATTTCCCCCATGTTTAATACAAACTCCCCTTATATTTTAATAAGAAGTTACTGTTCACGATGTCAGAGCTAAGTACTGGAAGTCAGAATAACTGTGCTAGACTCCTTGTACACACAGAGTTAATGACAGCATTCTGATTCTGAAGAGATTATAATATAAAACCTCATAGCTGCAAAAATAAGCATACTCTTAACTTTGGACTCAGGCTACCTACAAGATTAATTTCAAGAGTACCCAAGTCTCCAGAGCAGGAGTATTTCAGTTTACTGGTATCTCCCATCAAGATTCAGTGTGAAAATGAACAAGGCCAAGGAGCACAAAAGACATGGCAAACACTAAACATTAACACATAAAATAAAGTATCAAATGTTCACACACACCTAAATATCTTTCAAAATAGGTTTTGAGAAGAAATTTTAGCAAGGTAGGTAGCACGCACCAAGATACAACAGCTCAGTTTCTATGGATGAAGTTGTTTAATTTTTAAGGAGTTAGTTTTCCAACTCTAGTTGCAAAGCTGTGCTTACAAATAAAATTCAAATAATACTTATTCTCTGGCCAACTGTAACATAATTGGAACTGCGTGCAACATTAACAAAACAGCACGAAATTAACAGTATCCAGATCATGCTTTTTACTGTAATGAACTACACAAGACACAAAACTGTTGGGGAATGGCTATGTGATCAGGGGCACAGATCCTTGGATCAGTTTTTTGAGCAGTCTCGTGTGTGAGAAAAGCTGTGTGCTCTGCTATGTGCTGTAAAAACAAGGTAATAAATAAGAAGCCAAGGACAGCTCTGCTCAAGGTCGGAGCTAGATGCTCGAGAAACAAAACTTGTGGGATGCGAATGTGGGAGACGAAACTTGGCTGCAGCTGCCTGCAGGTGGCCTCTGCTCGTTTAAGATAGAGATAACTACTGTTGTTATAACTGATTATGGATACTATATAAGTAGAAAGCTGACTGCAATAAATTGGAAGCACTTTTATCAACCATATTGGCTGTTCGTGCTTTCTCCGTCGTCACAAAACACCGAAGAATAATATCAATCTACAGCTGTATTTTCATAAAGGTGTAAAAACCACAATCAGAAGTATCTTTTGAAAGATTTAAAACATAAAGGTAGGACACACAGAATATGGAAGAAACACCTCTTGCCTGCCATTAACTAAGATTTATTTTAAAGTGAAAATATTTTACAACACTATACTTAGGGAAACAACCTGTTAAAAAATACAGTCATACAAAAAATATTTTATATAGAGAAATACTCTTCACTGTGTCAAAATCCAGGGGGCTCGGTGCCCTCCTACCATTGCTAAAACTTACAAAATCATGCCAGATAACCTTAAAGAATTCAGCATCATATTTATGACGGAGTAAAACTTTCCTGTAGAGATTTGCTCCGTTTGTTCAATTTGCTTTGCTTCAGAAAACACTTGTTCCCTTGCAAGAAATTAAAGATACACTTGTGTTTAAAAGGTACACCCTAAAAAGGACGTATAATTTTCACAGGACATAGAACTTTTTCCTCAATTCCTCTGGGCCTTAATTCTACCATTCACAACAAAAAAAGAAACCCCAGCCAACCAAAAACAACCACCAAAAGGCAGGGCCTGAGAGAGAAAAGCCATAATTTTCTTTACAGATCATAGATAGGTGTTATACTATCAAAGGACTGATCTTTTCAAAACCAGAGTCTAAAACTGGAGTTCAAAGTCCAGCTGACCTAATTAGACTTTCTGCTACTTCCGTATCACTGTATCAAATACTTCAGTCTTATTTAAAAAGTCCAGCTGGGAGGAAGAGTGAGTTTACATATACCAAACTTCTAGACAGGTATTAAACTCGACCTAACATTTCAGTATATCCCCATCGTTAAACAACCTATCCCCTTCCCCTGAGCACACCCTTCACTAGACATTTTAGTTCAAAGATAGCTCTAGCATGGCTACTGAACGCCCATCCCAAACAAAAAGTTAAGAAAGTTGTCAGATATCGCAGTGACCCTGACCCGTAACTTCAAACAACATGGACACTATCAAAATAAAGTCTTCAAGCTTCCACCATACTTTTGCATGGGGATGTGGCTGAAAATAGTCAGGTGAACTCCAGATAGGCTGCTACCCATCGGTTTTCTATAGAGGAGGGGGAAGGTAAAAATGCTCCTCCTGTGCATGATGGGGGGGAAGAAAACAACAATAAAAAAACACTTTAAGAGACCCACGACTGACCAACATAGGGAGGCACCGAGCGGGCTGCGCGACAGCGAGCGCTGCGCTCTGTGCCTGCCTGTGGCTCGGGGAACTCCGCCCGCACGGCGCGACAGACCCCCGGGCGAAACCCGCGCCTCGGCGCAGGGGGCCGAGCTGCCGGCCCCGCGGTACCACCTCAGCTGCCACCAACACCGCCCACGATCTTCTCTCCCTGTAGGCAGGGAGCGCGGCCCCGCCCACGGCAGCACCGCAGCACCCTCCCATGAGGCCTCCTGCCCGCCCAGCCTTGCTCCGTTACCTCAGCGGCAGCCGTCCGCTCTTTGCTCCGGCTACCGGCGCATCCCTCCGCCGTCCGCTCCTCCTGGGGCGCCGCGGGCCCGCCGCGCCGCCGCTGTCTGCCCCCCGCATCCCCCTGCTCCCCGCGGGGGCTATTGCCCCGCAGACCGGGCCGTTTGCCCGGCGGCGCCTCAGCCTCCTCCAGCTTCCGTTTCGGACCGGCAGGGCCGGCGCTTGCCGGCTCGCCTCGAGGGCGCCGCTCCGGCGCAGCAGCGCGGGGCTGCGGCGACGGTTCGCGCAGGAGCCGTTTGACAGGCACGTGACACACTAACGGCTCCGCGCGCCGCTTGGCCATGAGACGGGCGAGCTGCGCCGCTTGCGCGGAGCGCGTGTCCCCCCACAGTATACGTACCTCCGGCGCGCGGGTGAGGGCGCATGCGTGCCCCGCTGTTCACCGCTGGGGGAGCGTGCCGCTGCGCGGTGCTCGGCCCCGCCCACCGCTGAGCGACGGGCCGGGGGTGGAGCTGGCTGCGGGGGAGCGCGTGCTCGCAGCTAAGGGCGGGGCGTGGCGGCCGCGCCCCCGGAGGGCGTGGGTGCTGCCGCCGGGCTCCCGCGCGCCCCCGCCCGGCCCGGCCGCGGAGTGCAGACGCTGCCGCGCTCAGCGAAGGGTCGCGGAAAGAGGCAGAGAACAAGCCGCCAACAACGGAACGTACCGAACGGTAAAGGACAAACTCAAACAGGAGCGACGTCAAGCCATACTGCAAACTTTAATATCCAAGAGAAAAGGAGTCTATTACACACATCGAGAAAGTGGGGAAGGTCACACAGTCATCTTTGTTGGAGACATGGACAGTGGGATGGAGTGCACCCTCAGCAAGTTTGCTGATGACACCAAGCTGTGTGGTGTGGTGGACACGCTGGAGGGAAGGGATGCCATCCAGAGGGACCTTGACAGGCTGGGGAGGTGGGCCCCATGCAAACCTCATGAAACTTAACAAGGCCAAGTGCAAGGTCCTGCACGTGGGTCAAGGCAATCCCAAGCACAAACACAGGCTGGGGAGAGAATGGATAGAGAGCAGCTCTGAGGAGAAGGGCTTGGGGGTATTGGTGGATGAGAAGCTCAACATGAGCCGGCAGTGTGCGCTTGCAGCCCAGAAAGCCAACCGTGTGCTGGGCTGCATCAAGAGAAGCATTAGCAGCAGGTCAAGGGAGGTGATTCTCCCCCTCTACCCTGTCTCGTGAAACCCCACCTTGAGTACTGTGTTCAGATGTGGGGCCCCCAACATAAAAAAGACATGGACCTGTTGGAGAGAGTCCAGAGGAGAGCCACAAAATTAATCAAAGGGCTAAAGCACCTCCCCTATGAGGACAGACTGAGAGAGTTGGGGTTGTTCAGCCTGGAGAAGAGAAGGCTCCGAGGGGACTTAATAGCAGCCTTCCAGTACCTGAAGGGGGCCTACAGGAGAGATGGGGAGGCACTCTTTATCAGGGAGTGCAGTGATAGGATAAGGAGTAACGGGTATAAGCTAAAAGAGGGTAAATTTAGACTAGACATTAGGAAGAAATTTTTCACTATGAGGGTGGTGAGACACTGGAACAGGTTGCCCAGGGAGGTTGTGGATGCCCTGTCCCTGGAGGTGTTCAAGGCCAGGCTGGATGAGGCTTTGAGCAACCTGGTCTAGTGGAGGGTGTCCCTGCCCATGGCAGGGGGGTTGGAACTTGATGATCTGTCATGGGTTAAGCAGAGGAGAGTTAATTTTTTTTTCCTTTTCCCTTCTCTTCATAAATAGCTAACAAGAAGCTATGTTTTGGATTCCTGCTCAGGAGAGAATTGATAAGAGAAGAACGTTTATAGTTATTGCTAGGATGTTGCTATTTGTCCTCAAGGACGAGATACATTTAGTCTCTCTCCTCTCCATAGACAGAGCTCGGCTTCTAGCTTGGGATTTGCTTTTAGGTCAAGATTGAGAAGCAGACTGACCAATTATTCCATCCCATGCACGTCATACCCAGTATATAGGAGAGGACTCTTCCGGGAGAGCTGCTTTTTCTCTTCCTTTTGGCTCCGGATTCATCTCGCTTTGGGGAGCCTGCGTTCGCTCTCCCAAGGCCTTTCCCCCCCCCTCCCCCCACGGTCGCCGTTAGCTCTCGGCCCAGGACACTCGTTTATCTCCGTTCCGTGAGTTTTGGCATCCTCCCTCTCCAGGGGGATCATTAGCTGTTTTTTTTTCCTCTGCTTCGGTCAGCTCCCGGACTGGGACGCTTGAGCTGTTATCTCCGTTCCGTGAGTGCCTCCAGGAGCGGTGCACCCTTCCCCCCTTTTCCCCCCCTTTTCTGGGGGAATCGTCTGTGCGGTTTCTGGGGATTATTAGCTGGCAACAGGCCGAGCCTTTTCGGGGGGGCAGTATCATTGTCAACAGGCCGAGCCTTTTCGGGGGGGCAGCATAATTGTGTATCACCTATTCTCTCCCTCCTTCGGGGTCATTGGCTGGGAGTGGGCTGGGCCTTTGGTCATCAGGTGGGATGGGGCAGTATCACTGTGTATCACATTGCATCTTTGTAAATAGTATTATTTCCAATATTATTGTAGTTTAGTTATTAAATTGTCCTTATCTCAACCTAGGAGTCCTCTTTGCCATTTACCTCTTTCTCTCCCCTATCATTGGGTGGGGGCAGGGACTGTGTGAGCGGGTGTGTGTGGTTTGGTCCCCAGCCAAGGGCCAACCCGCCACATGATCTTTAAGGTCCTTTCCAACCCAAACCATTCTATGATTCTATGAAACTTCCCCTTCTTGCTTTCATAACTGATCTTAGAGTGCTACATATAAATAAAAATGCAGGACACTTTACATTTGTCAAAACTTACTCCATATAAAGAAGTATCACACAGAAGATTATGCAGCATTTCCTTGTACACCCAATACCACACACAGTTTAATAGGGACCTAAAGTACACAGCCTTGGCTTCCGCCAATAAACACCTTAAGCATTTTTCCCCCCATGTATACAACTGGAAACATAAATGTGATCACATTCAATAACAGTTATCCCCGTGCATAAAAATACATGTGCCAGATTTTAAGAACTCATAAATAGGACCGCAGGTAAAACACTACACACTCATACAGCTTATTCATAAGATTATTCTGGTTCCAACTCTTAATGCGACTGTTATAATTTAAAAGGAGAACATTGGAGAAAACTGTCATTTTCTGGATTAGAAATAGAAGCACATCACTGTATACCTGACATAAGTAAACAAAAACATTTTCCAGAAACAACAAAAAATGGCACTTGTGACATGGTGGGGTGGCAAAGAACAAAACTATCAGAACATGGATAGTGACATTCAACCAGCAAGCAAGTGTTCAATCGCCTATCTGCGGAGATGACCACCACATTTCAAGTATTACGTATATACATGCTACTCAGGAATGGCATAACTGACATTTACCTAACCCTGTCTTATTTCAAGGTGTTTAAAAATTAAGTTAAATATTAATCATATCTAAGGAAAAAAATAATAATGAAAGCAAAGAAACACAGAACCCATCAAAAAATTAAGTAAATAGTACAATAAGGAAATTAAAACAACCTTTTTTTTCAGATGTGCAATTTCTTTTACTTTTCATCTACTTGTTGTGATGTCAGTGTTTCAGCTTTAAACACATTTTTCTTGGAGCAGAGTAGAACTTTTACAGTTCATTTACAGAGGGAGCTAAATCTTGGTGGTGCACTTTTAGGAAAAAGAGACAGTTCAAATAAGACTAAGTTTAAGCAAAACTCTAATTGAAAACTTATGTTGAGAAGAGGTGCAGTACTGAAACATCCCCAGGCACGCACTTCCCTTATGCAGTGTTGAAACTATAGAAGAAAAGTTCCTGTATTCCCTCCTTGCAGACTTTCAGTTTAGAAACAAAGGAACAAATTTCTGGCCTCAACAGGAAAAATACAAAAGCCAGTAACAGATCTACTGAGATGCAATTAGGACATCACCATGAAAAAAGGGACTAGAAATAATGGAAAACAACCTATTGTCCAGTGCCATTATGACAAAATATGAAAATCCTCTTGATATCTTATCAGAATGTTTTCGTATTTCAAATACATTTTTGAAATTGGTTTAAAATGGTACTTAAGGTAACCAGTAAGAAAACAAAATGGTTAACATGACACTGCCTCTCAGCAGTGATTACTAATTAATGGGTTTTTTTAAGTGCATCTTCTGTCACTTAGAAACCTCTTGTATAGTATCATAACTTGTAGATCAAATATTTGCCTAAGCCACATCCGCCAGAAAAGAAAAAACAACAAAGGAACCAAGAAATCACTAAGTCACACAGGTGAAGTGTCTGAAGTCACAATGAAATTGTCTACCAACTGGCCAGCATATGCTGACTCAGGCGGAGATGATTAGGTTACAGGATATATTACTGACATGCAACCTTTTTTTTCCCCTTTGAGAAACAGGATTTTTTCTGTTGCATTACCTACACCTGTCACAGATAACTCAGCTATGTTACGAACTTTGAAGAGAGATAAGAGCTGAATAAGTGTTGTTCCTGAACTAAGGTTAACATACTGCTTCTCTGCCACATGCTGCTTTCTCTTCATTCAGTACTCTGCTTGCACATAGTATTTCAAATTTCCTTTTTTTTTTTGATTAAATTGTGAACAGTGGTACAGTCAAAGATTAACATTTGTATAATAATCAGAAAATGCTGTACCAGTTCTGATGGTTATTGTATCTATCAAGAATAATTTTATCACTTTCCAACTTCATAATTTAAGTATATGTCTAGAAATACTTCTCTAAATGTGACACAGCCAGTACAGTAAGCACCTCTATGCATTCCTAAGATCAGAAGGTAACAAAAAAAGAAACTCATAAATCTATGAAAAACGCAGCATATGCAAAGAAGTAGCCTGGTTATGCCAAACATCAAATTTTATTCTCAGGAAAACATTTTTGCTTTTATTTTTAATGCATTCCAAAGCACAAAGACAGCGTATATGAACATTTCCTCCTCCATTTTCACAAGTATATTACAAATATGCATGGAATAGTACAAGCCTGGAGAGCAACAGAGATTAAGAAAATAGACATTATCTAAATCCTATTAGGAATAAGAAGGCACCACTGATTTGAGGTTGTGTCCAGACATCACCCAGTCTGTTTTATTCTAATTTCTAGCTTGCAAGCCAGGATTTCTTTCTGATTAACTCATTCAGACCACTTCTATTCTGGTTTTCTCACCACAAACAACACGCATTCGTAGTAGTATTTCATCATGGAGAGTTTGTTCACAGTGTAAGTTGACAGTACAGATTCTTTCTCCACCTGAAAAAAAGCAGCAGTTTTCAGAACACCTCCTCTACAAGAAATGTACAAGTTTATCTTAAGTCAGAAATTGCTATATATTTACTAGATTTCAAGGCCCATCTATACACTTTTTAAAAGAGTAAAAACCATTTCATTCTCCTAGAAGTTTAGTATATGCCATTATGTTGAACTAAATTTAAGGTAAAGGTTTATTAGACCAATAACACACATTGCAGCTTCTTACCTCTATATGGAATCCATATTGCAGTATAACATTTTTTATATCCTCATAGCTTAATTCTATAGAAAGTTCATTTCCCAAGTTTTCAAAGTGGTAAAGGAGAGGACCTAGAGTAAAAAGATACAATGGAAATGGCTACTGAAAATACAAAAATGTTTTAAAAATCAAAAGCACATGCTGCAAGTGGAAAGAACGCTTATATCCAGACTCACACATTCAAACAGATGAACATATTTCTACCACTCATATATGATTTTTATAACAAGATTCAGAATCAACACAAAATGAAAACAGATTAGTTCAGATGCTTATTCAACAATGAAGTCTCATCTCCTACTAGACTGTGTTTTCTGTATCTTAAAATTTCTTCAGTCTGTCATCACTGCTGTCTCTACAGAACAGAAGGCAGGACATGCTGCAGCCTACTCAGGAGCTCTGCTTCCACTCTGGGACTGGCCAGGGCTGGTGTAGTGACTGACTGACAAGTGAATGCCTAGTTTCTACTATATATTAAACATGTTATGAATGTTTAACTCCTGGGTTTTGTCTGCCACTCCTTTACCAGGGGAGACTTAAATTAAGTCTCTCTTATTTTGAGCCAAGGCATACATCAACCTCATTCCCAAAACTTCTGCTTAGATGCACAGTACAAATTAGACAACAGATTAAGAGAAAAAAAAAAAAAGGCAAGCATGTATTTACACACATAACAAGTTCTATTTTGTTAGAAAAAAATGGCAAAGAAGAATACAGGACACTACATTTGTCACATAACAAGTATTTGATGCATTAAAGCAAAACTTGCCCCTGGGAAGATTTACTTTTCTACGTAAAAATCCCATGGTGTTGACTTGATTGTAACTAGCAAACATCTGGACATATTGTGAACACATCTGAGATAATTTCCAAGCCGTAGATGTTTCTAGCTCTACTGAGTTTTCAGCACAGACACAGTCATCCCCACAACTCTTTTCAAGTTCTAGGTGCCCATTATGTGATCAAACGTAAGTCAGGGGTAGCGGGAACAGAAGTTGGTCACACTTGCCTACATTTATCCATATTCCTCCAGGCTTCAGTATTTTCCATATAGTATCAATGTAATCAATAACGTTATGTGCTGTATCTATGAAAAAGCAAGTTGCTATGCAGTCCCATGTATCTGCATAAAAAGAGCAAATTACACAGGATTAGTTTCAATGCTTCTACCCCTGCAACAGTTCATCATTCAACTTCAGTATCTGTTTAGACACTCAGTAGTTACCTTCAACTAACAACAACTGAAGGCTCTTCATTTCATTTACAAGTAAATAAAATATTTCGATTTATGCTAACAACAGTTAAGTCTGGAACGCATCCAGGCGGGCTCTGAATGTCTCCAGAGAAGGAGACTCCACAACCTCTCTGGGCAGCCTGTTCTAGTTCTATATAGATGTGTGTATATGCATATACAGACTCTAAAATATTATACATGTTTATTATGTATACATTTATAAAGTTGTTCATACATGTTATATAAAATGATACATATTTCTATCATATACTGTAAATTGTAAATATAACATTTTGTATAAATGAAGGCCCAAGTGTGCTATTACTCACCTGTTCTAAGAACTTTGTTACCATGAATGTTAGAAACAAAAATGAAAAATTACCCAGTGATTTTGGGCCTCTCTAGAGCAATCCATCTAGAGATTCGGTCCTAATCTAGAACAATACAAGTCTGTACATTAACGTGTACTTTCACAAATCACATAGCTTGAAATTTTATTCGGTATCTGAATAGTCAGTCGTGAGATCAGCTGCTCGGAGCCGTCGCAACTCCTGACAGACCGACTGATCACGAAGAAAAAGGGGTTTTTCGGGAGATTCCTTGCCAGGAACCCCCCGAAGGCAGCAGCGTAACACGACTCCCGCCGACAGCTCTGTCGCGAGAGGCTGACGTGGCACGGGAGTTGCCGGGGCGACCGTGGTCACCACCCCTCCCCCGTCCTTAAATTTTTGCCGGGAGGGCACACAGCAAGTGCGCAGGCAGGGGCACCACCTGTGGTTCGTGTAGCGGGACGCTGAAGGTTTGCCGGGTGCAGAAGCTTCACGGGACGGCCTCAGGAGCCTAGCAAGCAGGCAGGGTTCCTCTGAGGAGGTGGGAAGACCTAAAGACCAAGTGCTGCACCGGTGGGTGAGGGAGGTTGTGTGGCAGGACACAGGAATTCTGCCCCTCCTTGCTTCTGTGTCCTACCTATCTATTGGTAGTCTGTCACAGCTGTTTTGTCATGGTCTCCACCAGGCAGAGAGCTTGTCCCAAAAGGACTGTGGAGACCCAAACCGAGGG
This sequence comes from Pterocles orientalis, assembly GCA_011057875.1. Classification (NCBI taxonomy): domain Eukaryota; kingdom Metazoa; phylum Chordata; class Aves; order Pterocliformes; family Pteroclidae; genus Pterocles; species Pterocles orientalis. The sequence continues at coordinate 424,598 of WKFP01014841.1, read as the reverse complement.
TCTATTCCGAACGGTGGCTACCCAGGTCTCTGGCTGCAGGGAGTGCCAGAGCCTGCTGCTGACGGGGGAGGGCGACAGTCCTTCCACTTGCATGAGGTGCAAGACGGTGGAAGACATGCTCACCATGGTGGCTGAGCTGAAAGATGAGGTGGAGAGACTGAGGGCCATCAGGGACTGTGAGCAGGAGATCGACTGGTGGAGTAACTCCCTGGTGTGCCAGAGGGAAAGGCGCCGGGGAGATACCCCACAATTGGGGGCAGACCCCCTGCCCTGTCGGGCAGAGGAGGGGGAGCTGAGGGATGGGGAGGGTTGGGAGAGGGTCCCTGCTCGGCGTTGTGGGCAAACCCCCCCTCTGCCTGTCACGTGTCCCAAGGTCCCCCTGGGCAATAGGTTTGCAGCCTTGGACGTTGAAGGGGACGTCAGTGGGGAGGCACGGGAAGGTTCCCCTGAGAGGTTTCCAAGGGCGAGGCAGTCGACTCTGCGCATTCAGACTGCCTCTGCCAGGAAAGGAAGAAGGGTGCTTGTGGTAGGTGACTCCCTTCTCAGAGGAACGGAGGGGCCCCTTTGCAGACCGGACCCGAGCCGCAGGGAAGTGTGCTGCCTCCCTGGGGCCCGGGTCAGGGATATAACTAGAAAACTCCCGGAGCTGGTTCACCCCACTGATTACTACCCACTACTCATAGTTCAGGTGGGCAGTGACGAAATAGCTCAAAGGAGCCTGCGAACTATGAAAAGAGATTTCAGGGGTTTAGGGCGGATAGTTGAAGGAGCGGGTGCACAAGTTGTATTCTGTTCTATACCTTCTGGGGAGGTGCAGGATATGGGGTGGGCCAGGAAAACACAAGTCATGAATAACTGGCTGAGGGGCTGGTGTCGAGACAGGAACTTTGGGTTCTTTGACCATGGGGCGGTTTACTCAGCCCCTGGCCTGTTGTCGAGGGACGGAACTCATCTGTCTCATAGGGGGAAACGCATCCTAGCGCAGGATCTGGCAGGGCTCATTGAGAGAGCTTTAAACTAGATTGGAAGGGGGACGGGGCTGTAACGGGGCATGCACCAGTGGGGCACCACTCTAGTGTTGATAAGGACCGCAGGTCCTCCCACCCTCCTAGGGTGAAACCAGCGCGCTCAGCTCGCTCCCTGAAATGCCTGTACACAAATGCGTGCAGCATGAGGAATAAGCAAGAGGAGTTAGAAATCCGTGTTGGGTCAGGAGATTATGACCTGGTGGCAATTACAGAGACATGGTGGGACAGCTCACATGACTGGAATGTAGCCATGGGTGGCTGTACCCTTTTCAGGAAAGACAGGCCAGCAAGGCGAGGGGGGGGAGTTGCTCTTTATGTGAGAGAACAACTTCAATGTATTGAGTACTGTCCAGGGGTGGGTGATGAGTGAGTTGAGAGTTTGTTGGTGAGAATTAAGGGGCAGGCTGGCATGGGTGATGCTGTCGTGGGTGTCTATTACAGGCCACTAGAGCAGGACGAGGAAGTTGACGAGGCCTTCTACAGGCAGCTGGTAGCAGCCTCGCAGTCACAGGCCCTGGTTATTGTGGGGGATTTTAACTACCCTGATATTTGCTGGAAGGCCTACTCAGCCAGCCATCCGCAGTCCAGGAGGTTTCTCCAGTGCATTGATGATAACTTCCTGATGCAAATGGTGGATGAGCCGACTAGGAGAGGAGCGATGCTAGATCTTATTCTCACGAATAAGGAGGGTCTGGTTGAAGCGGTGAAGGTTGAGGGCAGCCTTGGTTGCAGTGACCACGAGGTGGTGGAGTTCAGGATCTCATGTGGCCGTAGTAGAATACAGAGTAGAATAGC
>WKFP01014841.1:376610-422755 GCA_011057875.1 Pterocles orientalis | reverse complement strand
AAAGGGTGAGTGTCAGGAGGATGGAGCCAGGCTCTTCTCTGGGACATCCAGTGATAGGACAAGGGGCAATGGGTTCAAGCTGGAACATAGGAGGTTCCACTTGAATATGAGAAAAAACTTCTTTACAGTGAGGGTGACAGAGCACTGGAACAGGCTGCCCAGAGAGGTTGTGGAGTCTCCTTCTCTGGAGACATTCAAAGCCCGCCTGGATGTGTTCCTGGGTGATCTGATTTAGGTGTTCCTGCTCTGGCAGGGGGATTGGACTAGATGATCTTTCGAGGTCCCTTCCAATCTCTAACATTCTGTGATTCTGTGATTCTGTGATATTTCTTCAGCTGTTTTTTTTACTAGTGAATTTAACAAGCAGAATCTTTCAAAGTCTACCTTTTAAAACATTAATCTCCCAGTTTTTCTCTGAAGACGTATAATTTAAATTTTTTAAAAAAAGTTCTGTAAATAAAAAAACTGAAAGTTTCAATTTGTGCCAGCATCAGAACTTTCAGAAAATTAAGCAATTATAAGGAAGGCTCATATAAGAAAATATCTGTAAGTCTAGCTGCACAGTAAAGGGTAGATCCTGGTGAAAAATTGCTATGGGTCTAATTGGGACAGAAAGGTGGAAACAGCAAATAGATATCCGAGATGATAAACCAATACTATGTAAGGAAAAAATAGTGACTTCTAAATAGGCATATATTAGAATATTAGACTACATAGGAAAGAACTGGGTAAGTGCTACTCTTGATAAAATCCTGAAAATGTCATTAGTAGAGTACTAACATTCATATTCTGCAGATTAATTCAAAATTAGGTTAGTCATAAAACATCACTTCATATCTGCGATGAGGACAGCACAACTTACCTGGTATCACAGAAAAAAATAAGGTTATTTGTACTGACAGAGTCTCAATCTTTGATAATCATCATCCCCATAATGTGCCTCTGAAATATTTACTATTGACAGTCAATAAGTATGTTTGCTTCATTTATAACTTACTACTACTGAAACTGTTTGCTTCTACAACAGGAACAACAACAAAATACTCATTTCTATTTTTTTTACACTAAAGAAGCAACTGGTTACATTGTTCATTTTGTAACATCACTTTTCTAAATCAAGTAAACCTTTCCATAATATTGCTATAGTGTCTTACTCTGAAAGAGACTACTGCTATGGTGTCTTACTCTGAGACTACTGCAGTAAAGATCTTTTAGGCCATGAGGTATCCGTATTTTTTATAACTAAGAAGAAAATAAAAGGTTATTTGGAATAATAAAGTCTTGCTACAGTTAGTACTTTTTGCTCAATGCTTGTAGATACAGTTCCCTTCTATTTGTAATTGTTAACTGTCCCATAACAAATACTTTGAAGATACAGTTACATAGATAGTCCAGAAGTTTACATTTACTCACTGCACTCAGAATAAATTTCTTGAAAATCCCCTGCTGTCATAGAGAAGTTTGAACCAGAAGGAAGACTGTGAGGATCAACATCAGGGAAATAAATTGGACGTATCTGATCAGCAGATCTTCTGTTATTGCTAAACTGATGAATCCAAGGATAAAGCTTACATGAGTTAATTTCAGAGCATCTGCAAAATATGGAAATCAGCACGATTCAGTTCCAACTAATTGCTTATTTATTATCTAGAAATGTAGGAGTCAAAGACTTTCACCAACATCTATTATTTTGTTGATAAAGTTATTGCAAAAGCTACCTGTTTTCTAAAGGACTTTTATCTAGTTCACAATACTTCAGACTGCCCATCTATTTATGATCTGATGAAAAAAATTTTACTCTGACACAGAAATTATCAACACAAAATAACTGCCTTTTTAATTTTAAAATTTTATTTTCCCACTTTCCCTGACATTTCGCCACTGAAAACAAAATTCACAGAATTCTTTTGTAAGCCTAAGGAAATCTGTGATTTAGTATACTCAGTAAACCTAAGCCTTCCTGGGTCATATTTTTTCTATTTAAGAAAAAAACAAAATGAGTACCATTAGTTCCATGAATTTTATTGGAAACATTTGTTCTCATTCTAGTCTTTTCTGTACCATAATCATAGAGATTTTGAGGAATAGCACAACAAAAGCATTTTTCAGATGCAAACGCAAAGAACGCTTTTCAATTTCAAAAAATAAAAAAAATTGATTTTGCAAAACATAGTGGTTTTGCACTAGATGTCATTTTAAGTTAGTAACATCCAGAGTGCTGTAATTATGCTAAGTAAACATGTATTTGTAAAATAAAGTTTACGGGTTGACATGACCAACTATATCGACTATTATTTTAAAAGTTATTAAAAATAGCATTAAAGTATAAAAAGCATCTTTTCCCACAGACCTGTAAAATCAATTTGTAATTACAAAAAAGCCATTTTCTATCAGTCACAACAGAGGACACATCTGTCCCATAAAACACATATTAAACATTTCATAAACTGCAAGCAATCTACCAGAATATAGAAAGTGCACTGTTTTGGCTTGTGGATAGGAGGCATCTGTGGTAAAGTCTTTGAAATAACATTTTTTACCTTCTTCATGTCATATTAATATTTCATCAGTAAAAATAATAATACAAAAACCAATCTGTATTAGAGCAGCAGTACACTGCACTCAGGAACTGTCACCCTTTATAATGAACAAATATCAGATACATGCAAAGAAAAAAAAAAGGCAGGGAAAAAGCCCTCATAACACAGGCAGAATTTTCTTCAAGAAAGGCATTTCTATTTTGCTTAAAAAAGAAAAAAAAACCCACCACCACCACAACAAAAAAACCTCACCAAAAAACCCCCACCATTGGCCAACAAAAGTTGGGTGTTAACCATTCTAGCATTCTCCATATGTTCCCAGCCAATTTGTATTATCCTCAGAATGTTTAACAATGAAAATTTCCCCAAAATCAAGGTAAAGAAAATAAGCAATCTGAGTAGATTAGAAAGGATTTTTTTTTCTGAGCTATAAAAAACACACACCTCCCTGTGTTTTTTTTTCCCAGTCCACAGTATATTCATGTAGACTTCTGAACAGTTCCAAAAGGAATTCCCAATACAAAAGACCTATCCCTCTCTATATTCAAGCTTGAAAACCTCCCTTTACAGCTTCAGTAAATTATACTTCAAAACTAAGTATCGCAGTCCTTTACAATTCCATCCTTCCAACAAAAGATGTATGATATAAGCTGGGTTATAAGAATATAACATCTTTAACGAAGTGTGAAGCACTTCACTTTCTTCCATAGGGGCAGGGCATTTACTTCTCAAGAGTAAGTCGAAAAGATGGTTCTGGAAAAGATAGGTAGGTCTTACCTCTGACTACTGATTTAAAGATAAAACACTTAACTGTTTTCATCCTAATGCATTCCTGGACATACATCAAATACAATTAAGCAGCCTTCTCAAGTGTCAAGATTTATCTAAAATTACATTCTTTCCAGAAAGTAAAGATTAGACAATTATTAGTGTAAATTCTACTGGTATGAAAGCTTTTTAAACTAACCCTATTCTGACTTGGATACAAAACAATTTTATATTACTTCAACTGTATTTTCTCGAATGTTCACTAGTGGGACTACTGCTACTGAAGGGCTGTTGACCTGAGGCTACTGACCCGGTGCTCTCAATCTCCAGCTGCAAGAAATAGCAAGTCCACTAACAGCTGCTCCTGCCTTCTCCACATAGATACCACCCTAGTGTTGTTTGCCCTCCTTGCACCTGTCAAGGGAAATAATGTCCTGTGGCTTTAGACTGCCTGAAAACTTTGGTATGGTTTCTAAAGGCAGGAAAACAGATAATGCTTTTCACATTTCTTGCTCTTCCAAAACATGTAAGAAATTAAGTGTGTCTGTACATCAATGATCACCTCTGCCATCTGCCATTATATCCAGAATTCATCTAAACACTAGAAAAATACAGCAGCAACAAGAACCTCACCTGTACAAGAAAAAGCACAATTTCCCATTGTGCAGCAGCCCAGGAGCCATTGTAGTTTAACTACTTCAGGGTCACTTAATTTTTAAATTAGAGCTTCCTCAATGACATAATGCACTCTATTTAATTTCAAATACTTACAGTGACCACAGTTATTCCTTGACACACTCTCTACACAACATGCTATGCAACTTTTTTCACAGCAACAAAATTTCACAATTTAAGAGAATTTTTTTTGACATGCATAAAAATCAGCAGATACCACTGTATACAGAAGACTTAAGTCCCTGTACCACATCTAAGAGCCCACTGTAGTAGCTGGCTTGACACTCTGTACATAGTACTTTTCCTAAAAATGAATCAAAGTCAGCAAAAGAAGGTAGATCTGTAAGCCCATGTTAACATAATCTTTGTGCTTTTATCAACTGAAAACAAAGATTAATTAAATTAAGAGTGTAGTTAAAAATTAATCTGAAAAATCCTTCTTTCTTCCCACTCTTCCTTAACTGCTACCTTCAGCTTATATTGATCATTGCTGTTTCTTCCAGCTCCAGGAAAGCAAACATGTCCACTTCAGAAGGCTAGAGAACAACCACTTAAGACTAAAATGAAAGATCCCAAAAGGTCCTAAAACATTCTTAATAGACACCCAAATCCCACAATTAGATCTGTCAGAAAGGAATGCCTGGACTTTAACTGAACTGACTGAAATTCAGAGTCAGATTAAAAGTATTCTCTTCCGTGCTAGAAAGTTCCACGTTAACTTGCCCAGCAAAGAAAGATAAAGATTACAGCAGCTGAGCAACACTCAATTTTACTGTCTAAAATCTAACACTGTTAGCAAGTCTAAAGCATATACACCTCTTTGCAAAATATACAAAGAGGAAACACCACATGAGCATCTGATGCTAAGAATGATTACTATTGTAAATTAAGCATGGATCTTCAGGAGAACTCCACATATAGGCAGAAGACTCATTATTTAAGGATGACAAAAAAAAAAGTCAGAGGTAATTAAGGATTACTTTCAGATCTGAATACAATGACAGCTAATCAGTGCTCCTAAAGATGGGAAATGAATAGTTTTATGCTGCTTTGAGTAATTTCAAAAGTTCCAGAGAGTAAAAGCCAGCAGGACTGTATAGCTGAGAAGAATGTGACCTCCTTTCAGTAGCTGCAAGGCCTTAGACCAGCTCAACTGTAATCAAAATTTCACAACTAGATGAAAGTCATTTATGGAAAAAAAAAGAAGAAAAAGAACAAATAAACCCCTCGCAATTATGTTTTCATCACATTGACCATTACTGTTTTAAGCAGACATACAGCAGCTATAATAAACATTGTTTTCCTCTTGTTTTTGAACAGTAAACTATGACAGATTTAAGATTATCACAGTCCACTTCCACTGTGGACAATCACTCCACAAACAGGGCTCCAAAACATGATAATAATACAGAATATAAGGCAACAGCTGAGGCATTTTCATCAAAGGTGTATCATTTTAGATTGAAGAATGAGTGAACTGGCAGCTTCTGTCTCTCTGAACTTGGTACCAACTCCTCCAAAAAAACAAAATAGCTCCCCAGACCTCTTTCATACTTGCCCACCCATAGACTTCCCACCTTCTTTCCTAAAGGAACAGCTGCATTTGCTGTCTTCTTTCCTCTCTAACAAGTTCATTATAAAACCAGTAATTTCCAATACAAGTGACAAAATACTGAATACAGAAATGTAACTCTAAACTAAACCTATACAGTGAAATTTACTACATTCAAATTTACTACCTTAGAGTAACTGTAGAACTACTAACTATATTATCTTAGCTGTTCCTCAGTGCCAGGACTCACTTAAGAAGTGGTTCAGTGTGCTTCAGTTTTTGTTTTTCATGTTGAAATAAAATTTTAGTGTGGAGTGTAACACTTTAACAAGTTTCCTCTGTTAATAACCACCGCCCCTAAGTACCACGTGCACATTAACTACTCTGTATTTGACACGAGTGAAATGGGTGTGCATTTTGCAGAAACAGATGCAAAATAAATCATAACACCTATTCAAGACTATGCAGAAATTCTGTGGTACAATCTACAGATTTTAAGTCTCTAACTTAAAAGCCATACTTCCTGCTATAATTTTAATGACTCAGATACAACACTTCCCTCCCCCATTTATCCCACCATTTTTTTTTTCATTAAAACATTCTAAAAAGTGGTTATGTGTGTCCTGTGTTAGGACTTACAAATCTATTATTGAGGTTTTTTTTATTCAAGTTTTTCTCATTTATAATTTTGCCTCACTAGGTTTTGATCAGCAAGTAAAACATAAGCTATGTACCTGTTGAGTACAAAGTTAGAAGAAAAGAGCATAAAGAGGCTCCATTCATTTCCTTGGCAAGCATAACCGAGCATAGCTATTTCCCACGCCAATCTACCTAGCCCAGCACCAGGTACCAGGATATTAACTTTGGAGAAATCCCTGCAACAGAACAAAAATAACAGTTAAGTCTTTGTCTAATATCTCTTAACAAAACTTACAGAGGACCAAACATTTTTTCTCCCATATACTTAAAATACTAAAATGTATTTCCTGTATGACTTACTTTTTAAATGCAAACTGAGCCAGTTCTGATCAGATTGGTTAATTGCACAGCAAAAGTAATTCCCAGAAAATTACTCAAAAGAACATATACAGCCCTCATTCAGAATGCAGATCATAATTACATAAAAAATTTTCTACTTGAAAACTTTTACAGTTATCAAGCTAAAAATCTCTTAAGTGAATTAAATGAATTAAGTAAATTATCATTAAGTTAATCGAATTAATACATTATCATGTAGAACTACTTCTTTTTCTATGATGCACACTGATAAGCAGTAAATTTCCTAGAAATCTTCTTGGTTACATTGCATGAAAAATAAACAAGTATTTTGACATCAGAAACACAAAGCAAACAAAACTTCCATATTCTGATGAACAATTCAGACTGTAAAAAACAGTAATTAGCTTCTCAGCAACTGTGGGTTTTAAATAAGCTGTTCACCCACCTCACTCAAGCATATTAAGTGACATAAGATTTCCTAAATCATAGTACATTACAGCTAACCCTTCACTTTCCATAACTATGCATGAAGTTGAAGACGACCAGAAGACATCCAGCATTGTGCATTTACTGATACCCAGAAAAACCTCTCCCAAGTTCAGCAACTAATAAATAGAAGAACTAAGAATCTCAAAATTTTCTCCTCTTTCAGGCAGAAAAGGTGATATATATATATATATATTTTCTAACCATTCAACTTCCTTCACAATGTAATCAAACCTTCACTCAAAATGCAAAAACACTGAAAAGACTGTATCTAAAAAGAAATAATTTTTCAGTTTCCAGTCACGAACAAGACTTCATAATTTCACATAACAAAAAAACAAGTGTGGACACTCTGACTACCCTCCCTTTTGCCTGTCACCTTCAAAAACAAAACACAGGTGTATTAATTTATATGCAACTAAATGAAGGAAGCCACAATCAGCACTTCCAAACATAAAATGAAAAAAAGCAAAATGCAAAGCCTTTGAGTACATAAAAATTCAGAATGTCAAAAAGTATTCAAAAGAGTTGGCATGCTACATAAGCAGGAAGATGAGTGAGGGAGTTATGCAAATTCTGAAAAGTAGTAAATTTCTGAAGACTATTACCCAAAAAAAAAGAAAGCATTGTTCTTTTCTGAAGGCCACACAGACTAGCAATCCAGTTTTAACAGTGCCTTTTCATAATGTAATTACTGAAGCTTCCAAAATGGAAGATTAAAGTTTTTCTCACTCCTGATTTTCATTTCTACTGTATTATACTTTCAGATTCTCTATTTTCTGATTAACGAGAAGCAGGAAATCAAGACTTTGCTATTACTTAAGAGAAATCCTGTGAAGCAACATTTCTTCTTACTTCTCTCCTACATGGAAAGTCAGAAGAAAGCTAACCAGGGAGCCTTACTGAAAAAAAAAATAAAAATTCAGGGGAAAACTACTTGCTCAAGATGAAATTTTTGAAAATAGGGACCCAGAAGGAGGGAGAAAATCCACTTTCATGAAGAAGCTAGAAAAAAAATGCAGTCTTGCAGCTTTTACTATTTGTAGTGGTGTATCTATTCACTGTTATTCCAAATATATTTCTAACCTAATCTTGTTAATTTCCTTACAATTTATTACATATTTAGAAAAGCTCTACACAGATTTTTGCACTCCAATGTGGACAGTTCTACAATGAGTGGGTTGAAAAGCCTTATGCCACATTAAAGATTACCACACATTGATTAGAAATGACACTTTTCTTAGAACAACCTAATACCAAGGAACTACACAAGTGTAATCATGTTTTGAAATCTGAACCTTTATTCATCCTAAAACAAGATAAAGCCTCTAACAGGCAAGTGAGTTGATTTTAAGTTGCTTGTAATTGTCTTGTATCTTTTTGTTCACAATATAAAACTTGTCTATCTCTGAACTATTGTTCCCAATTCTCTTCTAGAAAATAGCTGATTTTAACAGCACTTTCCTTTGCACCTTTAAGGGATTGAAGTATCTCTGGAAACTTGTTACCAATTTCATTTTTATCTCTCCTCCTTATATCAGTTGCTAGGGTCTAGTGCTGGCCACCAACTTCATTGCAGCAACAGAACATAAATAATAGAATACAAAATAATCAAAGCTGAGTCCACTAACAGTGACACTAGCCTTCCAAAATGGTTCAATGGCTCAAGTACCTCTTCAAGACTTACAAGGAATTGCGACAAACTGCTGATGAATTTCGAAAAAAATAAAGTACAAAAGCAGTGGTACTGGGAGCACTTCAGTGCACTACATTATGCTAATTTCTGAATCATTAAAACATTTTTAATTGCACAGAAATAGCTTTTTTAATGGCTAAAGAGTCACAAGGTTATTTAGGAGGCTAGAAAATCCTATTTTCTTTTGGTGGATATGTAATTGCAGCAGTAGCAAAGACAATTAAAAAAAAACCTTAAAACTGTGATAACTGATAATAATTCAAGGTTATCCACCATGAAACTAGCTTTAAAATAGCCAGCAGTAGCAGGATCTATATAACAGTGATCTAGCATTAGTTAGGAACACCAACAAATATCCATTGAAAACCTGTGGGGCAGTAGAGAAGAAACATTGGCCTATTAACCTGACAGGTGTGGGGAGAGGAGGCTTGCCAAAAAGCAGGGAAGAAGGCTGCATGGTACTGTTCAGCTCAACTACTGAAACCACAGAAGTCTCTTAAAAAGGCAGTGGAGAAGCATCAGGAACAACTAAAATCTGTCATGGCATTATTGTACTGCATTTTGTAGTATGATGTATTTTCAGCTTTCAGAAGCTGAATGCCATTAATGAAGACTTTAACTTGGTATCCTTTTTTTAAGAGAAAAATTATACATGATGAAAACAGAGGCTTCTTATTTTATGCCTATTGTGCTTTAACAAAATAAAGATCGTGCTGAAAGGGTAAACTGAAGTTCAGCAGAAGAACAATTAGTGTGTGTGATCAAACACAAACCTCATTTTCATAAACTAAACACTACAATACAATGCTAGCTTATTATAATAAGTGATAAGAAATACACAGCCCATATACAGAAGATCAGTGGAAACATCAGCATAGAATCACACTGTGGGACTCCTTCTTTCCTGATTTTTTCTCTAATGTTTGTAAATTTAGATGGTGAAAAGATCCAATTCTCTGTACAGTATTTTTCATTATTTTACTGTAATCATATTTTGAGCTTTTTTTAAATATAACTACTTTTTAAATAAAATAATGGAGGCAACTAAAAAGCATGATCTTTTGAAGAGCAATTCCTCTGCAAACTTAGCAGCTGAGGTTTACATACTTCCATGTAAAGACCTTTGAAGTCTTCAGTGGAATGCTATAACACTAAAGACATAGTTTGCTCTTAAATGTAAAGTATTTAAAGCAAGGTTTAAGCTAAGCAGAAATTTTGATGATATTAAAAACCCTGCAAGGACAGATGCATTTTATATAAAGTTAAATGAAATTCCTATAAAGCAAAGTTTTATTATCACCATAAATGTGACTGAGTGCATGCAAGAAGTATAGCCAAGCTCAGCCTTAGGACTAATAAGCTGTTTTTCAAACAAAAAGGAAACCAAGCACTAGTGGCTTCTTTTGGGCTGTTCTGCCAGCATCTTGGAAAATGCAGCCAATTGCTGGAAAGCATAATAGATTTAAATTTCAAGTTATAGGTGGTTCCAGAGGCCAAGTTAATGAATAAAATAAAACTCTAGAGAAAATACCTAAGCTTCCTGTTCTTGTCACAGAATGATAATTAAAAGGTTAACTATTTATTTGGTTCGTTTTGTACAAAAACCTGACGATCTCTGTGTCTTTTCACATAATCAGAAGGGTAAGAGTAGAAGGGAAAGAAAATGAAGACAAAAGGGCAATTAGAAAAAATAAGTATGCTTATTTAGATTTTCAACTTAATGTTTCCCCATAAAAATGCTTCAATGAACACATTCTGTATGTATGTTTTACTATTTTCTCCTACAGAAAGTAGTGATCATGGTTCATTCAGATCCAAGAAATTCAAGAAAATCAAATGGCTTCATCAAAAGGTAGACAATAATATACAGACCCCGCGAGCTGAAAAACAACTAAATTCCAACGTGAATAATACAGGAATTATCAGCTCACCAGGAAGATCTTACCTCCTGGGACTTTACTTAAAACTGCTTTGTTGATACTACTAACAAATTCTGTGTTAAGGTTGTAAGCAGAAAGAAGGAATTACTTCTGAAGAGAAATGTGAGGCAGAAACAGCTTTTCCTATTCTGTTTTATTTTTAGATTACAGTCTTGTCAGAAGATTGGACTGAAACGCAAGATAACAGTAGCACGTACTCACAACACTGATTTACAGCTGCTTTCAACCATTGCTTGTATTTCTTCTACATCCCAGAAAAGCAAGCATATGAAGAACTTTATCACTTCTTTTTCTGTTCTTTGCATACCAACTGAACCAATACAGGCCAATCTTGCGAAGAGCAACAACACAATGTGTCCACGCACGGAGAGAAACATACTTGATAATCTCAAAAATGTAAACTCCTTTTTCACATGATTCCAATGCATGATAAAATCAATAATGTTAATAAATAACATTAACTAGAAACTGAATGTACAATTCCATTGAAGCCAAAAAAAGTAAAAGGTGACTCATACTAACAGTTTCAAATTTAAAATATTTATTTCTCCCTCTTTTCCAATGTAGAATACATCTAGACAAAGCTGTTTCCATCTCCCAGTGCCAACAATACACTTTTTCTCTAGCACTTTCATTTCATCATCTCAGGAGACTTCAACACTGTGCTACAAAGAAATGCGAAGCTGCATTCTGAGGTTCCATATACAGGCTGTGTTCCCACATTAGTGCCCACAGTCTTCTCCAGAGGAAACACAATTTGCACCCACTATACACAAAAGCCAAACTAACTTCACTATGGCCAGCTCAGGCCCTGTCCATCCCTTCAAACTGGAACAACTGCTCCCCTCCAAAACCATAAAAAAAGAACCAGACTGACCAGCCAGCTTGCCCTGCCATGGAAGTTACTTCTTTCACAAGGGTGAGGTGGCACTGCCAGTTAAGACACAAAAAGAACAAGCCCTTCTGAACAACTCTGCTTCTTCCCTCAAAGAGATAAGTACATCTGAGTAGATGAGCCTCTGGTCACTAGGAAAAACAGCAAGCTGATGACAGTAAGTAACAATAAATGAACACAGAACAGGTTTTATGTAAGCACTACTACACCTCCATAATAATAATGAATATTAAACTTTCAAATAGGTACATAGGTAATACATATTTTATAAATAAAAACATTTCACTTGACAAACTCAAACTTGTAGTAGAGATTTTATCTATACAGTGACATTTTGAGATTTCTCTGTGTTGTGGTTTGAGAGAGACAAAAAAACCTAACTGGTATTTCAGAGCCATCACAACAGGGAGAGAAGCACTGCCACAGTAGTTGTGTTTGACAACAACAACAACCACCAGAAGTCCTAGTAAAGAGGCACAAAGCTATCAATTTCAGATTCAATCTGTTTCCATATGTTGCTTCCTAATGCCAACTGGAGGTTTTGAAATAGAGTTCATTGGTGATAAATGTAAAAGTCAAGAATTTCCAACTTCAGTCACATATCTCCAAGACTATACATAAGTTACCTCTCCCAAAACCAAAATGCTCTAAAAGCTAGCAGTTCACCTCTTTCTCAGTGCGCTATCTTGAAGATTAGAATGATTACTTTCTAAACTATGACTTTTCCTACAGATCTGCTCATTTTTATCTTATGTAGGACATAAGCATATTGCAGAAAGTTCACCTTCAGATAAAATATCTTTAGTGGTGCATCCACCCTGAGATAAGTTAGCCCAAGGCAAAAGAGAAATCAACCATATCCACTCCATGTTCTGCCACCACTGACAGTCTTTATTAATGAAAATTAAAAGATGATGAGTGGAAGATATTCTCAAATTGGTACAAGTGCATTTTTAGCAATTCCTGAGAAAGAAAACCCACAGTAACACCGAGCTATACCAAACCCAAGTTCTGACCTTTTACATGTACGAGTACAAAGTTCATAAATTTTCCCATTATAAGAGTGTTGGGTTTAAACTGAAATGCATGATGACTGGGCTGACTACAAGGCAGAACCAACAGACACAGAATTCTCACAGTAGTACTATTTTCTGAGATTCTACCAGTATACTTGTACTTAAAGTCACTTACAAAACCCAAACCAATTACCATTTTGTCAGTGTTAATAAGCCAATGCAGTTACAAAGCCACCTTTACACATGCAGCAAAGCTTTTTTAAGACTTGCCTTGTAACATCTGCCTGAAACAAAGGCTAGAATTCAGTATTTGCATGGTAAATTCTTAGTGCAATAAAACTGCGCTAGAGGTTATGAGTCTTCATTCCTCCTTTCTCCTCACACCGTGAAGGGCAATACTTATATTTGCTGCTGCCACAAAGGGTCCTTCCTTTTATCTGCAGCACACACTCAGAATTTGCAAACCTGCAAACTTACCTCACTGAGCACAACTAAGTTAGCTTCGCAACCTCCTGAGGTCTCTTACTTGAAAAGTTAACAGACACCCCACTACATCAAGCCACAGGTAAAAAAGAGTATTTTTGGTCTACCTGGTATTCCTCTGTGAAGTTTAGGATTATGTTCTTTTCCAACACCGTGTATTAGAAACAAAAAATTTCTTGATTAAAAAATAAATTCCATTGCATTTACAGAAATTTCTATATTTTAAATCCAAGCTTTTCACTACTCCATAAAATCTTTGTTAGATTCATGCAACAGAGTATGCCCACATAAAAATAAGTCTTAAAACACTATTACCATCTTTCTTTTGGAAAGTTCTTGACAATTTCACTAATGATTGGCCGGTAGCAGGAATCTCTCTCAGGCTTTCCCTCTTCACTCCAGTCTCTCACAAATTGTTTCAAAGTAGATTTTAATTTATCCATGTCAAATGTTGAAGCTGGTGTAATCTTCCCTCTTTCCTGATTAAAGTGAAGGGAAAAAAAAAGTTAGTGGAAAATGTACCAAGTATCTCTAGTCTTGGAAAAAAAATATATATAAAAAGACAAAAGCCATGCTATAAGGGCTGTTGGGAGCTTTAGCTGACAAACCACTCGCCTTTCACTCCTGGGACCAGAGTCAAATCCAACCTAGAATTCTAAACAATTTGAGTTTGCTGGTCTCAGTTTGGTACCCAAGAGACCAGGTTCCACATCAAAAAAACAATACGTAGTATGGCATAGCAGAGCACGATTGGTAGTCCCTATTCATGAAAGGACCACGGCTTAGCTAGTGCAGAGGCTGAACTGCTTACCCTAAGAGGATCCCTTTAGGTACTGATGAGGCAACACTGACAAGCTCACATTAGAGCTGCCCATTACTGTACCTTGCCTGCAGATACCAAAAAAGGACTTCAGTTTCCATCTGCCAGTCTGAGTACAATTTTTTGAGATGCCACACTGAAAAAGCAGGTAAGCAGTGAAAAAGGTTTTATAGATGATAACATTAAAACTACTTGGCCTATCTAAAATTGTAACTGATTTAGAATGCCATAACATACAATAACCTACAGTAAGACAGACATCGTTAACTGAAAAATAAGCGATTACTGTCATTTGCCAGATTCACAGTTAGTTTCTTAAGAGTAACTACAAGGCCTAATAGCAAATAGTTTTATTAAACATCAGCTCTACAAGATGTGAAAGACAAGAGTGAGAAAATGTAAGCAAACAGGAAGTAAGAAAGGAGAAAACAAAGAAAGCAAAAGAACAGGTGGTTGGAGGCCTAAAGGTGTGAAAAATAAACATAGAAAATCCCAAAGCGTACAGAATTTAATTTTGCAGTATGAAAAAGTCCATTTTAACATACATCTTCTCCATATTCTTTATTTTCAAACATATGAATGCAGTCATTCACAATAGTCTGTAATATCTCTTGATTATGATCAATGCACTTCCGAATCTTGTCAAGGTGAGGAAGGAATTGAGGAAGAAGACTCTGCTGGTTAGCTGGGAGAGATTTAAACTGCCTCTCTGTTCTGTTCACTCGTTCATGCATATTCGTTCTAAAAAGCAAAAAGTTTAAGGTCTTTAGATATTTAGAAGCAATGCACATCCTAAATAGAAATAATTGGCTCTAAGCTATTCCAATTACAATTATTCATTTCCTTAGACACTGAAAATTATAAGACTTTATAACTCCTTACTAGAGAAGACGTTTTCAAGAATCTTTAAGGCAAAACATTTGCTTTAAGCTCTAGTTCTACATTACCACTATTTTTACCATGTTGCAGTTTAAGAGGACCATTGTTTTCTTCATGCAGTTTCATCATCAGCCACCCACTGCTAGCACAGGTGACCACTACCTTAATACACAGAACTACAAAATTTAATTAACAACCAGCCCCCAAACCTACTGAACTCTGACAGATTGTATCACAAATTTAATTTAAACTGAATTAATACCAGAATGCTGTGGTAAACTTTGGCTACCGAAATATGAGAAGTGGGATTAGGGATCCTCAAAATAATTTGCTTCTGCAAGAACCATAAAAGTCGCAGCTAGACCATACCAGAGTTCTGGCAGGGACACTAAGATACTAAACTACCTTCTTTTAACAGCATATTCCCTTCAATTGTGAGTACTGTGATTTGATCATGTAACTGCTCCAAGCTAAAAATAACTTTCATTTCCCCAAAATAAAAATTCCATTAAAAAGGTGAATCTACCTCCAAGGGCAAAGGTTCTCTTTTTTTGCTTTCCTCTTCCTTTTCACGCAGAAGATTTCTGTTCTCCACCTCATTCTAGCACTCGCCAGGTCTGCCACAAATCTTGTTTAACTTGCTCACCCTGAAGAGATCTACATACGTTTTGCTAGATTTGATTTCTGTCAGTTTAGCAAGTCAAGTTGGCCAAGCACAGTCATAAGGACTCTAGAGAGAGAGGTCACAAAGCCAGGCCAAGGGATACTGCCCCTTTTGGCAGCAGCTAATAATTTGATCAGGTCAAGTCATACTGCAGTTTCTCAAACTCTCGTGCCAGCACAGAGTTGAAAACTAGCCATCAGAGAGAGTAAGGTGCAATTCTGCAATTTTAATTGCAGCCTGAGTCTCGAAATTTGACCAGTTAATATCTCCGACATTACATATGTGGTACTGAAAAGGGGACATTCACTACAATAGCTACACTAGTTTAAATTAACATTTAAGAACAAAAAAACTGAGAAGGAACAATAAAAAAAACAAACTGATCCTCTATATATAAAGAACACTAGCTTAGCTTAGTATCTTCTTCTAAGTTGTGTCAGAAAAATTATTTGAACCATAATACCCTTCCATGTTGAATTGCAAGCTTCTAGCATAATTAACAATTAACTGAAATCAGAAGAACCGCACACAAAGGATGAAATCAGAGAGATCACTCTAGACTCATCTGAAACTGTTACTGTCTTAGTCACACAGACTTTCCAATTAAATTTTTAACTACTAAGATATGTAATATCACTTAAATTCTGAGTTATTTCTTTGAGGCAGAGACCGTTTAATTTGATTTCTGTACTGAAAAATTGAGTCATATCTTTTTGTTATGTGTTTACTGGAAGTGAAGTATTCAAAAGCAACCCAGAGTCCCAGTTGACTTGAAAGAGACAATCCCAACTTCTCAGGCCTGAGGATACAATTACATCACTGATATCAGTAAATTACAGTTGGCTGCTGTGCCAGCAGTAATAACTAACAAAGTCTTTGGTATGGTCAAGCTGAATTAGAGAATTCAGTTTGAAAGACACATCAAAGCATCATCTAGACCAACCTCCCACTCAAATACTAGTCCTGGAAAACAAAGCAAACCTCAAGATATAAAAACAGTAAACAGAAGAAATGCTCTAAATATGAGCCACTCCTTCCAAGAACCTTGGTGTCATGTAAAAATTATGCTTGCATTAGATTGACAAAAAGGGTCCAGTACACAATAATGATTCACACAATGAGAGTTTGTCAATCGATGTACGCAAATGTGTAGTGTAGCTACATCCCAAATCTGCTTCCCAAACTTATGGGGTAACAGAAGATGGTTAGAGGACTGGACTTTTTTAGACAGTCCCTGTCCTCCTCCCTCCCCCACAATTTGCATGATTTTTGTTTCACCTTTTATTCAATAGATTCAGATACAAATTTGGGTAATCCCACCCCTTTATCTCATTCCTATAGGGCGATCCAGCCCTTTTCTAATTCAACAAATGTCTAGGAATCTAAAGTTATAGTAACATGGCATCCATTAGCCCTATCATACCTCTGGTGCAAATCAATAAGTCTTTAAAAAATTTCCCCCATAACCGGAACACCATTTGCATTTCTTTGCCAGCAGGAGGACTGTCGTTTTGAATACGCGACAGTGCCTAGAAGTATTTTACCTTATAAAAAAGAGAACTTTTACACCCTTTTCAGGTGGGCCGTATTTTGAGGCAGTTTGTGTTGTTTTGTTTTTTATGCTTCCCAGCTGCCAAAGCCATCAAGGCGACTTTGTGCATATCCAGAGAGGCCAGGGGCACGGAGATCCTTCCCTGACTCAGGCTCCCGCACCCCGTTACCGGCACAGCGCTCCCCACGGCCCAACGACCGGAGGAAGCGGCCACACACCGCGCACGGAAGAGCCAAGAGCAGAGCGGCGGGGTCCCGGC
This sequence comes from Pterocles orientalis, assembly GCA_011057875.1. Classification (NCBI taxonomy): domain Eukaryota; kingdom Metazoa; phylum Chordata; class Aves; order Pterocliformes; family Pteroclidae; genus Pterocles; species Pterocles orientalis. The sequence continues at coordinate 405,531 of WKFP01014841.1, read as the reverse complement.
ATGGCCGGCGAGCTCCCGACCTCGCGGAGGGCGGCAGATGTAGGGGAGAGGAAGTCGCGGCGGAAGGGGGACCCCCACAGGCCCCCCACACGGGGCGGCAGGTCTCGGTTACCCGTAGTATCGGAAGGCGTTGATGATCCTCCGGAAATGCTCCCGCTCCAGCCGCTCCTCCTCCGCCTCCTCCTCCACCCTGGCCGCCGCCGCCAGCGCCCTCGGCTCCTGCGCCTGCCGCCGCCGCCGCTCGCCACCCGGCGCGGCCGCCTGCTCCCCCTCGGGCTCGCCGCCACCGCCACTGCCGCCACCGCCACTGCCGCCGCCCGCGCTCTCTCCCGCCCACGGCAGCTGCTCCCGCTCTTCCTCGTGGCCCCGCCGCAGCCCCCTGCGCATCGCCTTGGCCGGCGGATCTCTCTCGCCCGGGGGGCACGGCGGCAGCGGCGACTGCGCTTTGCGGGACACGGTGCACGTGGCCGACATCCCCGCAACGATCACCCCCCGCCAACGGCCGCGCTCGCCGCGCACGCTCCTCGCTCACTTCCGGCGCGGGGCCGAGGGAGGCGGCCCGACGCCCGCCAGCCTGCCCGGGCAGGCCCAGAGTATCGCGAGAAGACCGGCAGTGCCAGGCGCAGGCGCGGTCCTGCCGGCGGTGGGCGGGGTCGCGGGGGTGACGTGTCACGCGGCGGGGCTACGGCTGCAGGGGCCACTGGGCCTCGGGGGCGGGCTAACGCCAGAGGGCCGAGAGGGTGGTACGTGCTGCGCTGCACAGGTTTTGGGGTCAGTGCGCCTACAGAGGGTTCTATATCCTCATGCTAGCTGTGGCACCGGGGGAGAGAAGCGCCTGTGGGGCAGCGCTGGTCGCAGCCCGGATGAAGGGCCGCGCTGAGGCCGCCCTAAGGCCGCCGCGACGCCGAAGTGCCTCGGGAGGCTGCCCGGAGAGGATGTGCGTGGCCAAGGTCCTTCGGAGTCCTCAGGCAAAAAAAGTACAAGCTCCACAGTTGGTGAGCCCCAGCTCAGCGGGCCGCGGGCCTCCCCTGACTGGCCACTGGCAGGTTGTGGTACCTGGCCAGCCCCCAGCCCCGAGGAGGAAGGCTACTATGCTGACAAGAGGCAGGAGCCACAAAGAGGGCTTTGTAGATACTTTGTGCCGGACTAAAGCCGGGTTATGCTTCCTGAAAGCAAGCACGAGGACCAACTGCAAGGAGAAAAAAGGAGGCAAGTTAAGCAGTGTATAGCAATGCCTGAGCCACTGAGGGGTAGATTTACCCCCACAAAAACACACTTTCACCCTGAGGACAATTGAGCGCATCTACACCTGAGAAAACTTGTTGGACTGGGTGGTGACACCCTGTGTGTTCTGCAGTAAGTCACCATGATCCTTTCCAACTGGCTTTGCAAATAGGCAGCTCTTACCAGAGGGCCTCTTTTCCACGTGCCCATCCTGTTCTCAGTTTCAGAACCTGAAAAGCACTGACCTACATCAGTTTTCTACAGACATACAGGAAGTGGTTGGCTTTCAGTAAACCTCATCACATAACAGCAATGGGAGAGGGAAGTGTTTTGGCATACTGACCTCCTCTCTGTGGAAACAGAAGCATCAGCCTCTTAACAGAAACACTCATTTATTTCCAGTTTTTTTTAGTCTCACTACTTGCAACTACATTAACTGACTGGACAGTCTTGACTATAAAGGTGTTCAGTGGCACTGCTGGAGAGAAAGCACAGACATTATTCCCAGTTGGACGGACAAAAGAGTCATTGTTCCCAAGGTCTTATTAAGTGGTTTCCTAAAGTAGGAAGCACCATATATGTGACAAAACCAACATCTGAACCAATGATACACAGTGTAAACAGTTAGAAATTCAGCTTTTAGACTTAACTTTGAAGGTTAGAAAGGGAGCAATAGCTCTGCAAGATAAAAAGTTTGTTCCTACTGCATCAGTGTTTGGAATTACTACGTCATCATGTTCTTTCCATTACTTTGACATAATGAAGATTCAGAAATCACCTTGATGTCATGCTAATCCTATAGTATATAGAAGCCATTATTCTTCTGTAGACCACCACCACTTCTGTCATCATCGTGTTTCTAAACATATGTAAGACATGTGGCAAAGCTTTCTTTCAGCTATGACACCCTGAAGTTGCAGCCATCAGCAAGTGACACCAATTCCAAAAACGCATCATTTTTTCACAAAAAGAACCACAGGCCTCTGTCATGCAGCTCTCCTTAACCATTTTACATCCAGCCCAGCCCTGGCAGTCAAAAGGCATGTGCCAGAGGCAAACTAGATCTTTGTTGTCATGGGCTGCCACCTGCAAAGCAAAAGCCTTCTACCAGCCTACCAATGTTGCAGGGGAATTCTGTAAACTTTTATAATGGCACCTGAAATACTTTCTCTCACAAAGAGACTCAGTAGAGTTTATCATCTTTTCCCATTACTGATTTTCCCACTAGTTGCTGTAGCAACTGGCAAGAGGACACACAGTTTAGGCACCAGTGTGAGCCTGGAGTGTTTCTACTACTTCTTATGAGTGTTGTGTCAGTAGATCTTCCCAATCACTTTTGAACCTGCTGCTACGGTCTGCCTCTTAGGGCAATAAATTGCAGAAGCCCACTATCTTCTGGGTGAAATACCATCATCTATGTGAAATAGCACCTCAATATAATTGGTTAATCTGTTTTAAGTGAAAGAGGAGTGCCCCCTAAACTAGTATTTTTACAATGTGGTTGTCTTGGGTCAGGACCACCACCACGTGGTCGTGACCCCCCCCTCTCCCCCTTCCCTCCTGGAAAGATGGGAAAGGGTAGAAAAAAAAAAATGGAACCTCGTGAGTTGAGATAACGACAGATTTTTAATAACACCACACAAGGAAAACAAAAGAAAAGAGAATATAACAATAAGACAAGGTATAGAATACAATGGAAACACTGATACAGTGAATATCTCACCACCGGGAGCTTCACAAAACCAACCGGCTCCCGCTACCCTTCCCCTAAAAACCCGGGCATGACGTCAGCATGACATCGAATATCCCTTTGGCTATACCCACCTTCCAGCTTCTGTGAAGAATTAACCCTATCCCAGCTGGACCCAGGACAGTGGTGAATACTAGTTCTGCATCCACTTGACTCATAACTTTCAAGATTTTGTAAACATTGACCTTTTTTCCTCCCAGTCTTCCTCCCTCCAGAATGAAGAGTCCCGGCATTTTCAGTCTCTCATTGCAAAGTGGTTGCTCCATTCCCTTGATCACATTAGTTGCCCTTCTAACTCCTCTATGGACGCTCTCCAGATGTAGAAACTGGAACTACGTAACACTTAAAATGCAGGCCCACCAGTTTTACATAGGAGTAAAGTAGTGTTGTCCTAAAAGTGGGATTGTTTACAATCCCTGTACAAAACACCAATATACACACAGATTCAAGGTATTTTATTTATTTGCTATTTTGCAGAAGATAGGGTGCTGGGTAGTAGCTCCACAAAGCTAGCACACCTTCGTTCTGTATACATCAGATTATATACATTTCAGAGAACAAAGAAATTACTTTTCATTGGTCAAAATTAGCTAAGTGATGTTAATTAGTACTTCATCTTCTATCAGTCACATTGTCCTTGTTTGCTATGTAAATTAGCATGCATGCTCCAGGGGTGGGGGGGGCAAGTCTGATTGATGCTGAATTGAGTTGGTAGTTCTGATCTCTCCCTGCTGTCTTTACCTTTCCCAAAATTATGACAGAGAACTGCTGACCTCCCGCCTCTTTTGGTCATTATCCAACTTTTGGCATCTGCTGTTCAAGATATTAATCAGTCTTCCACCTCTCCTGCAAGGTTAATATGGTTAGTAAAGAATGCATCGCTTGTACAAAACCTCATTTTTAGTTTCTGTATTATAAGTAACTTTTGCCTAATTCTATTTTGCAAGCTGACTACAGTGGAAAATTGCATCTTTGATACATCAGTAGCACCACCTGTCTTGTTCACAATACCCATCCATGAAACATCTACCTAATACTTTGATGCAGCTTCACACTGTGGTGATGGTTTCAGAAGAATTGTCAGAGATTTCTGCCTTAAGCTGTACCTACAAGTTGCTGAACTACAAGTTCAGTACCATGTATATTTTGATGAATGATTTACACCACAAATGCAGAAATCTATACTGGAGCTTATCTACCTCTCTTGCTTGTGGAAGCATCTCGCAACACTGTGCTCCTTGCCACTGGACCAGTGTTAAACCACTTGTGAAAGCTTGGTATCATCTGCAAACTTGGATGATTTCATTGTTCATTCCCTCTGAATCACTGCTAAACCTGCTGAATAAAATCACTCAGGGACTGGGAATACTGAAATTCTTCCTCCTGAGGGGAGCCCATTAAGTCTTAAACCTTCACTTCCTATCCTTCTCAATTTATAAAAGGATGCCTTATGTTTCTCTGAAACCAATATATCATTTTAAGTTGTACTCACACATTTCTCCATGTAAGAAAATACTTCAGAAGTTTACTGAAGGGACATCATAAGCCTATGAGTTCCATGCAGGGATGGAAAAAGCAACAACAAAACATTCTTCCCTTCACTATTTTATTGGGTTTACATAGCAAGGTTGTGGTAGTGGGGGTGGGGGCAGTACAGGGGTAACTTCTATGCGAAGGTGCCAGAAGCTTTGCTGTCAGACAGAGCCAGTTTCAGCCAGCTCCAAGATGGACCTGCTGCTGGCCAAGGCTGAGCCCATCAGCAATGGTGGTAGCGCCTCTGTGATAACATATTTAAGAAAGGAAAAAAACTGCTTTGCAACAGCAGTTGGGAGAGAGGAGGGAGAATATGTGAGAGAAACAACTCTGCAGACACCAAGGTCAGTGAAGAAGAAGGGGGAGGAGGTGCTTCAGCTGCCAGAGTAGAGATTCCCCTGCAGCCCGTGGTAAACACCATGGTGTTAACAAGCGGAAAGCAGGTGCAGATCCCTAAAGGGACCAGGCACAACACTCGGCAAGTGAAAGTTTTGGCTTTATGGAAAGCATAGTGTGACCACAATAGTAGCCTGGGACACTGATGCTGATCAAATGGGGACCCGACGCAGTGGAACCCTGCTCCAGAGTGAAGCTCAAGGAAAAGCATGGCAGGGATAGATAATAAAACTTGTGCTGATTAACATATGTATATGCAATATCCTGTTTTGCACATTAGCAAACTCGCTGATGTAATGCCGATGCTGTTGTCTGAATTGTGAGATCTGCAGGTGGCCTTCATGTTGGTGCCCATGCAGGGGTAAGTGCAGGTGAGAGAAAAGTAAACTGCTCCAGGTTACTGTAACAACAAGTAAGACATGCTTGGGATTCTACATACTCTGACCAGGGAGGCAAACTATTACGGGTTACCATAAAAAAGTCTTCTCATGTGCTTTGCATGGTAAGGCAGGTTGTCCCCCTGCAGCCCATGGAGGGACCCATACCAGAGCAGGTGGATGTACCTGAAGGAAGTTGTGACCACATGGAGAGAGGAGCCCACGCTGGGGCTGGTTTTCTCGCAGGACCTATGGCCTAACAGAGAACACACACTGGAGCAGTCTTCCTGAAGGACTGCACCCTGTACAAGGCACCCATGCTGAGCAGTTAATGAAGGAACTGTAGCCTGTGGGAAAGACCCATTTGAGAAGTTTGTGGAGGATTGTCTCCCATGGGAGGGACCCCATGCTGGAGCAGAGGAAGAAGGTGAGGAGGAAGGAGAAGCAGAGAAAATCTGTGATGAATTGACTGTAACCCCCATTCTCCATCCCTCTGTGCTGCTGTTGGAGGAGGTAGAAAATTCAGGAGTGAGGCAGAGCCCGAGAAGAAGGGGAAGGGAAGGTGGTTTAAGATGTGTTCTTATTTCTCATTATCCTACTCCGGTGTTAACAGGCAATAAATTAATTGAATTTCCCCACGCCAAGTCTGTTTTGCCCATGACAGTAATTGTTGCGTGGTCTCCCTGTCCTTATCTCTACCCATGAGCCTTTTGTCCTATTTTCTCCCTCTGTCCAGTTGAGGAGGGGGAATGATAGAGCAGCCTGGTGGGCTAGCTGAGCTTCACTCACCAGAACCATTCAAGTATTAGCTAATCTGTTACAGTTGTACCCCTTCCAAAGGGAAATAACCACAGTGTAAAGTCAGACAGTCCATTACTGCATTTGAGTAAATGCAACTTGAATAATTTTTACTGCAAAATAATAATACAAAATAGTATTCGGAAAGACTTTGTCTTAAACGCAGCTTTACACAGCTCTAATCTGTTCAAGAAACTTTATCTTATATACAGGTTCAGGACTCCTAACACTGTTAACAATAAGGCATTACATTTCAGTCACCATGATCAGTTCAGCTGAGACATAGTCAGTAATATCCATCCTTTGCTTTTCATGTTTGTAGCTTGATTTTTATTCTGGCTGATAAAAATGTGAGAGATTGTATAGAAAATGTAATACATTAGTTATTCAGCAACTGAAGGTGATTCAACTTCCCAGTTTCCTAGCTTATGTTAAGTATATATACACAACTCCTGTAACATTTAACACACATTTAGCGTACCTACTTTCTGAACACTTTGCTAGTAAAATTTCAACCTGAGCTATGAAACTTAAGAATTACTTCTTCCTTCCTTGTCCCTGAAGCGTGTATTTATTGTCTAGTAGTCTATGCCATCCCAATAATCAATCTTTGCACAATGCACATATTTTATCTTGTTAGCGATACATCTGCATTCTTTCCAACATATTCCCCCATCTTTTCCCAACAACCTGACTTCTCAGGTTTGCTTGTTTTTTTAAAAATATCCATTCTCAACTGCTCCAAACAATATACAACATCAAAATTACTTGACAAACAACACAGAGGTATTTACCAGCTAAAGCATGACTGATTGAAGAAATTCTAAAGAATAACGCACTGTTGATATAACTCAATAATATCTGAAGCTTACAGAGTTAATAGATGCTACAGATCCACTTGTGTTGTATGAACTACTATTATGACATAGACATAATATCTGGTCAGTTGGTTGGTTTGCCAAGTATGACAGTCTTGGCGTTTTTCAATTTGTGTCACAAGGAACCCAGGCTTTCTACACTATCATGCTGTGACCTGCTGATCCAAAATAAAAAAGCACACATTTCACCTGTAGTGTCATTTCTCTGTTTGCATATGCCATTACTGTATATTAGAAACTAATACCACAAACACATCTGCTTTCATTGATGTTTTGCCCCATATTCCTTCTGTTCCCCTTTATTTTCCCAATTATTTTCTCATCAAAGAAAAGTGGATTCACCTATTATTTCAGAACATCAAATTTCAAAGAATTTAAAGTTATAGCTTGTCATGACTTAGAGTAGCAGGCAAACGTATAAGGCCTGTAATACATCTATATTAGGAGATCCAGATCTATATAATCCTTGCAGTATTTTCATATAAAAGGATTAGCTTTTTGTTAACTTCGAATGGGATAAGCAGATTGAATTTCCAGTAAAATTACTTACTTCCTTCCCTCAGCTTTTTAAATTCCTGTATTATATCACTATACACACAGGATAAAAGCTCTTCTTGGGATTTTGTTCCATCCAAATAAACTAAGAAAGACAAAAGAAAATGTTTTAATGAGTTCTACTCCAGTTATCTGTAATAGCAATTGGCAAAGCTTTCAAAATTCCTATGGGTACAATCAGAAGAGATAAAAAAAAAAGCAAGAACAGTACCTCCCTTTTCTTCTTTCCCAAATTCATTTTACACGTTAAAAAATAACATAACGGAAAAGTCTTCTAGTTCAGAATTAATTTACACATTTTTGTGGTGTAAGAGTCTCCACAAGGGGAGTGATAATAACATTAGGACAGTAGAGCAATGGAATAATTCAGCAGAAAGGTCCCTATGCAGTGGAAGACCTCAGGTTCTTCCTCAGCTTCATCATTTGAGCAAGTCAAGGGCGGGCACCGTGGTTCCCACTCTCACTACACAGGAAAAAGCGGTGCCCTAGTCTTCATACTGATGAAGCGGCCACCCAACTTCATTTTCCTCTGGCCCCCACTGCAGAAGTAGGCAGTCCAAGAACTGTACAAGTGTGAACATCACACAAGTTCATGACAGCTCCCCATCAGCTGTCTCAGCTTTGACGCTTCTCATGCAAGACTGGTAACTTTAGTATGTACAAAAAGCACCTAGGAAGCATCTTGAGCTTATTATAGGACTTCAACCAGGATTTTGCGTTCTGAAAAATTCTACCAGTGCATCATCTATCATCTCAGAAGCTTCCTATTTAGCCATACGCGTGCACACACACATACACAAACTAGCTTATTAAATGGACTTAGAGATCAGAACATTTCTATTTTAACTTCATAATTTTCATTGTTAAAAAAAAAAAAAACCCAAAGCAAAACCCTATAGACTTGAAAAAGAAGCTAAGAAAAGGATCAAGCCTACTGGCCAAGTGCCACAAAAATATTTGAAGAAAACTTTGTCCCAAACAAAAAGCCCTGCAACCCAACAAAAAGTGCACAAGTGCCACACTTAAGCATTTTATAAGTTTAACATTAAGGATACCATACCAATGTTAGTTGCATTCTCTTCCAATTCATTTTTATATTTCAAATACATAGGCCACACGTGTCCATCGAAGTACCCTGGTGTATCTGCTGGCTGATAGACTCTGGTGCTACACAAAAATATATTTGCTTTCCCATGCAAGTTTAACATTTTTCCCCTAGTGTCAGCTGTTTTAATAAGAGCATCTATCCAAAATAAAAACAGGCTGGCAGGCTGCATAACTGAGCAAAGGAGGCCCCTTTGTTTTAATATAATCTGTGACATGAACTCTTGCTAGCTTACTATTTCTGCCAATCAAATTACATTTAAGATGAGGTAAAATGACTTCTTTTTAATTGAAAAAGGTATTACATATAAATTAAGCTGTATTGAAAGTATTACCAAAATAAATTAATTTTTTTCTTTGGTATATAGGTTTCTCAAGTTTTAAGTGATTCACGGTTTTGTCTAGTCACTTCAGCCTGGACACTAAAGTCCTTTAAAGGTGAGTCTATTGAGAAACCAAGAAAGTGGTATCAACCAAAGCCAGCTGAATAGAGGATTTCTTCACTCAGACAGCAGATTCTGACTTTGTGCACATGTATTGCTCCAAGCATACAGTATTGCTCCAAATTTGGAGGCAAGTCAGACACTGGCTCAATAATCTAAATCAGATATACTGTACAACTCACACACAGTCTAAACAAAGCATACACTAAAACCACACATTGTTACTTTAACAATAATCGTCATGTAGCTGTATTCAACTGCTTAGTATTTTCTTAACTGTTTCTCATTTTAAACTTGGTGCAACTCCAATATGCAGTCAGTAATCTAAATTATTTATCTAGAAAACAAATTCTCTTTTCAGTGTTTGCAAAACATTTAACACTTTAATATCCCCACGCTCTAAAATGCAAGCCCCCTCCCCTCAAACCCACACATCTCTGCATGCTTTTGTTAATGTTGGTTAAATATCCACAGTCACAGAGGACAGATGATCTTAATAACTTGCATTGGGCAAGCACTGAAGAAAAGCTAGTACAAAAGAACCACTCCAGGTTAGGGGGTACAGCAGCCCTCTGTGAGCAATAACTGAATAATCTTACCTCCTTCTCCTTTTGCACTCTTCATAAGGAAGGGTCAAAAAATATCTTCTATTCCATATTTCATATAGCGGCCTAAGATGATAACATCTTTAGTTCCCTCTTCCTTTTTTACAGCAGCTTTTAATAGACCAGGTTATATATTACTGCTTACTCATAATTGTATAGCAGAAAGCCTTCAACAATCAAAATATAAACATCTTCTGTATTTTTCAAATTGTCACATGTATTCTGCAGCTCTTCTGTCACAACACCTGAGCCTCCTGGGCTTTTCATCCAATTGCGAATACTTTTCACCATTTCATCCATATAGAGGGCATCGAGTACTAGATGAAAACAGAAGGTTAGGCACCCCTTAAAAACAGAGAATTAAAAAAAAAAAAAAAAACAAAACCAAAAACCTTAAGTACCTCTAAATTATTCAGTAAGAATCAAATAATCTGCATAAAGTCTAAATGAAGGGGAATGGGATTACCCCCAAAATTCTTTCTCATGCATATCAGTAGTTTCATGTTTGCAACTTATGATACTCTGAAATAAAGGCTTCTTGAGCATTAGGGTATTTCTGGTGGGTGTGGCCTCTGAACTCTGTGGCACCAAAAAGTGTGAACTCACTTCACAGCCTTTCCCTTGAGAATAGAAACTGCAGGGAACATTATCCTATTCCACAAAACTTGTAAAAACTTTCTTAACCCTTGAGATGTCCACCTTTCTGCCAATTGTCACTGACAAGAGGAAGGGAGGGGGCACTCAAAAATTTTTGCTTTTCCAGGTGTTTGGAGGGTGGGGATGGATGGATTGGATTGAAAGGAGGATGGCATATAAAGCAGAAGAGCACAATGTAGAACATGGTTTTGTCTGTAAACATGTAGGAACATATTGAGCAAGTACTGAATTGTAAAGAGAAGGCAGCCTTTGGATAATATAAGAGCAAACTCATTTTAGAGGTGTGTGTAAGAGCTGCGTTATACCCAGATATCTGAACCAGAATGTCCAATTTATCCCTCCAGTTCACATTACAGTTTCATGAAGTCTTAGAAGTTGAGCCAAAGACTGCATAGCTGACAAGAGTCGGTTTTCAGATAAAATTTAAGGTTCTGTCCAGTGTTCCCAAATAATGTATTTTGTGATCCCCAAGTATCAGAGATTAATAATCCACTGTTCACAACTCTGTATCACCTGAACCAAAGCACTGGCCTGAAGTGGATCTGGATCTAGAAGTTTGTAGGACTAAATTGGTACATTGGGCCAGCAGTAACCATGAACTTCAAAACATATGAAATAAAGGTGTCAGGATCAGACCCAAGTTTTAACTGATTTGGAATACGACAATGAAAGAGACTCAGTTGTCATATCTCAGGAGTTCATTAAGGTTGAAAAAAAAAAATATCCATCATTACATAGAAAGTGATGAAGTTAAGCTTATGCCAGTGATGCAAGCCAAGACTTTCAACTGAACACCACCATTTGCTACTGCACCAGACTGTAGAAATAGAGGAAAACATTAAAGAGAAAAGCAAAGGTCAAGCATTAGCTTGAGCTATTTACTAGTTTAGCAAGTTTTCTTATTTATCTCAGTGAGTTGAGAGAAACTGGGCAAAGGATTGCTCTTAAACAACCATTTGTTTACTCGCTTGTTCAGATGGCAAGAGTGGCAGGGGGTGGAGGGTAAGATGTGTTGAAGCTTAGCACAACACAGTTTCAGTACAACATTCAAAAGCAATGCAAAGTTACTGACCATCGTATAGCTTAAATCCACGTTCATCTGTTTCTACTTCAGACTCGGGCTGAGGGGAAAAAAAAAAAGTATTTTCAAGGCTGTTTTTATGACCACTTTCACAGATATATACTCTTCAGCTACAAACATAATGGTTATACATCTTTGTATCCCAACTGATTAAATTTCTCTTCAAAATTAAACTGCTGTAAACAACTATTAAAATACAATCAGTACAGGCACTTCATTTAATCTAGGACAACAAATTCTCCAAATCATACCTCTGAAGTTCATTAGAGCTTTACTTCAAAAGTAAGAACTGCTTCACCCTCCCTAACAAACAGTTCTGATGTCAATGCAAAAGTTGTTTTTCTGTTTTGATTTGGAAAACAAAGAACTACTTATTGCTGTAGGGTTAACACAACAATATCATTAACTTCATCAGCACAACTTATATTGAAAAACGCATCAACACACATTTGTTCCTTATTTTAAAAGAGTATCACAGAAGACATTAAACTTATTTTTGCTGAGTATACTCAATGGCTTTTGTCATCAAAAGTTCAATTAGCCAAGTTCTTATTTTATTTCTTTTTCTTATAAAGTTACCATTATTTTAAGCAGCATCAATTTTAAAAGTTTATCAATAGTTTATCAAACTCAAAATAGAAGAAATGATCCTAAGATCTACTCAAATCTACTTTTATCTATGAGGTCTTTCCATCAATATTATTACCTTAAAGAAGTCATCTTGAGAGATTATATCACAGTTGGGAAGCATTTTCTTAAGCTTTTCTGCCAGCGTTGTTTTCCCCCCATTTGTTACACTGAGTTAGAAAACAAAGTAAAAACTGCATCAAGACAAAAATATATATTTTTAAAATTCTATAGTCAGGGCAAACCACAAAGACAGAACACCCCCCCCCCCAAATTTATTCATATTAAATACTCTCTACGTCTGGAAATTTTCTGTCGGGTTCCAACAGCTTTCAGTAAACCTAGAAGTGCCAAGAAAGACGTTAGAAAGAGGTGGTACCAGAGGTCTCCAACAGGGATAGGAACAATTTCTTAAGAGTTACATGCCATAAAATGAGACAATTATATGTTGTATTTGTAATCTTTTTTCAAAAAAATATCTATTCATAAATAGAAATGGCATCACTTCATTCTAAAAGGAAAACCAGTCTTGAGCTGTAAAGGAAAATTTGCTAATACTTACCCTCCAAGGCCAATAACCAATACTTTCATAGTTTGTTTTCTTCTAAGTTCTTCCCTTTCACTGTGAAAGACAGTAGTCAGTGAAAACTTTTAATTCAGCAACATGGAAAGCAGCTACTGTATTCAGAAATACCAACTATAGATAAGAGTTATTTTCTATCTTTTTAAAAAAATTTTCTGTCAGAACCTCAACTGTTTGTTCTCATGCTAGCAAAAAGCCTTGCAACATACGTGCCACATCACATACTTCAATGTATTTTATCTTAGACCATATGTTAATAATTTGGGGAGAACTTTGAGAGACTCAGTTCTATCAATATTAACAACACTGAAGTCCCTAAAGAAAATTACAATCACTAGCTCAAGCACTAAGGGTATAAAAAAGATTAAGTAAACAGCTGTGTTGATGAAACAAACAAAAACCTTAAAAAATGTCCTGGTGATGTGATGAGGAGAAAGATGTTTTTAAAGTTTCATTAAAGGTTTTAACAAAGAGTATATTCAAGGACTCTTTTACAAATCCAGTCTCAGCCATGTAAGAATTCACCATTCCCTTGTTGTGAGAGTTCACAGCACAGCCCATGCAAATTATCCTCATTTGCCACAGAATAATCTGGAGTCATTAAAACTACTGTAAAGGCAGTTTGAGCCATCTTAGCTGACTTAGCACTGAGAGGGACAAGGTAGCACTTGATCTTGTCCAGAAAAGAACAAAGACTGAAACTGTGAAAAGGGTTACATTTGTCCACCCACATCCCTCTTGCTGCCAGGCAACCAACCCTGAGGCTCTGGCTGGCTGAACACCTTCCGCTGTCGGAGCTGCCAGAAGACACAATCCTGTCTTGCCCTGACTCTTTCCCAGAACTTTCTTCTGGAACAGGTGTTTGCAGAGTCCAAAGAGCAAACTATATTGTAAAACGACTCCAGCTGAAAAACAGTTCTGCAAAGGAAGAGTGAGGGGAAGACTGTTAATTTTCAGCTGAACAAATTCACTCCAATTTACCATCCAGTTAGCTGTGCCTGCAAAGGTATGGTGTAGCAGAAGGACAGGTAGTAATAGAGCTGCTTCTCTTAGCAGCAGCACTAGTGTACGGAGTTGGCCAAACCAGTTTAATATTTACCCAACATTGCTTTCCAAAAGCACACACCAATTAATAACTATTTAACCACACACAAACCCCCTGTTTTTTACCTGCTCTGTCTGCCAAGGTCACACTGGAGGAGGTAAGGCCTATGACACCTAAGACCTGAAAGGATTAAGCAGGTAACACTGCCTGCCTTCCCCAACAAAAGGTATCTGTACTGTACTAGAAAAAAGACTGTTACATGTCAACAGTATGAAAGTAAAACCACACTATTTCTGTTAAGTTTTAGACAGAGTCTGAAATAATAATATCCTTTCGCATTTGGTGCGATGACTGTTCAACTGTTTCAGAGGCCTTTTATATGTTTTTTTCTAACAGAAAAAAAGAACACATACCGACTAGTCTGAGAGTCATCACCAGTACTATAGCCATTGCTCTGCAATGGTGCTGCATACCTACAGTAGCTGGCACCGGGAAGGAGGGTTTCCTAAGAATCCAATAAATCTCAACTTCAACAATACATCACACATTTATTGGCTATCTATTCAAAAAGTGGGAACAGATGATCCCGTCTCAGGAAATGATGATACTCGGTCTATTAAAAAGCCAAACCAAATCTTTTAGAAAAGTCATCAGTAAGGTTTTTGTTCCCCAAGATTCGCCTTTGTCCCACAACAAAATGCTATGCAACAAGTTATAACATCTGGACACACATGTTGAGCTTTGGACTCTAATTTACATCATTGTCTACGTGAAAGTTAATCCAGTTTAAGGAGAAAAAAAAAACACAACAAGATGAAAAAACCCACCAAATCTTCCTCCCCACAGAGTAACGTGTAACGCAGATTGCAAAAGCAAATTCGTCACCAATGTTGCAACACAGAAGTCTTGAATTACCCCACCCGGGCTCAGTTCAACATCTTTAAACAGAATATAAACCTACTGTAGCCCTAACACAGAGTTGCTGTCATCCCGTTTTTAAGGGCACAGCGTGACACAGCTCCAGCACACAGTAACAGCCGAAACACTCTCCCTCCGAGGCCCCGCCAGACCCGGGCAGGACCCGTCTCCCCGGGGCACGGACCCCACGCGCCTGGGACGGCGGAGGGGCCGCGGGGAGAGCGCGCCGAGCGCCAGGGCTCCCACACCCCTCCTGACAGCTCACAGCACCCCAGCGCCTCCGAGGGTAACGCGTGACTTTAAACGCCGCTTACAGACACCGAGAGGGTACCCGGGGGAAACCGCCCCGGTCTCCGGGCAGGGGGAGCCCCCACCTCTCACGCCCCGTTACGGAGCTGTCCAGGACGCGCCCGCTGGGGCGGGTGGGGGCTCCGCGGGGCACGAAGCTCCTGCCACACGCCCCGGACGGGGCGCCTCACAACCCACCGATCAGGTTAAGGAAGGCCACGTCGCGGCCGCCACCCCGCAGATACTCGCCCGCGCCTCGGGCCTCACCGCCGCCAACTGTCCCGCGGCCGCCGGCCCCGCCGCTTCACGCGCCCCGCCGCTGCCCCGCCCCCGCGGAGGGGGCGGGGAGAGGTGAGCTGAGGGGCGGAGCCCTGGCGCACACGGGGATTGGCTGGGCCCTGCTTGGGGCTGGCGAGGTGCCTGCGGCCGCTATTGGGGAGCGGTGCCTATAGCGCCCGCCCCTCCCACCTCCGTCCGCTCGCCCTTCCTTCCTCCTGCCGCTGCTGGCAGCCGCTGCGTACCGCTCTCGGGAGCCAGGCGAGGGCTTACGCTGCCGTCCGCCCCTCCCGGCACTGCGGGCTCGCTCTCAACCAGCCAGCCAGCCAGCTAGCTGATCGCCGCTCCGCTGCTTCCCCGTCCGCGCTCGGGCCGGCCCCAGCCATGTCTAAGCCGCCACCTAAACCGGCCAAGCCAGGTAAGGGAGCGGCCCAGCAGCCCGACCCGCTGCCTCACCGGCCTCGCCAAGTCGGTTGCGGGGCGCGGAGCAGCCCGCTGCCTGCTGACACGTGGACGGTTTGGGAGTAGGGTCTGTGCTGTCAGAGCCGGCAGCCCGGCCGGGAGGAAGGGGACAGGGCCGCCTGCCACTTCCTTTCTCCGCCCCGCCGCCATTAACCGCTGCACCGCTCGCTCGGGGTCTACAGCGGCGGCAGACCGACCGTCCCGCCACCCCAGCGCCAGCAGCCCCGCTGCCAGCGGCCCTGCGGCTGTCCTCGGCACGCAGGCGTCCTGCCGGGGCGGGAGCTCGGGCCTGTTCCGCCTCGGGAGAAGGTTCGAGAGTGCCCTCAGGGCAGAGCCGTCTCCCGGGGACGGGCCCCGCCGGGTGGCGGGCTTGCCCAGGGCCCCCTCGCCCCGGCCTCCCTCCTCTGAGCCCGGGACCGTGAGCCGCGGAGCCCCTGGGCTTGGTGCGGCGGCACGCCCAGGAGGGGAAGCTTGAGTGGGCTGAAATGCGCAGGAAACCTTGTACCCTGTGAAGAAACAGGCGTTGAAATACTCTGAGGTTTGCCCTGTGATTGCGTGGATTAGCCGTATACTGATGCATAAAAGCTATTTTATAAGATGGGCTGATGCTGCGTTCTTCTTCCGTGCCACCCACTGCTTTTCCTTGTAGGACTCCCAGCAGCCAAACTCTCAATGGCCTTTGATGTTCTGGTGCAAATGTGTGTGCCACTCTTTCTGGCGTATTTAGTCATCGATGCATGAATTTTTTGCTCCTGCACCCTTTTCAGATAAATTTAGGGCAAAATTAATTTAAAAAAATGAAAACAGTCACAGATTTTTCTAAAAATATATTGAAAAACTGTTGGAAGTTGCACTGTTCTAAACCTTGGAATAGTAATGGCGTCTTTCAGGTAAACATACAGTCAGTCTTCTGTTGAAATTTAAGCCATTAGGTTTAGGGGTTTGGTTTTTTAAATAAGGAATCAATCTGGAAAATACAGTTGCTGTTTATTCTTTGCATATCATATCCCAGGAGGAAAGGTTACATTCTTACTTGGAAGTACTTACATAGATAAGACTAGTTGGTGTCTTCCAAAATATGATTATCTGATCCCTAAATACATCTGAATTTCAGTATTTTTTGCACTTGGAGTAATATTTGAAATACTGATATTTTTTAGGAAAAAATACATAACCTATTTTAGTATTTTAACTAGGCAGCTTATAAAGTAAGTTTTTAGTTTGAAGTCATGTAAGTGCAAACCCAGTTTAGACAATTTAAATCATCAGTCTCAATGTGCCCACAGCAAAATCTGTTAAAGCTCTCTGAATGTAGTTTCATCCTTGGAAGAATTTCCTCTGCCCTACCATTTGCTAAGCCTCTTTGAAAACGGCTTACTTGACATGAAAAAGACAGTAATAGAAGTATTGCTGTTGTGGACTCTGACTGAAAACCTGTGTTGAGGAAATCTGTGGGCTTCTGGAAGGGTGTGGTGTTGCTCTTAAGAGAGAAATATGTAATAAGGGTAGATTCTTCCAGTGAAGGTGATAACGCATTTTTCTGATTTACAAAGAGGTGAGTTGAATTTAACCTAAGATTCTTTAATGAGTTAAGGGCTCTAGCCCTACTTAACTTGCAGGAGCTATCCAGCTAACTCAGATGTGTTTGCTGGGGTGCACTTTTGTGGTATGCTTGATCTGATAAAATACAGACTGCCATCCAAAGGCAGTTCCCTACCCCTTCCACCCCCCTACCATCCCCTTTCTGTCCCATTTAGTGACGTGACAAGCTGGATCAGTGCTCTGACTTTGTATGACAGGTTATTTTTATGTCTGATGAACTTGCTGAGCTGGTTTACCACATGAGTGCTTGACATAGCAAAAGGAAATGGGTGGAAATAAATGGCTGAAGAGGGAAGAGGAAGAGCATAAGACTCTCTTGGTAGTGGCTTTCAGAGCTCATTAAGGGTAACTAGATTAATTTTGCTGGATCCCTAATTTTTGAAGAGAGAAAGTCTTACAGAGGCTGTTGTGTTACATTTTTTCCAAGGAATTTTCAGAAATGTATTGTCTTCTAGCATACTCAAGTATTTCTGTAGTTGTATGTCTGTCTTTGTTCTGCCTATACCAGTTATTCCTATGGTACTATCATTTAATCTCTCGGGGCAATAGATGTTAAAATGTGCAAATTAAAGACAGATGAATATAGGAACTGCATGTGCTCCTGCCGCAGTGTAATGCTGTCTCTTTTGGTGGCTTTTAGACTGCAGTTGGGGGAATGTCTTCGTGCATTTGGTCAAGCTGTGTTAATTTGTCTTTATTGAATATTTTCAGGTATTGTTACAATTGTTACAATTCAAGATAGATAGAAAACAAGACATTGTCTTCCCTAGTCCTTTCCCTTGTGTTCAGGAAAAAAAAAAGTGCAGGCTAAATAGAGATGAAAGAAGATCGAGCAGGTGGCAGAGAAGTGAAAATATTTAGTGAAATAAGTATTCATCCTTTCTAAAACAGTGAGTGTTCACTGTTCATCACAGGGCTGTTGGACATTAGAGTGCTTTAAAAATGTGGGGACAAATGGAGATGCAGAGTGAGGAACACTGACTAGCTGTAGCTTTAAGTGTGTTTTTCATCAGTACATGAGAGCATTTTGTATGACAGAAGGCTCTTCTATTAATTCTGTGGCATGCACAGCACATTACGATTTCAGTTATAGCGATGTGATTTTGGCATCAGTGTATTTTAGACAATCATCTGATACGTTTGTAGACACTTCAGCTAGCATTTTGGAGTCTGTGGTTAGCCCTTGAGTAAGGGCTCATGACTGTTTTTAGAGTCAGTTTTTAGAAGGTTTTTAATTTCTAGTGGTTTGAAACTTTTTTTTAAACAAGTGTCTAGCTTTGCTTTTCTCTTGGGGCTCTGTATTGTTATTGTTTTCTGTCTGTATTTTCTATTCAGACTTGCTGTTGAAGATACAAAGGAGTGGAGTAGGAGTAGAAAATAGCAGAAACTTTCTTCTCTGGCAGTGTTATGCAAGGGCAGGGTTTCCCCTCCGTCTTTCAAAAGTTCTGTTTGGTTTCTCAAACTATATTATTCTTTGCAGAGTTCATAAACCTCTTAAATGTCCTGTGTTGGATGTTAATCCCATTTGCAAAAGTTACTTACTAAGTCCTTTAACTTGACAAGATATTTTGGCATCTGCTGTTTGTCTTCTTGAATGGTGCTCTCTGATTATGCTTTTTTGATTAGAGCCTTACACAAAAATGCAGCAACAGCTTTTGGGGAGATGAAAGTGTTATATTAATATTTTAAAGAAACCTACCTTTCATATTTTCCAGATAGAGTAAGGTTTGTTGATCCTGGCCTAGAGTCCCCACAATGTTTACAATTTAGCCTTTGTTGCAAGGAAATTACAGTTTTAAATTATTCCAATTGAGAGGAAGGAAGGCAGGAGGAAGCATAACCTACATAACATAAAGGATTACTACCTTAAAGTAGTTCTGTTGACTTTGCAGCCACTACTGGCTATCACAATTTAAAAATGGGATTCTAGACATGGATATTTCATTTGAATCGCAATCAAGTTCTCGGTAGAGCTGTGACAGGTAGCATTCACAGGAGCAGAAGACCTGCATTGGGTCACATGCCTAAGGTCTTAGCAGTAGGCTTAAATTTGGTTTAGGTGGTGGTGGCTTGAGTTCCTTGTGTAGTCAAAGAAAGATTTCTGTTAGCTAGGGAAGCGTGGGCATGTGAATGTGTCGAGTTCCGCTGCAGTCATCAGCTCTAAGGGGAGAAAAACATCAGAGGAACAATTAAACAGTTCCAAGTCTGATCTCAACGTGAATTTTATGCTTTCATTTCTGACCCCAAACCCTCTTCCTACTGCAGGCTTCTGGGTCACAAACAAGCTTCCTACAGGTGAAGGCATTCTGTGTGTTTGCAGAAATAAAATTTCTAAGAAGTAGAAGATTTCAGCATGAAACTGTGCAAGTCAAAAGTTGATTTGTGAAATAGTGTTCACATACATTTTCTGTGAGAATATTCTTAATTCTGATTTTCTGTAGAGAAATGCTCCAGGTACTGACTAGCGCAGTCCATGGTTGTTCCTGGGTTACCCCAGTTTGTCATCTCCACTGGCACCAGTCTACCCTTTGCATTCTTTTCTACACCCCTTCCTATGCTTTTCCTATGCTTGTTTGTTTAAAACATCTTCCTCCCTCCCCTCTGATTTGTATGCTCTGTATTCACTTCCTCTTTCCAACAAGCACTACTTAGAAGTGGAAGATGGCTCTCTAATCAGGGGACTCCACTTCTTTTCTGTCTTGGTTGTGGCAGTCCTTAAATGCTGCGTTGTAGTCTGTTGTGTCTTTGTGCAAGATCCTGTGAGCAAAATGCCAAAATACAAGCTGCACTCCTGTAAAACATATTTCTAGTACTGCTTGAAGGTCTAGGTGTAAAGCACCTTATTTTCCAGTTCCTGAGAAGACAGAAAAAAGTGTTTCAGTCTGGCCACAATGTCCTCCTAGTAAAATTATACGTCTCCTAAGAGACATGCAGATCATAACGTGAACATCTCTTTGCTTACTAAAGCAAACTGTGAGCATGTCACAAATTGTCTGATCTGCAGCTTGCCGTTGGTATTGTCACTTGACCAAAAAGACTGTGTTGCTGGGGGTTGCCAGGCTGTGTAATACTTTGCGGGATCTTAGGCCAACATTGAGAAAACAAACACATGGTCCTTTTGCCGACACCCTTTCTGTGAGGTCAGGCAGATGCCACTCACTTCCCTCAGAACGTATGTCAAAATTCATATTCCCAGTTACACATCCTCTGGGATGAGACTCTAAAACCAGCATAGGCTCTGGAACATGCAGACTGTCCTCTTCCTTCCTCACATCCCAAATTATGTGCATATTTTCTCTTTTTGGTCCATTTGCTATAGGTGGGGATTCAAACTAGTTGTTTTCTATCAGGTTGATGCTAGAGAAAGTACCTGATTCTCAGCTGCCTCTGTGCAGCCTTATGGGAACAAGGAGGAGGATAGCTGATGATAGTTAGCCCAGGATTAGGTTGAACACTTATAGGAGGGAATAGACTTCAGATTTTCTAATTTATCTGTAGATGACCAGGGCCAATTCTGATTTTTCTGGAGCACAGAGATTATCCCTTTCCCTGTATTATAGGCACTGATAGTGCTTTGTGACATGGAATGAGTCTGTTTATCTAAAGTTAATTATTCTTATTTTTATGGTAGTCTAGAGCTACTCACCCTAAATACAGCTAACGAAAAGATAATGCGTCAGGATCAATATCTGATTTATAGAACTTTGTCTGCATCAATGGGATTCTATTGTGTCTGTCTATAGCAGGTGAAGCAGGGTGTGAAAAGCTAACAAAATACTCATATCAGTCCCCCGGGGCCAAGCCTTGGTAGCTCCTTTGAACATTGGCTTACTGCCATGGTTATTTTCTTAACTAAAATAAGTGGCTCTTGCACCAAGTACTTTTTTTATTTTGGTTGAGGAAGTAATATAAATTGACACCTAATGAAATTGCTTTCCCTTCCCTTTGATGCTGGAAGTTCAGCCTAACTCAAATATTTAAATAAGTAATACCATGCAGGGGTGGATCCTTTTTTTTGTTTTACCCTCCCCCCCCCTTTTTTTTTTCTTTAACAGGTGAAAGCAAATAAGAGGAGAGCAGAGGATGCTTTAACGGCAGCTTAATCAAACGGGCATTTTAATGCTAGTGCCTGTGATGGTGTAGAGAAACTGGGGTAAAAGAACAGAAAGGAAGTGGGGGGGGAAAAAGAAAAAGCATCACTGTGAGAGAAAAAGTAACTCTTTGTTACCGAAAATTATATTCTGTTAATGATACTGGAGTTAATTAAACATAAACCTCAACATTGCTAGGGGGGAACAAAAAAGTTTCTAGTCTTGTGAGAAAATTTATTTGTTATTACTTTGTAGTACAAAGCACAGCAGCGATCTTGTTGCAGTTCAGTAAATAGGAGAAGCTGTATTTTTAAGCTGCTGTTTAGCACCTCAGTTTCTTCACTTATATATACTTAGCTGGGAGAGGGTCATACTAGGAGTCTGAGTTTCCTGTTTCCTTTCCTGGTAAAAGTGGGAGACGTTTATAGGAGAAGCTGTCCAAAAATAATTTGAAGGGTGTGAGGTCAGCCCAACCTGCTAAAGGCGTTTGTGTTGATGTTTAAGAGAGTTGTTAGTTCAACTCCTTTACCCGGTTGTGTTGCTGGGGGGTGGTTTGGCAAAATGTGGCTTGGGGAGTTTGTATGCTAGGAATATTTGTATCTGTTTAGTATGTGTAATAGGTTATCTTTTTTGTTTGTCAGATAGTTGTTTTGCAGATGTTTAATGCAAAGCCCATGAGAAGGGAAAAGACAGCCTTGTGGCTAAGGCATGGGACTGAAAAGGACCATTTAAATTTGTCTCTGCACTTAGAAAAATATTTGTTGTGGGACAGGTCACTGCACTGTGCCTCCATTTCCTTTGGTTTTAGAGGGATACTCTCTTAATTAGTCATGCTGAGAATAAAGTAATTAATATTTGCCTGGTGCCTGGAGATATTAAAAAGGTACGTGTGTCTTCTTTATTGTAGTTATTTTGTCCTCTTGAATGTACATGGTGGGGACATGAAGTCAGTCAACTTTCATAAGTTCAAATCAGTGTTAATGTATTAGTTCTCCATCCTACATGAATCTTACAGCATGGTTCATAGTGGAGAGATGATAGTAAGGGGGAGCACAGGAGGTCCTCAGACACATTCTGACTTTTTACTTATTTCGAAGGACACCCGCCAATGCAAGCTCTAAGTCTGTCTGCATGTCTAGGAATGGTCACTGCTAGATAAAAGTACTTCAAAGGATTGCAAGTACTTATGTGCCTAGTAAAGTACAATTTGTCAGTATTTGCAGAACAGGCATTCAAGTTTCATGTGCTCTTTGTGTCCTTACATTTTATTACTTTAAATCTTCTAGACTGATATTTTGCATTCAAATTTGACACAAGTAATTGTCATGCCAAGTGCTAAAGTCCTGTTGTTCTTAGCTCTTAAATTCAGCAAGGTAACCAGGCTTAATCTGTGTTTATCAATAAATATTTAAAAGGTCGATGCCAGTAATGAGTAGTGTTTAACTCCCATATAAAGTGCTGTAAAATTAACATTGAACAGACCTGCAGTTCTGTGGACATAAATCTTTACTTTGTATTTCATCACAGGAAAATGTTTTAAAATATGTTGTGCTGTGTTTGACACCACAGCTTGACATTTGGGGAAGTAACTCTCTGTTTCAGTTGTATAGAAATTAAAAAGAATGCAAAACACAAAAAATCCAATCATGAATTACCTTTTGTTTAAACATTTCAGCAATACTTTTTTAGCGTCAGTGTTTCCATTCTTTTCCTCCCCTTAGGGTGTGATGGCTTTGGAAAACCTGTGTAACAGACGCAGTACATTATTACAGGAAATAGATACGAGACACACAAATGTATATTTCTTGCTTTTTCCCTGTCTTCTGTCATGTTCTCATTTCCCCTTTTAATATTTCTTATTCTTCCCTTTTGTTGTCCATTTCCTCCTTTTACTTACACAAAACTTTGAAAATTGGTGGGTGATGGTTAAAGTTGCTGGAGTCATCAGTGTGCAGTTCTGTCTTGCATTTTTCTGTTGTCTGTGTAAGAAAGCCAAGGAGAAGGGACAGTGCTCTACGTTACCCATCCAGTTTTGTCATCTCTTGTTTTCTTTGGGTTTTTTTTTTCTTCTGTGACTTCTTTCCACCTGCAGTTCAGACATTCATTCTGAAGCTCTTAGATCTAGGAAGCATTACTATTTACTGTCATAGAATCATAGAATGGTTTCGGTTGGAAAGGACCTTAAAGATCATCAAGTTCCAACCCCCCTGCCATGGGCAGGGACACCTCCCACTAGACCAGGTTGCTCAAAGCCTCATCCATCCTGGCCTTGAACACCTCCAGGGATGGGGCATCCACAGCTTCTCTGGGCAACCTGTTCCAGTGCCTCACCATCCTCACAGTGAAAAATGTCTTCTTTATATCTAATCTAATTCTGTCTTCATTCATCATTTCCATATGGGTAACAGAAAGAACAGAGGTTTCATTCTTTTTAGCTGTTGGCACAGTGTAGGTATTTGGTTTCTGATGCAAGGTCTGAGAGATGTTGGACCTTTTATGTATAGGAAATGGCTGCTGTGTGGGAGAGAGAACTAGTAAACCCAAACTGAAATTCTACGTTGTTGTTTAAAAATAAGATCTGTGGGGAGCATGCTAGACAGTTCCAAATTGTAAGAAAAATCATTTATACAGTGTCTACATGTATTTGGCAATCTAGAAGGTTTGCACAGATTGATTTTATAGTTATACTTTTACATACAGTTAGCCCCCAAAAAAACTTGAGGCAGACGACTACAGAAATGTTTTGTGTAGTAATTATGCCTTGGTAAATACCACTTCATGAACATGTGCTGTGGCATGGCTCTTGCTAGGGAATAACAAGAGGTATTTGAAAACATATTTTAAGAGCCACCCAAAGAGAGTGGGGTATGCTGCAAAGTGGCAGCTTACATGGTTGGGTACCATCCTCCTTTCTCAAGCCTGTCAGCATACATACATTTATACTGACATTTCTAAAACCCTTAAGTTAACTTTCTAAAATGATCACTACTACAGGCAGGGTTACAGATACTGGGGTAAAAAAGACTACACCTAGCAAAAAACAGGCAAAAAATTTCTAGCAGTTGTTCTTCACAGGAGGATTAAGGCTTGCTCTTGAGACATAAGGAAACGTACTCTCTCATTATTCGGTTGTCTCCATATAATATACTACACAAGTTTTTGTGTATGCACACTTTATTGTACAGTACTAACCTTTGGCAGTAAGTTCATCAGTTTGTCTGAGGATACAGCATCACCTGGGCTGAGTGTGGTCTAAGTAATACATTGTTCTGATGGACTAAATACTGCTTCAATCACAAGTTAATCTATGTAAACCTGTAAAGTATAGTGTAAGAACCCGAAATACAGCTACATACTTAAGATACTTAAAAGTAAACAAACTTACATAAGAAATCTAAAAATAAATAATACCGAACAGTCTGAATAATACATTATTGAGTTCAGAGGACTTGTAGCAGCAGTTCAGCTAATAAAATTACATAAGATAAATTTGTCTTCTCCTGTAGTCATATTTTCTGCTTGGTGCTCTTGAAATGTACCTTTATTGAATTTTTCAGAAAATGTTTATAGGGATGGATGCTTCTTTTGCAGTTTATGCAATTAAATCTGTACTCTCTGCATTAAGGTTATCTTTCCTGGGCTTGGATGCTGCCGACAGTCTCTTCAAAACTGCTATATTAAAATATACATTGCCCACATAGTGGAATTATAAACAATGTAGAATATTTTAAGGATCTCAACAGAACATCATGTCAGTTATACATTCTTTAAATAGGACTGTGTGACCATTTATAATTTTTCTTAAATGCAATGATTTCTGTGCTACTGCGTTATTTTGCTTAATTCATAACAACTACAAGGAAGTATGAGAAAATGTTGCCGACGCTGGTCATTATTTTGTTTCTTTATGTTCTTAATTCTGTATCATTTGACAAATCTGATATTATTAATAGAATAATTAATGTGTGAGCGACTGGGGATGTATATGACTGAAAATACACTTTGCCTCAGAAATTGATGGCACCACTTTAGCTGACTTGGGTGGTCAGCTATGAAGACCATGTTAAGTGTGCACAACAGGCAGCTTACATTTAGCTGATCAGTTGGCCCATTTCCTTCAGAACCCATGCTGCTGTGTTGAATCTTTTCATCATTATTTTCATTGACAGAGTCGTAGCACAAGTTCAGCAAGCAGCTTTAAGGGTTAAGGAAAGGAATTTATTTGGATTTGAGGGCTGAATGTGTATGCTGTGTTTAGAAGGCATGATACTGATAGTGTTTATTTTTTCTTTTTTTTAGGGCAGGTTAAAGTATTCAGGGCCCTGTATACATTTGAGCCCAGAACGGTAAGTACATGTAGATTTTAGGGTTTTGAGAAGCTTAATTTTAATCTTACCTATAATAACTTTTCTTCAGTTCTGCTGAGTTGGCCTATTAGACTTATTCTGCTATGCTTTCAATGAAAAATCCTGTTAATTTGACTAAAACTGCTTGATTAATCATTGCTCTTCTTTTTTAGGTCCAGCTCTTTTAAAAAGCAGCATGCTTTCCTCTCTAGTATCAGTTACTTGCAATCTAAAATCAGCAATCTAAGTAATTTTTTTTTTTCTTTTCTTCCAAAGGCAACAAAGATAATTGAGAACTAAGAGATTTGATGAACTGGGACCAACCAAAAAGGGGATGAAGTTAACAAACACAAGATATATTTCACCGCTTCTGTTGCACAGTGCTCTGCTGGAAAGGCCACAGTCTTTTTCTTTAGTTATTAGGAAGGTCACAGATCCAAAAAGTTAGCTGTAGGCGAGTCAAGCTGTTACCTAGTTGCTAGGGAATTTGGGTTATTGTTCTTCTGAAAGAAGAGCTTAATGTACTCTGCTTTATACAGGTATTTGTTTCACCTAAGTATAGACATTCAGACTTTTCACTCTTCTTTTTTATTTTTTTTTAAGCCAGATGAACTGTATTTTGAAGAAGGAGATATCATTTACATCTCAGACATGGTGAGTCTAAGACATCCCAGACAGACTTCTGAGATGCAGCATGTCCCTTCTGAAGTATTTTCCCTTTTCTCTGCAGAGTGACACAAATTGGTGGAAAGGAACTTGCAAAGGCAAAACTGGACTAATTCCAAGCAACTATGGTAATGTCTAGAGTATTTTCATTTGGTAAGATCATTCACAATCAAAGGAAATCACTAAATAAAAATAACTGATGCATTTATTTTCAAAAACTCATGACAGTATTGGCATTTAATAGTCCTTTAACAGAGTATTTCAGAATACCTGTGCTATATCAGTCACCACCCTACATCAGCAATGGGACAGTGTCTTATGTTTTTATAACCTAGAGACAGCTTAAGTTTGCCAAGTGTTCATGTTTCTGCTTGTGCAGGGTGAGAGCAATACCTGCTCTCAGTTTTGAGGGGGAGAACACCTGGATATAAAGGATAGTTTTACAGATGGCACATGAAACCAATAGGCTTACGTTCTGGGTAGCCTCAGTGAACGTATTGCAGTTTTTAAAATCTTCGCATTAGCAGTATCTTGGCTATATTGCTTCAGTCTGTACGTTGCCTGTTTTTTTTAAGTAGACCTAAGGATGGACAGGAGCAGCCTTAGATGGCTTTGAGATCAAGAAGTCTGACACGGCGTGAGGTGGCTTCTTACAGAGACAGATTATAGTGGAATTAATAAGTAAACCTGCATATGGATAGGAAGCTAAAACAGATTGTGACCAATTCTGTAGACCATCTTTGTTCCCCCTCCTTAAGAAGTAGGGCTGCTTTGTTTGCCATTGTTGATTTTTAATAAATATATATTTAAGACAAAGCATTGTTTTCTTTGGCTTCGCACCAAATTAAATGTTCTATACCTGTTTAGACTGAAAAGAAATTGCTTTTTCAGGTTCAACTACGATAACTTTGAAGAGCCATGAGTACAGAGAGCACAATTCTTCCAAATCGTCCTAGGAAATGTAGGCAGTGCAGCCATCTCATTGTGACAGATTGTGTCAAACTGCTAATGTGTTGCTTCATATTGTCCCTTCTTCCCTAGGAGACGTTATGGTAGCAATGTTATGATTCCCTTCCCTGACTTATAGTTAGTAGAAATACACGACTAGGAGCCTATGTTGCATTTATTGAGACCATGGCATCAAATTTCAATTTAGTTTATGACTTCCAGACTGATTATACTCTTTGCCATCTGCCAGAGGTGGTCACTGTTGTATACAAGAAGAATAGTTTGCACATGCCTATCTGCACTCAGATTTCTTCTGAACGTTGAAGTGTGTTTTATTTAAAATAAAACCAACAACTTACTACTCCAGTTTGTGTTCCCACTGAGATCATTTGGAAAAGTTGCTTCCAGAGTGCTTTACTGAAAACTTACCTGAGCAGCAGATTAACTTCCATTTCAGGCTGGGCAGAGGTGTGTGGACTGGTGGCATCTCTGCATGTTTGCAAAAAATTAATGTCTAAGCAGAACAGAAGCCTCTGCAGACCCTAAGAACAAAGAGTACCAGGAACATGTCTTCTGATTTAGACAAACTGTACAAAATCCCCAAAGGCCTGCTTCTGCTGGTTGCCACCATTAGGACTGTCTAGGTTCAGTCTTGAGCATTGGAACACTGTGATCTCCTGTGCTCTTCTACAAACTTTTTGCAAAAGGTGGAGACTGATCTGAAACTACTGAGTCTCTGGTGGGGACTTGTGCTCCATCTGCTGAAGGAATACCTTTGGAAAGACAGTAAATGGAAAAGCTGATGAAGACAGAATCAGTGTTATCTGCATTAAAATACTTATTACTGAACTTCTGATGAGAATTTTCTAAAGACAAAATTCTTTTTGAAACGCTTTTGAAAGTGTTGTTAATGCTTTCTGCTGTGCACAACAAGCACTGCTCAACATGACTAGCATGTTCTGCTTTGTGTAATGGCTGTCTGCTCTGGGACTGGCTTCTTCCACTCTGCTTTAGGATTTTGTTCACAATTTTTTTTTTACTGAAATATCAGAATCAAGTGTTTGTGTTTTATTTTACTCACAGCTAGAGAGGTAAACATGTGAAATCTTGCCATTACAAGTGTTATGGGAGGAATACACGGCAAAGTAAGAAAAGATCTGGATAGGTCACAACAGTCTTGAAACTTTCATTTCTTGTAACTGACATACATTGTATTTGCATGCATTGCATCTGATTGCAGTAATTATTCAATCTGAGGAACACGCTTTCACACATTTTCCCTGCCTCCTGTAACAAGCCATAGTGTAAGGGCTTAGAAAGCCTACTCGTCTCAGATTGTACAATGTCCTACGTGCTTATACCCTGAGTAGTCAGAAAGCTTTCCACCTAAAAGAGAAGTTTTCCAGATCATGGTTCCCTTCCAATTGTTCCACAGTGCTGGTGGGTTTCTTTTTGCTGTTGCAGCAGCACAGTGACCAGGAGCTGATTGCTCCTCATCTCTAGTAAAAATTAAAGCTTGTGAGATGCAGAAAAGGTCTACAGAAGCCTGAACTTCAGTCTGCCCATCACTACATTCCCTGATTAAGCAGTTTTGATTTGCAGACCTCCTGTGAGTTTTCCAGGGAAAATAACAAATCTCCATAAAACAAACAGGAAGCCTGTTGACAG
>WKFP01014841.1:361328-375564 GCA_011057875.1 Pterocles orientalis | reverse complement strand
GTTATGGGAATTAAATGATAGAATAGCTGACTGCAGCTTTAGAAGACCAAGAGCAGTTGCAGCAAAAATACTGTCCAGCCTTTTGATAGAAGTAATACGAGGATTTCTCAGAAATCCTTGACAAATTATTTCCATCAATTTTGACTCTGAAGAAAGCAGTTGTAACAAAGTGCAGATTTTCTACCCTTTCTATGTTTTTTTCTGTTGTAAATTAATCCCTGTTAGGAGTGCTTGTTTTGTCTTTGTCTGTCAATTGTAGGCACCTGCTACAGGAATAATCTCTGTTCTAATGTCCCTAATAATTGTATTAATGTTTCGTTTTCTGCTAGTAGGTAACTTCTGGTGCATTTACTTTACTCCCTCTAAATATTATTTCATGGCTGAATGATTTTCTCATCCTTAATCACTATCACCAGTCTCTGGGACTCTCACACACTATCGTTTCTTGTTTGCCTTAGTATAAGAACTGATGTCCTCAGCATAACTGCAGTTTCAATGTTAGCTTCATTGTCTGTTTTTCTGTCTTAATTTGGCCTTTTATAGGCTCTGTGACACCACTGATCTGTATACTTTTCATGTATTTTCTTGCTTATTTTTATTCATTTCATTCTTTTGTGTCTACTTATTCTAATTTCAGTATTTCCAATGTCTGTGAGTGAGATGATCAAACATTTTTCAGAGACTCAGACCTATGTTGGTAGACTTTCTCTCCCCACTTTCAAACCTGTTCCTATTTAGATATGACTTCTGTCATAGTCCATCTAGAAAACATCTTGCTTTATCCAAGGAAGCTTACTTTGCCTCCACTTAAGTGTTCAGATCTGTGTTTATATGTGTACACACACATTCAAATGTCATGATTGCTGCAGTATATTCTAAGAAATTAAAGTTATTAAAATCCTGTAACAGAAGTGCAAAAATACAGTGTTACTTGTGGTCCTGAACAAGGGAAGAATTGTAACACAGAAGAAATGGGATTTGTCCCTTCTTGAAGTAATGGCCTCTTGAGCACAGGGTTCTGCAATTTCTCCCTTTCCCTTTCCCTTTCCCTTTCCCTTTCCCTTTCCCTTTCCCTTTCCCTCTTTGCTGCTTCTCCTACTCAGTAGTACAGTATAATGTATGTTATATATCATCCATATTCCTGTTCCCATATGTTTGAAAATCTGTAGACGAATAATCATCCGTCTACAAAGAGCCCATGCTGTTTAGCTTTGTACAGTCCCAAAGGTACATGGAGTTCTCCAGGCACTGCTGCACATCTGGTTATACTTTAATACTCCTGTTTTCTGCTTACTGTCCTTCAAAAGCAAAAGCTCATAAGCATGTGTAAGAAATATTCAGGATAAAAACCAAGGTAAGAAAAGAGTCAGGGGAGAGAATAGATGGAATGTGTTTGATTTTAAGCAGAGAATGGCAGCACTCAGAATAAAACATAGCTCTTCCACAAACTCACCCATTTTTCCGTTGCTGTTTAAAGGTAATATGTACAAAAAATAGAATTAAAGAGTCCAGATCTGCTGTACAGGTTTCAAGGAGCCACAAGATGGCTTATGAAGGTCACAGACAGACTAAATCCAGTATGTAGGAGATGGGCTTAGCCTTGCCTTTGAGATCAGACCTACAGCCCCAACTGTGTAGCCTTAAAATCTCTAAATGATAAAGGGATTGAGTTTCTCAGATGATGGTTTGAAAGCATTGCAAATGTGAGGCTTTTTCTGATTTTATCCTGCATTAATAGAGGGCTTGCTTTCTTTCCAGGTACAGTCCGAACATTAAGTAATGCAGAGGAATACCTTGACGACGAAGACTCCGATTAGCTTTTTTCATTCAGCCTAAAGAACTATAACTTGTGTTACCTATGTCGTTCCCAAAAAATATCTTTACAACTGTAAAAATATCTTACTTAAAGTATTGCAGCCTTCCAATATAGCATATAAATGAGTGAGTGAAATCGTACTTTCCAAAGGAATGATCTTCATGTGTGCCAGAAGATGCCACATTTTAAATCAGATTTCCTTTGACATTATCTCACAAAGGAAGTGTGGCATACCCTTATCAGTCAATGGGCAGAGAACCGTCTTCTAAACTTACAAGTTTCATCTCAGGTTTTCCTAGCAAGTGCCTTGCGTCTCTGGAATACACTCCTGTCCTGGTTTCAGCTGAGACAGAGTTAACTGAAATGTCCCTGTAGGACAGCAAGACACCATTGCTAATATTTCCCAAAATCTCCATGAATATAGGTTCCTTTAAGATAAGATAATACTGATAAGAGTCAATACTGGCTAACAGGCATGAATGGAGACGCTGCTATAGAGAGTGACCATCTTTTCCCCATGTGGAGACAAGGTTTGATTTATTTCTTTTTTTTTTTTAATATTTTTTTTCTCTATATTCCTTCCTGTACCCCTCTAAGTAAGGGGTAGAATGATATGGGGTGATCTGCCCCTGGATGCTTTGTTTTCTTGATCGCTATGGGCCCAATCCCTGAAATGTAAACTCAGGTGAAATGCTTGCTTAAGTCAGTTCTGCTTGAGAAATACGCTTAATTTTGGACTTAGCAACTTGATTATTTTGCTTTTTGAAGTGCATTATGGTGAAACTGTAGTGAAAGGAAGACAAAATATTTTTTTATTTATCCTGCCTGAATTTTTTTTACCAGTCTCTTATTTTTTTTAAAGTGTTCTTATATTTTGTCTTAAATTACCTCAAAGCTTAAGTGTGTTTGAAGGAATGAGGGAAGATGTATATTGACTATACCACAGGTATCTTTAGAAGAGGTATCTGCAGCTGAATAAACATTTAAAAAAAGTATTGCTTCTTAGTGCGAATTAAAGCGAACTAAAAAATGAATTGAGCCACTTCCCTGCAGAGTTAAAAAATAAGTACTTCCTTCAAATTGCTCAAATAGCTGCAGCCAAATTGTACTGTAGTGAGGGATACTTACTGTGATGGCAAGAAAATGTTACAAGTATTTGAGATACAATCTCATTTTCAATTTTTGTTGCTAACTTCGTATTAGTGACTTTGACAGATTTAATCCAACACAGCAATCTGTGATACTTAAAAAAAAATAAAGAAAAAAAGAAAAAAAAAAGGCAAAAAAAATGCTCTTGTGAAAGACTGGGGATAATTTTAAAGCTCTTGAAAAAGATTGGGGATAAATGAAAATCACACTAAGTATTTTAGAGATTTAAAGAAGTCTAGAGAACTCTTACGTCCCACTTTTAAAAATATATTGAACCAGATTTTTGTATTTTTATTATCCTGGAAAGAACTAAATACAGGTAAAACTTTCTAAATAAGCACTTACCAAAGAAGGCAGTGTTTGGATGACCAGAACTGTGTAAGATGGAGGTGTTGCACAAATAGTCTTCTATGGATATAATTCTAAACTGTTCAAGTGTTAAAAACATAGAACAAATGTTTTAGCCCTATGAAATACTGTGGTCAACTGAACAGTGATGTTTTATTTTGTGTGAACTTGAAGATCCTAGAGGGAAAGAAATAAAAACCAAAGCCACCAAGTTTTTCTGTCTAGCTTTTATTAGAACAATTTTTGAACATGACTTAAAATAGAAAGACACTGTCCTGCTTCAGGTTTTATTAGCCAGCTATTTTTACTAGCTCAGACTTTTACCACAGTCAAGCCATGTGTTACGCTGCAAGCTGTCGATTAGCATGATGCAATTCACAGTGCAGGACGAAAAGGACGTGTAATAAGAGACTAGAGAAGCAAGAAGGTTCACATATCTGTTACATGAGTCTTTTTCCTGCATAAATAAAGCTTACAAGGTTAAGACTTTTCAGTGTCACGGGACCTGGAGAGAATGGCTCTTCCCAAGTCACTGTTCTCTCTGTCAAGCTTTGGAGGCAGAGTTTGTGTTCGTAAATAACTCTTCATGTGGTGTCTTCTGCTGCCATGGGTTCAATGTCCTACAAGTTAATTGCAGCATTTTGATTTTAAAATTTAGTGTTATACTAACATCTGTAGAATTATCTGCTGCTGGAAGACCCTGTGTTCTTCTGCAGACAGATCTAGGTGCTGCAAGGAAAGAATGGTGACAGAAGAACAAGATGGGCCCAGACATTTCCTGTGAAGTGCTTACTGGCATGTCCTGAGGAGGCACGTCGACATTGCAAGGCATCTAGCTAGTGCTGTAATATTTTTATAGGACCAAAATTACTGCTTTTTTTTTTTTTTTCCTCCCCACAACTTTGTTTTTCTTCATGCAACTGTCTACTTATCTTGTGAAATACAAATCACTATGAAAACTTTCAGGCAATAAATTACTTTTTGCCTAACTCTAGCAGTTAAGTTTTGATTTAAAAAAAAAATGATCAAAAGCTTCAAGGAATTACAGCTGGAGTAAGATGGTACAATATGTTACTAGTTATGCAAACCTACTTATTCCCCTTACTTTTCTCCAATATCTGTGTTACTACAGGCTCTTCCATAAATTTAAGACTTTCCAAGGACAGATGCATTCAGGTTTGTAACAATAAGAAAAGTAGTTTTTTAAGAAGACCAGCAAAATCGAAGTTACCAAGCTCATGGTGTCTCCTAGCTGCACACTGAAGGATACTCTGTCTTTGTGCTTCTGGTTGAATTACTTGTGTGCCTTTCCATTGAAAATCAGCTGTGTTCCAGTTAGAAAGGCTGTGCTGTTAGAGGATATAAATTGTCCTGATTTATTTGGGGCTTTTTCAGACTAAACCAGTACTTTTTTTTTTGTCTGATTCATAAAAAAAATCAAAGGTTTAATCCCTGTTTTCCAGAAAATAAAATGGGATATTTCTTGAACTGTCTTTACACTGCTAAGACAAAACCCACCGTACTGAATGCAGGTCTTACATGTCCCGTCTCCTGAGATGTAATTTGCTTAAAACAGTGAAGGTCACATTAAATATATAAAATCAGTGCCCTATTTTCTAACAAATCCAGTGTAGAACCCTCCCGTCCTCCTGAATCCTAATTTCTGAAGACAGCTTCGTGTTTCCTGTGGTTGAGTTTTATATGAAGGACCAAAGATTGCTGAAAGTATGTTAGCCTGACCTTGTGATCATTTCGGTTATGTGCTACAAAGTCGGGTATTTGAGCATGCAGCATACATCACTGAATTAAAGATTTATTTTCAGTCGTTGCTGCCTTCTGACAGAGCCATTGAAATGGAACACAGAATAAAAGGTAATGAGCAATCAATCTGCTGCTTCTTGAGACGGACATAAGCTGAAGTTACAAAAAGTGTTATCGGACAATGTTGTAATGTACTGTGATCATATCAAGAGACAGAAACAAGCAGAAATGATTTTGAAGAACTTGAAACAGGATCCTTCAAAAGAAAATAAAATTCATTTAATACAAAATCAGTATCCTTGTTTCCTAAACAGATTAAAAGGCAGCGGCTGGTTTTTTGGTTTTTGTTTGTTTGTTTGTTTGTTTGTTTTTAAGCTACACAGTAAAAAAAGCTCAAAATAAGGCAACAATACAAAGAGAGTTCAGAAAAATCTAACTTTACATAAGAAATTCTATGGCAGAATTTGGACTGGTAGTAGTGTCTGCCTGTGGGAGGGAAAAGACTACCAGGTACCCATTTACCTGATACCTGCTGTTTTCCAGCTGATCATCAACGTTGAAGATGCTGTGTCCAGTGTGCAGCTTCTCCTAGAAAGCTGCATCGCTACTTTATCCTTCTGCCAAGCTTACAAGCCTTCATTTGGGCTTTGGAGAGCAGGTATATAGCACACCAGAGAACTCTGCTGGAAGAGGTGTTTTCGGTGAGACAATCTCAAACTGACCCATGAGCAACATCAGTGGAAAAATTAATGTGGGCTAGCAATTGTTTGCCCTCAGTTACAGAAGCAAGGGCAGTTTCCTGTGGTCATGAACAACTGCTGAGGTCAGAGTCTGAGGCAGAGATAATGGTAATTTAGCTCTTTTCTGGTTTTTTCTTTTTTCTTTTTTTGTGCATGTAGGCCAGCACAAATCTTGGCAGGTTAGCAGTGCTAAACTGTTCCACATGCATTAAGGTTATGCAGCCAGGAAAGGGTCTATAATTTGGCCTGTTCCCTTGAAAGTTAGAGCTTTCAATGAAATCCTGAAGCACAAATCAGTGAATCTGTATCTGTTCTCCACCATCATTTGGGAGATTTTTCTTATAGGGATGTATTATTTGGAATATGTGCTATTTCTTAGCATGCAAATCCAAATTTCTTCTTCTCTCCAAAGACTGGTTTATAACTTAAAGTACTTTAGTGAGATTAAACATGAAACAGGTATGAAGCAAATTGGACATCTAAAAGTTTATTGTAATCTTATTTCTGATATGAAGGTCTGAAACAAGTCTCTGGAAACCAGTGAAGATACATGGGAAACAGAAGACCTCTCTCTTTAAGCTCAGCACAAACCTATTTTTGTTTTCTTTATTTCTGTTTAATATACTCTAATTTTGCTCACAGCTTTACTGCAGTTACAACTCCAGTTGACTTTGTGTCTACACGGACATATGAAAGTAATCTTTAACCCTCTTTGGATGTGTTCACCATAAAATTAGAATTAAATCCTTAAAACTTACACCCAATTTTAATGTGTCTTTCCTATTCAGCAGAGTTCTATAACAGAAGTAGTTCCCAGAGCATGCTAATAATTTACCTCTGCCTTTTTTAATTGAAGGTGTTAATTTTATCTTCTCATATAATTTCCCTAATGTAGATGAAGTTATGGCACATTTCATATATCTGAAATGCATTTCCTTCTCAGTCTATCAATTTTTACTTCTCCACGAAAGCTAATTTATGCTTTGCTAGAAAATCCCATGGAGATCTGATATTCTACTGCCTAGCTGTGAGTTTAAAACAGAAGAGGGACAAAGATACACAGAAATGTGTCTGAACTAGATGCAGTTATGCTGAAAGCGAGAACGGTAAATGTTTTGTTAATGAAAAAGCTGTGTGAAAGGCAGGTTGAGTAGCAGGCTTTATACTTAATAAAATGTAGATAGATAGACTAAAGCTGAGCTAGTATTGACTTTGGTTTTGACAACTCCATCTAACCGGAGAAGGTGGCCAGTTCAGTTATAATGCTGTAAATACTTTTCTAAAAAATAGTTTCCACATGGAGTTAACAGTAGTTGAAAGTTGTGAAGTAATCTAACTGCTTCTAGTTTTCATCCTCCTAAAAGGCTATAGAGTGGTCTCTAGTCAGACTAGTAATTCAAAAGAATTAACCACTGCAAATAGATTTTCACTGGTAGTGAGATCTCTGAACAGTTTACATATTCTTCCAACTAGTGCTCAAAATGTTTGAATTACTTATGTACAAGGTCATTCAAGGTAAATTATCTTGAAATGAAAAGCCATTGTTACACAGGAGAAAAAGGATTGAAAGGGTCTGGTGCCCATGGAGGTTGTGGATGTTCCATCCCTGGAGATGTTCAAGGCCAGGCTGGATAAGGCTTAGAGCAACCTGGTCTAGTGGAGGGTGTCCCTGCCCATGGCACGGGGGTTGGAACGTGATGATCTTTAAGGTCCCTTCCAACCCAAGCCATTCTGTGATTCTATGGTGATGCTTATATTTAACAAGGAGTAATTTCCATTGAGTTTTACCCAAAGTCAGGCTACACCAAGCACAGCTTCAGCAGTCTTCTTGCCAATGAAAGATTGCAGTTTTACTCATATCATTTTAGGGAAACTCCAGTTTAGTGTTATGTTGCCATTTTAAGGGCTGGTTTTGTTCATGAGCTGAGCTCTGGCTTTCCACTTTTCCTAGTAACACCAGTTGCCTGTAACCCATGTGCTGTTTTTCTTTACATTTCGGTCTAGTACTTTAAAAGACATTTGATATTCTTGTGCTAGTCTTGGTTTTCCAGTTCAAACTAGATGACCAACTGAAGTGCACTGTAGCCCTCTCCTTACCTCAGTGACTGGATTTCCTTGAACAGCTAAAAGTATCTTGAAAATTAAAGAAAAGGAAAAAAATACATTAAAAACTAAACCTAGCCCATGGAGTTTATAAATCTGATATTTTTGTTGTCCTATGTGTTAGTGAAAACCTCTTGTGTCTTCTGAGATGTGAGAAGGTAGGAGTGCAGTATGGCATCTCTTTGCATACACAATAGAAAGACCAGGTATTTAAGTACCGGCACACCAACATAATAACGTTATTTTTATATGAATCCATACAGTCAGTCTGAAGTTACTGTTACCTGATTGTATAATTAAAGTGTGCACAGATCTGTGGGTTGATTTGGGGTTTTCTTAAATGATCATTTGTTAAAACTCAACTTCTGTCTTCCAGGAAGCATTTGCTTTGACCTTTAATACATAGCTGTAGCTTAATGCTTTGAGACATGAGTTGAAAAAATATACTTAATACTTCATATATTAAAGCACAAGTTGGAAAATTCTGCTTTTTACAAAGTAATTAATGGCCACAGAGCACTGATTGATTCTAAAGTACTTCCCACTTGTATTAAAAGGCAATTTGACCCAGGCTGGTATGTTGATGTATGTCAGAGCTTTATTATTTAGTCAGTCATTTTTATTTTATTTTTTAAAAAGTTATGTCAACTAGTGATTTCCTGCATACTGTGCTCTGAAAATTGATCACACATGTGGCTTGGTGGACCCAGATGCATCACTTCAGTTACCTTAGCAAGTAGACTTTGCTAGTGAACTAAGTGGTTCTCCTGTTGGGTTTTAAAGAGCAAAGCTGAATTTTTTTTGCCTTCCATACTGGAAGTATATAGTCTGCAGACCTCTTTATATCCTCTATGCAATTCTGCAATCCTGATCATTGTGCTGTACAAACAAATTTGCTGTCTGCACAAAGTGACTACAGACTTTGCAAATGCAGCTGTACTTGGAGTCAAGCAAATTTAAGGTGAAGAACTGCGTTCAGTCTTGATTTCTAGTTAATGGATGCTGCATAAGATAGCACAAAAATATTACTTGCTCACTAAAAAACTGAGTGAATTTCTTGACTTGAATTTTTCGTAACTGTCCTCTGTAAAAATGAGAGTTATATTTTCATACTAGAGAACAAAGCCTGATTTGTAGAGTAACATTCTGATTGATTCTCCTCAGCACATGAAAAATTTTCCTATATTGAGCAGTTTATTAAAAACAATCATGTCAGGTTAGATGAATGCTTAGCCTGTGGTTGCAGTAAAACTTGTTGATTTTGATAAAAAAATCCTGCGACTTTGCAAAAATCTGTTAACCAGTCCTTCAGTAGATTACTTTCATTTCACTAGACAGGCAAATATTTATTTTGCCTGTTTGATAGTTGAGTAGTAGTCCTGTAAACTAAACTTGCAGTGGATGCAGAACAGGATATGTAACTAAGTGTATGAACAATCACAAGACTTCCAAGCTCAAAACAGAAGTCTAGATGTGATCTCAAGTCAATCATAGTGTTTCTACTATTTTGAAACAACTCTTTTCAATTGTTTTGCAGTGAGGAGGACTCTTGAAATAAGGCTTTCATGGAGCTACTTCCAGAAGCTGGGATTGGGCCAGTCTGGGAGTGTGAGGGATCATCTGAAGGAAAGTTACCTGAATCAGCATAAAATACCACTTTTTATTTTATTTTTTTTTTTTAAGAGAAGGGATGCATGGATATACATGCAGACAACTCTGGTTTCAGGATGATTTCCCTGTTCAAGGATTAATATGTGAATTCTACTGTAGAATTTTCACCCTGCAGCATATTTGCACCAGTTTTTAGCCGGTGGACTTAACCTCCAGTTTAATTCATGATTCCTTCTTTATTTTTTCTTAAAGTATGTAATGTTGTATAAAAATACCTTTCTGTTTAGCCTGGGGGATGAAGAAGGAAAGAGAAGGAGAGGGAAGAGCGAAGACTTGATTAGGTTTGTGGTTAGTCATTTCCTGCTCTCCTACTCTTCAAGATATGCTGTATCTCTCTCCATAAAAACATTTTTTTCTGCTAATTTAATTTCCTAGCTTTCTACCAGTTACTTGGAAAGATGACTTAATTCTCACTTTTGCAGGCAGAACAGATATAATTTGTAGGCCAGTCAGGTCACTGCATTCTCAGTTACCTTGATTTTATTGGCTGTTGCAAATGCAACCATTTGACACGGTCCTAATGCAGCAGGCAGTTATGTTTGATTCTGCACTAGGGTGGAAAAATAGAGATTGTAATAGGACTAAGTGAAAAAGAAGGTTTAGCTGATTTTTCAAGCATAAAATTCTGATAAGGGTCGGTCATGTAGGTTCTAACTACGCTCTTCTGCTTACCCGCCATCAGGACCACGCAGACAGACATCTCCTCCGGAGGATGTAACACACAGCTATGCCCCACCACAGGTGTAGTCTGGTGATTGCTGTACTTACTCTTCAGGTCATGTCAATACCTGTATTCTCATCCAGAGGCCCTTCAAGGAGAGTAGGCCGCGGCCAATATTAATTGTTCTAAGGAACCATACCAAGGCTGGCCATCTTAGAGTACACACAGGACAAGATGCAGGAAAACCAGGACAGTTCATAAAGGAAGAATGATAATATTATAATTCATTAATATTATCAACTATTAATATATATCAAAATGAAATATTTTCTGGTTCCTTAGTATGAAAGGCTATTAACATTGTTAAGGGTGAGTATTTAAAGCTGGAACATAACCCTGAATACTAGGAGATTCCAAGCAGACAGAAGAAAACTAATGTGTCCACACCCGGGAAGCAAAAGCAGCACAGTTGCAGTAAGCCTGCAGAAATTTGAGACAATGGAGTTTACCAATAAAGGCCAGCAGTGTAAAACACATGGAGCCTGAGTGTGTCATCAAACCTGGTGGTGCTGCTTGGGAAGATTACCTGTTTTCAGAAATGGCATGTCTATTTTCATACAATATATAACTTCTAAGGCTATGTGAGATTCAAATACAGTTACAATGCAAAGTAGTCTGCAAACTGTCTCATCTCAGGTCTGTTTTGAGAAAGATCTGTTACATACTGAAAGCTGTATCATGCATGTCAGTTGTATCAAAATTTACAACCACTGTTGACCAGACCTGTGGATGTAATAACAAACTTACCAAACAGTAAGTAATGATGCACTTTATTATTTATGGAGATCTATTCAAATTAAGTGTTTTTTAAGAAAGCCAGTTGCAAAGTTAGGAAGGAGGAATGAAGAGAATACAGTTACAGAGTAGGGATCTGTGATTTTGCTCAGGCTGTAAGCTATTCCTAAAACCAATTTCCTCCTCCGAGGGAGAATTTGTAAAATATTTTCTACCCTTTTCCCTGTTCTTACCAATCCTCTCCATATTCAAATAGATGAGTCAGTCATCCCAGATACCTTTTGGCACACAGCAACAAAGGGTGGCAAATTTGTTGTGGGTTTGTGTTTGTTTTTTGGTGTTTTTTGGGGTGGTTGCATTTGGGTTTTGGTTTTTTTTTTTTTTTTGGTGGAAGTGTAAATGAGATTTTCTTCTGTTTTCACTAAATTATATATTGATTTTTAGGAAAAGAAAGTATTATCACTGCAAAGCCAGCACAACAAGCTCACTTTATACAGTGCTTCTCTGCAAGTGGTAGAGAACCTGTTGCAACCCAGTCAGTCACATTTTGTGATAGGATTTGGCTGATCTGCCATAAAAGAAATAAGAAGTGAAAGGAGGAAAGGGTGGTTGTCTTTTAGGGGGGGGGGGGAAAGCCCCAAAACTTTCTATATCCCACTTCCTGGTGTATAAGACTGCGTGACCAAATACTGCTTAGTCATACCTCATAAATGGCCTTCTTATACCTGATTGTATTTTACCAGTTCAGTGAAAGCGTTTTCATACTAATGTAAAAATAAATCCTCAGGGGCAAAACTCTGCTGTTTCCAATGACCACTTTACTATGAGATGGCATTTTTCTATGGTGATGTATTACTGTTCTTGCAGGTCCACTTTTCTGCTAACTTTTAACAGGGTATGTTTTTCTTCTCTCTTCTAGATTAGTACAGCTTGGAGCCCTGCTCTGGTGTATATTTCCACTGTAGTAATTTTTTTAAAGCTAAAGCTGGTTCCAAGCTAAGAACCTTCTTTGAGGCATAAAAGGTAATTCAAGTATGCTTTAGGAATTTTCTTTGTCCTTTGTTTTTTCTTCATCACCTCTTTTCTCTGTAAAAGAATGAAAGCTTCTATGTTATGGAAAGAATTCAGATCAACTTTTCCATTCCCTCGCCAGATACCCTAGGAATGTCATCCTCAAGCAAGCTAGCACACACCTGGAAGTTAACAGTTGAGATAGGTTTTTTTTTATGTTTCATCGTGTAGAAACTTCAAAATTACTCAAGCAACTCTTTCAGTGACCCTCTAGAGGAATACCATCACCCAAGCATGCTGCCTGTTGGAGATGAGTAGCAGATCCCTGAAGCAATTGGATTTGAGCACAGATGCTCCTAAGAGCTCTTTTGTGAAACCCATCAATACAGAATGATATTTTGTATCATTTAATAAGTGTGTGGGACACACATCCTTGGGACTTTAGACAGAACACTCTGAAGTGACCTGAATTTCCTGGAATCTTAAGCCACCACCATAGGCCCCCCTCAGGTACTGGAAGGCTGCTGTAAGGTCTCCCCGGAGCCTTCTCTTCTTCAGGCTGAACAACTCCAGCTCTCTCAGCCTGTCGTCGTACATGAGGTGTTTGGCCCTCTGATAATTTCTGTGGCCCTTTTGCCAGCCTGTATTTGTGCTTGGGTTTGCCCCGATCCATGTGCAGGACTTACATTTTGTAAAAGGTGACAGTAACTATGCTGCCTTGCCCAATGTGTTGCCAGGCGTGTTTATCCTCTTGAGTCATCTAATTTACCTCATATCTAGATTATCTGTGGCAAGGTGAGAAACGGCTGCAAATTTTCACTTCCCCTTTATGATCAGTCCATGATACTAGAGGAATCTGAAGTTCAGTCCTCCTGAGTTCTCTTAGTCTTAGCTAATGTGTCAGGAAGCTATTGTGTATATGCAAGTGGAGGAAATGGCAGTGAAGTCTGGAGGATTTAGAAAACGATAACAAAAGATATAGCAACAACTTATCCGTATGCTGGGCATCTGTCTGCAAATACTTTTGTAGCATTCTTCTGCAGGACTGGTTCATCTGAACATCATTTGAATGGCCCCAGTTTCTTGAAATTTGATAAAAGTTCTTTAACATAGGTACTTGGAAATCTGTTTGTGATCTCCTACTCTGTTTTTTGGGATATAAACAGTACTAAAGAGTTCAAACAGTTGTGTGATGCTTTGGACAGTGGCACTGTATAAAATAATTGCCCCTAGAAAGCAGATCAGGTCTCACAGATACGTACTGAATGCTTACCTCTGAGCTCTCTTCTGGCAGTCCGATTTCACTCCTTACAATCGCATAGTTGTAACGGGCATGAGAGTCCCCAGTCCCTGGTCTGGGATGTGTCCCTGGACAAAGCTCCAACCAGATTGCACCACCTCTTGGAAGTTACAGCAATAAAATATCTGAGTTAATCAGTTGTTTTGCCTGTTTTTCACCTTCATGATGCTCATACAGCCTTTTTAATGTCCTGTTTTGCCCAGATTTTTTCAGATCTTGTGTGTGCCTCGTGACACCATGCCAAAGCACTGGAGCTGGTCTGAGGTCTCTGCTGCAGAACAGGAAAATAGATGAAACCTTGTGTCTATGAAGCAGTATGAAGAATCACAGAATCACAGAATGTTAGGGATTGGAAGGGACCTCGAAAGATCATCTAGTCCAATCCCCCTGCCGGAGCAGGAACACCTAGATCAGATCGCACAGGAACGCATCCAGGCGGGCTTTGAATGTCTCCAGAGAAGGAGACTCCACAACCTCTCTGGGCAGCCTGTTCCAGTGCTCTGTCACCCTTACTGTAAAGAAGTTTTTTCTCATATTCAAGTGGAACCTCCTATGTTCCAGCTTGAGCCCATTGCCCCTTCTCCTATCACTGGATGTCACAGAGAAGAGCCTGGCTCCATCCTCCTGACACTCACTCTTCACATATTTATAAACATTGATTAGGTCACTCCTCAGTCTCCTCTTTTCTAGACTAAAGAGACCCAGCTCCCTCAGCCTTTCCTCATAAGGAAGATGCTCCATTCCCTTCATCATCTTCATGGCTCTGCGCTGGACTCTCTCCAGCAGTTCCCTGTCCTTCCTGAACTGAGGGGCCCAGAACTGGACACAATATTCTAGATGCGGTCTCACCAGGGCAGAGTAGAGGGGGAGGAGAACCTCTC
>WKFP01014841.1:346758-361278 GCA_011057875.1 Pterocles orientalis | reverse complement strand
ACTTGCTCTTGTTAAATTGCATGAAATTTTTCCCCGCCCAAATCTCCAGCCTGTCTAGGTCTCGCTGGATGGAAGCACAGCCTTCTGGCGTGTCAGCCACCCCTCCCAGTTTCGTATCATCAGCAAACTTGCTGAGGGTGCACTCTATTCCCTCATCCAAGTCGTTGATGAATATATTGAACAGCACAGGTCCCAACACCGAACTCTGGGGAACTCCACTAGATACAGGCCTCCAACTAGACTCCATCCCATTCACCACAACTCTCTGGCTTCTTTTCTCCAGCCAGTTCACAATCCATCTCACTACCCGATCATCCAGATCACACTTCCTCAGTTTAGCCGCAAGGATACTGTGGGAGACAGTATCAAATGCTTTTCTGAAATCGAGATAGACCACATCTACTGCTTTGCCATCATCTATCCACCTGGTAATATCCTCATAAAAGGCTATCAGGTTGGTCAAGCATGACTTCCCCTTGGTGAAGCCATGTTGACTGCCTCTAATGACCTTCTTATCCCTGATATGCCTAGAGAGAGCATCGAGAATAAGTTGTTCCATCACCTTTCCAGGGATAGAGGTGAGGCTGACCGGTCTATAGTTACCTTGGAGCTTGCGCTCCTTCTGTTAAAGAGCATATTGAGAGGACAGTTTCTGCTACGTAACTGTAAACTGGAAGTTAAACAGCCCCAAAATGCTGTAGACATAACTGATACTCCAAAAGTGATAGGAGGACTACAATGCTTGCTTTTCTAAACATTCAGAGATCAGCAGAAGCACTCACATACTTATAGTTTGTTTAATGCACACAACTGTCTACTGACAACGGCAACTGGTCATGGGTGATAGTTCATAAATCACTGCATGGGACACACCAGAGATGCACCTTGCAAAACATGGTATTTCCTGGTATGAACAAGGAGAGCTCTTCTGTACTGCTTGTTCTGTGTCCACTAGCCTCTATCATTCTAGCTTGTTTAGCTCTATTACAGCCACACAACTTTCGTAAAAAGACAGACAATTTTTGCAAAAAAGCTGACTTAGGGACACCCAGAGGTTGCCACTGGAACACACAGTTGCCAGGCGGAAAGCTGGACCACACACATGTAAAGAGCTCATCCTCCCTGTGTTACTGCAGTAAGCCATGGTCAGTCCAACTCCCGTGGGTAAGATGAAATGGGGGATGCCAGGACACTCTCAGTTTGCAAACATGCTTCGAGCAGACACACAGCAGTCTTAGCAACATGCATTGTGAAAGCCAATACTATAGTAGTTGGCTGCCTAAAAGTTAAGAGGAACTATAAGTTAAAAACAAGCCAGCCTGTGCTTTTCATCCTTTTCTTCTCACAGTGTGCAAGGAACAAGAGCTGTTTCTTCCTTTTTACCCCTGGCTCCTCCTCATTTGATCCCAGACCTCCTGCTCCGAGACAACAGCTTTGCTCACAATCTAACAGAAGTTCCTGAGATCTTACTGATGATCTTATTTACAGCAACGGTTGCATGTGCTTTACTCAGATTATTTCTTGAATTGACCAGAAAATTCAGTCAATAAGCTTCTGCCGCTACCAGTGCATGGACATCCGGCATTGAGAGCAGCTCCCAGGACTTGTCTCAAGATATTTTCTGGAGCGCCCCCTGCCCCCTCCCTCAATCTGCTTATTTCTTAGCAGCTCACTGGGTAGTCAGAGGATATGAGCTCAAGGCCTGGACCCCTCAAAGCAGGGTGGACTTGTGAGATTTGCCAGTACTGTTCCTAATGTTCTCATGCAGATGTTTCATGCACTTGAAACACT
Source organism: Pterocles orientalis (assembly GCA_011057875.1). Lineage (NCBI taxonomy): Eukaryota > Metazoa > Chordata > Aves > Pterocliformes > Pteroclidae > Pterocles > Pterocles orientalis. Next base: position 359,487 of record WKFP01014841.1, on the reverse strand, counting down.
CCCTACCCTAGATGTCTTACAACATGGGCCCCTGTCTTTGCCCGCTTCTTGCGGTAACTTCACATGAGTACGAATTCCAGGCACACGTCCAAGAAATCGTGGGGTTTGTGATATTCCTCTCAACAAAATCTTATGGTTTCCAAGAAATTTTTTACATGAATTGAGGCAGGCATCATGGAGAAAGCCGGTTAACACCTCTGGTTTGAATTTAAGGTGGGCAAAAACTACCAGCACGAAGGAGGGAGTGACTGAGAAGTGAGTAGGTAGAAATCCATGGTAAAAAGTCTCTGGAAAAATGAAAACCCAAGATTTTAGCAGCATATAAAGCTGTTTCCTATGTAACTTACCCTTTTCCTCTAACAAGGCTTAGAAAGAGAGATTCCATGTACATGCAAGTTGACAATTCATATGTCGATACTGGAGGATAGCATGGGGGAAGTGGGCAACACCATATGCAGAGGAATAGATGAGACAGCTGCAATGCAAACTGTTACCAGCACCCTCCCATCCCGACCCAAGCAAAATATTCTCCAGGCACAGCAGTATCTGAGCCACAAGAGGTCACTGGTAACAGTGCTAAAAACAGCACCCAGGTTTCCCAGCTTCAGTGTTCTCCCTCTACCCATTGTATCTTGTGCTTTGAGTAGCCAGATGTCACCTATAGCATAAGCTGAAACGAACTGCACTTAAACTGCACCTACTAGCATTGCAACAAGCCATGCACAGGTCCAAGCAGCCTTTCTGCGAATCCTCAACTGACTGGAAGAAGGCATGTGCTGTTTGTAAAATGTAACCACCCACCCAGCAGTGGTCAAAGTCTTCTGAGCCCAAGGATTTTGTATTTATTTCAATACAACTAACTAATTTCAACTAACTGGAAAACAGAAGCTTTATTTTACTAAAGCTTTGGACATTCTATCTTTTTCCTCTCCTTCAACCACAAACTAAACAAAAACTCTCATGTTTTCAGGAAACAAGATCATGTCAGCATGCCTGTGGGTGACGTGCAGCATGAAAACCCTGGACTCATCTCTTCCCCCTTAGCTGAGGAAGAGCAAAAATTTGCTTTGGGTTTTTTATTTAAATCCCAGAGCACTTACATATAAAGTATGGTAAGTTCATGTTCAGTTCTCCTTTCTGCCTGATGTGGCTCCTGTGACCTGATGAAATTTTAACAAGCACAGACTGCTAGACAGGCTCTTATGAGCCCTCTCTCCTCTGCAAGAACTTGTGGAAACTGATTTTTCTCCAAGAAATATTCTGATGTGCATATAGCATTTCATTCTGGCAACATTTCATTTTACAAGTTCTAATTTATGTTAATGTATCAGCAGGTATGCCCCCATCTTATAAAATAAGCCAGATTGTTCAAAATCTATTGTGTAAAAATAAGTATTTGCTATGGTTCAGTCACTAACTCATCGCAGAAACAAGCTCACAAGTATCCTAAGTATGGCTTTATACTGCAAAATGTATGAGAACGAGGTAACCCTGCTCCAAAGAAAAAGCACCATTCACATAGCAGCAACGAGATGTGAGCAGCCGCCCCAGCCACTGTCAGTATTGCACGTGACGGTAAAGCCAGATAGCTGACAGGGTTTCAGTGTGCAGGAGCAAAGTTTCAGAGGAATAAAAATAAAAGAAACTTTAAGAAAGTTGAGGATGCTCCCTATCATGCAGCTTTTCATTTACATGGACAGGCACCACTTACTTTCACAGGATTTTGACTGCTTGTCAGCTGAGTCAAGCAAGATGTCACAGTGTTTGAGAAACAGTGAAACTTTAGGCTGCACTCAGAAGCAGCACTGGGCAGCATACATGTCTTGATGTCCCCATGTATTTTCTAGATCAGGTCCCCTGTCTGTCTGTATTCAGTTTTATTAGCTCTTTGAATGAACAGCAGAGTTGTTAGAGTTTTTTTGCTGAAAAAAGATCAGATGCTGATCTACAGGCCCTCTGGTGTAACCCTGAATCCTATCCATTGTTACCCTGAGCTTAGTTACTACTACTTCTTGAAGCAAAGCCTACTCAGACAACCCTATTCTCACTCAAAAAATAATTAAAGATGTTTTAATGCATTGTAGGTTCTTCTAATTCTACTACTCCTTATAAACTATCTTTGCTGTATCTGAACTAGACCATAAAGGGCTTGAGTCAGGAATTGATCTTATATGGCTGGGCAGTTACATTGGCATGTAGGAAATTATAATTGAACTTTTATTGCACTGACTACAGTGTCTCAACACTTTGGAAATTTAAAAGCCCCAAGCTTAAGAAAACAAAAACCCCCAAATCCGAAAAAGAAACCTTAAAGAGATTCAAGGTTTTGGAAACAGGAGAATGCACAGACTCTCATAAGTAATAAAAAGGTACTTTTGGTCAAACATGAAGCCCAAGCTGTAGTACCTGAGCTTACTTGATGAATATTGGAGCTCTTAACCTTGCTGACTATTCCCAGCATCCCTGGGGTGACATTAGGCTACATTATTTTATACAAAAATATTAAAAATATAAAGAAAAACAAGAACAATGGTCACTGAAACTTATCCAACTATACAGCAAGGAAAAATAAAAAGACTTTTTGATGTACTTCTTACCATTGTTGTATCCAGACTTGTCTCTTTTCAAGGAAATAAGCTCTGAGAGACAGAAAATGGAAAATCAATTCACCTTACCCACAGCCAACTGTGCTGAGTGAATTTATAGTTACACTACTGTATCCTTTTTACACAAGGTGGATAAACTGTGTTAATATTCACAATTTTCACCTGAACTGGTGGAAAGAGGACCCCAGAAAATTGGGAGTAAAAGTGCTGTTCTCCTGCCTTTCAGATAATTGGGCAATCACTGGGATGCTCTTTTTTGACCAAAACAGACCATTGAGACAGGGCAAGTGCTATTTCCCAGCTGGTAAATTTGTGTATGAGCTTTATTGCCTGAAGCCAGAAGACACGTTGAGCCAAACCCTCTTCAGCTTTACCTGTGCCAGCTGAGGTAAAACCCCCAGGTTTGACCCAAAATTGAAGCCACCATGAGTGACAGCAGGGACAGTGTCACTCCATTTGTCCTGGTGATAAATCCATACACAATCAATTGATTGAGCAAGCATTTGACATTTATTAATAGCAACCCAGACTAGAGTAGCTTTAATTTTTTTCCATTTATCCTGCTTTATTCCCATTTACAAGTTCTTGTCAGCTGCTGAGGCATGGAAGGAAGACTTATCAAAACTGTTTTCATTGTGTGGTACTCAAGACAGTACACACTTGGCTAAATAATATGTAAAAAAGAAAAGGAAAGGGAAACCCTGCGTCTGGAACACCAAGAGTGTCAGAAAACTGGGAATTTCAGAGCCGTTAGACCAAAGCACATTAATGACACCCTGCAGTACACTTTCCTCTGGTAAAGAGACCATTTTTGGCTTCCCCTGTTCTGACAGCCGCATGTGTTAATGACCCATCCATCAGGCGCTCTGGAGGGAGCCTTTCCTTGCTTTATTCTCTGGTCTGCCTGAGAGCATATGCTGCAAGTGTGCTGTCTGCACATTCATCTCTCTAAGTGAGGGCTCAACTGGCTGCTGGTATATTGTAATTGTTGCTAACATACTTACAGGAAAGTATGACTTTGCATGTCCCTGGTAATGCTCATGGAAAACAGGCAGTTTAAGTGCAACAAAGCTTTTGTTAGAGTTTCTGGTTTTCACTGCTCCAGCATACTGAAAAATTTCTGTCAAAAAATACAGCCAAATGACCTGTCTGTTTGACAAGCCTCTGGCATACACAATGTATTAATTTTACTTTGAGACAGTGACTTCAGTGTTACTGTCCTTTTCCAGTTGAACCTGAGCTTTACCTACTGAGAAAAGAGACCTGCCCCATGTGCCCTCACCATGTTCAGTAGTGAGGAAAGAAATGACAATTTCTCTCATGTTTTCCTAATGAGTCTTTCTATTCTCTTCACCCGCTGGAAATGCAGCAAAGGCAATACTAATTTCAGAAGTTTCCTGCTTTGCATATGCTTAAATCTGTTTGGGTCAAGTAGCCTCTTTCATGATAACGGTGACAGGCAGGCTTCTTTCCTGCATTCCTGTTCCAGTCCTGATCATTTAACAGCTGTCTTTCTTAAGTCGGAAATGAGGAAGTTTCCTGCTTCCACTGAAAGGTTTTAGTTCTTTCAGTTTTGACCTTTTTGTTGTTGTTGTTTCAGTTGTCTGTTTTGCCAGCATTTAATGTTACAGCACAAATTTTTACAGTAAGTTTCCACTCCTAGGAAAGGCTGAGTGTATTTTTTCCTTGTGGGCTCCAAGGCTCCCATCCTAACTGCTGTCTCACATTTTAGGAAATTATTCCTTAGAGAGTTAAAAAAGGCTTACAAATATAGTCAGAGAGAAGAGAAAACTATCCTTCTAGGAGTAACTTTTTTTCTGGCAAGACTTTTGCAAAATTCCATCAGTGATAAAGGACTAGGAGTAAGTAGGTTGACATGCTTCAGATTTAGACCTTTTCCTAGAGTTGATGCCTCTGCTTTTGAACCACTGACATATATGAGGGCATTCCTTGATTTTTCTAGAATTTATCCTCCAACCAGGTAACTTCCATAGAAACAATGGTAGAACAGGCCTAACTTTTTCTCCCAAGATATTATGGTCAGAGAAAAAACTATGACTTGTTTGATAGCAACTGTCATTTTGATACTAACTTTTCAATCTACTTATACGGCATCAGTGGTCATTGGAAAGAAGAGCTGCTTGGAAAGTTGCTTGAAATATGTTTACCAATATTTTCTTTGAAATCTACAGCACCATGCCTTTTGTTTCATGAGTTTTTACTAGATGTAGTATAGCTATTCCAAGCATTTATAAAATGTTTGTTTTCTATGACATGCTATTGGAGAAGTGGTAATTTTTAAAACAAAGAACAAAAATGCCTTAGTAATAAAAACCATAAACTACCCAGCATTACACTGAGGGGTTCAAATATTCAAGTAGTTAGAGGAAGTTATATGAAACGAAGATCCTACAGGAAAAAAAAATCAACTCGTGCCTTGCTGCACCAGCTGCTGCACTTCTGAAAACTTGATAACTTGAAGATGAACAATCCGGAAGCCCAGTTTCCCTTCAGAGCTCTGTAGCCTACTGGATGCCCCCATAAGATTAAAGTACGCTGTCTGCAGCAGTTTAAAGTAGCTTCAGAATTATTTTGTGAACACTTGAAAAGCACTCATTAGTGCTTAAGTACTGCAAGAGAAAATATTATTTTGTGATCTCAGACATACACTTTTAATGGTTGTAGATTTTCCACCTTCTCTTAAAATTGCTCTAAGAAAGATGCATACAATTTTAATTTGACACTAAGTTGCTGCAACCACTCATCCCTTATCTTAACGAACATCTGCATTACATTCTTCTGGTCACATGAGTGAGAAAGGAGAAGCAATAAACTCTTTGCAAAGCCACACTAATCAATGTAATTTTTTATTAAATCTTGCTCTTGGTGTAAAAACCTGTCAAAAAACCCCCGTGTTTTAACAAATACCATGCACAAAGCAGTAATAGTGCTTTTTTCAGCCTTTTTTGTAGCCCTAAAATTTGCAATAAAAATACCCCCCCCCCTTAAAGTTAGGACTGCATCTTTATGTTTAAAATTTTATCTGTTCCAATAAACTACTTCGTAATTTACCCTTGCAACTGAGGTAGAGAAGTTGGATTACAAGGAATGACATTTCTGAAAACTTTCCTTAAATGGTACTGCAAATGGTTTGGCAAAACCTCATCCAACATGTGCATTGGTACAGTTTTATTCCAAAGATGTGGCGAGTACTGTTTGTCAAGTGCCAATCTGAAACATGGGTTTAAAATTCCCAGGCAAGTTTCCGTCCTTGCTCCCAGGAGACGTCTGGCCATCAGATGGCTTTTCCTCTTCTAAGGTTGCTGGTATCTCCTCAGTGCCGGAAAGATCGAAGGAGTGACATGAAGACACTGGAAAAATAAATAGGTTAATTTTGGAACTTGGCCTGGACAAGTAGAAGTCCGTTCACATTCCTTCTGGCCACACAATTCTTCCTTCTTTCTAGCTCTCCAGTACTTGCCCTGCAGAGCAAATACTGAGCCAGCAGGAAGCTGTTTGCAGGTTTTGACTTGGGTGCCTCTCTCGCCTGAATAGACTGTTGTTTTCCCAAGTCACTCATCGTTTCAGTTTATTTTTATGCTGCTCCTTTACCCCAAGTGGTCCTGTCAATTTACAGATTTTAAAGATTCAGAAATGTTTTTACTTACCAAAGTGAAATTAAAAAAAAATTCTGGTGTGGCTAAGTACATTTCAAGTCTGGACAAGTCCAAGACTAGCTAAAGGCAATGCAGAAAGAGCAGGGCTCCGTGGACTTAACTGTCTACTGTCTTTGCTCCCATGCCCACACACAAGAAGGGACCATGATGCTGACTGTAGAGATAACTTGCCATCCAAACAGAAAACACACTCCTGAAGTGATGATTTTATTTGAGCAAGCAATCGTGGCAGTAGTTGTTACTGAGTTTGCTGTATCTAATGCAAAATAAATTCCTTGGAAACTTATTGTGACATGTGAGATGAAGAACAGCTTGTCAAAGAGACAAGTCCTACTGTGATCTCTTAGATCATCTTTTCTGAAACTGCCTTTTAAATACATTTAAAAACATTGCAAAGTGTAAGGTGGCTGTTTTGAAGAGCTTCAAGAGGTTCCACTGGATTTCCTAAAAGCCTGAACACAATTGAAAGGTTGAAAGTTGATGGAGGACTGGATATGAAAGATTTGCTAAAATGTGTAAATACTTCACAAGCCTTATGTTAGGAAACTGCCCAGTGTTTTAAAAATTTGAGAAAAGAAATATTTCCCTTCTGTAAACCAGACATGAACAGAGCATGGAGACCTGCAGATACTGATTATGTTGAGGCTGAGCTTCAAAATAAAAGTCAGTCTCAGTTGGTCACATGTGGAGTCACATATGGAGTCTTAAGAAGAAAGCAAGACAAGATTTAAGTGTGGTAAATAGTAAATCTCAATAACTGATTACATGGTGAATGGCAGTAGAAATGTAGGCTTAGTAGGAAAACTAGAGTATATGTTAAGTGGAGTAGAAACATCTAGTAAGGCCCTCTGAAACAGTCTTCCTGTTCCTTCATATGTGTTAGATTGTTCTTTTTTTTTTTTTTTTAAAGTCAGCTTTATCTGAGCTTATTTCACCAAAAGTGAGTCTTTATGGTGTTAGCTGTGCATTATCCTCTCCTTCCCCCTTGTCCTACAAGGGTTTCATTACACTGGTTTCTTGAATGTAAGGATGCACTATTTGAACATTTGACATTTTTTTACATGTTAATTTCTAGTCCTACCTGTTCCTCGTGCTTCTCCTCAGTAGTCATCAGAAAATTTATTGCTAGGGAAGAATTTCAGGGAAATGTTGTTATCTCTGTTCAAAGATCGGGAAAAGAAAGCAGCAGAGGGATTTGCCAACTGCTCAATTTGTTTCAGTGTAAAAGCCAGATGGAAAACCTTCTTCTTGAAAGCACCAGCTAATCTTGAAGGAATCTAATTAGAAGAAATTTTTACAATTTTGTGATGGGCTGATGGTTTTACCTTTGGCTGGGAGCCAACCCCACACAACTTGTTCACTCACCTCTTTTCCCCTTCCCGCCCCCCACCAAGGATGGGTGAGAAAATTAAATGTGTAAATGAAAAAAGGACTCATGCATTGAGATAAAAACAATTTACTACAATAATATTGAAAATAATAGTATATACAAATATACAAATGAGTGATACACAATGATACTGTTCACCACCAGTAACCAAGGCTCAGCCCATTCCCAGCTAACGATCCCAGAGCAGGGAGAGTCCCGAAACCGCACTTAACGGAATGGAGATAACAGTCCCAGCGTCCCAGACCAACAGCTGAAGGAGGTGAGGAAGAAGGCCTTGGGAGAGGTACAAGCTGGAGTGAGATGACCCGGAGCAAAAGAAATCCGGAACCAAAAGGGATGATCTTCTGGAGGAGCCTTACCTATATACTGGGCATGACGTGTATGTTATGGAATAGATTATTGGCCACTTTGTCTCTCAATCCCAAACGTAAGATCAAATACTGGCTAGTAACTGAGGCTGTGCTCCCTCCCCGCTTCTCCTGTTTGCAGACAGACAGAGAAGCTGAAAGACCTTGGCAGCTGAGTAAACATCACTTTTTATCAGCTTTCTTCTGAGCACAAATCCAAAACACAGCCTCTTGCTAGCTATTATGAAGAAAGTTAACTCTGTCTCAGCTTAAACCAGGACAAATGCCAAGATGTAGGTGCTTTTTGTCATCTGTGCTTTGTTAGGACTTGACTGTGTAATCCTTAACCATATTTTTAACTTTTCTTTGCAAATAAGTCTGACAAAATCTACAAACACAAGTATGAACTGCGAGAGGAGCTCCATAAATTATAAACTGTTGTGTTGTTATGCAATAGCTGAAGCATGGCTCAAGTTACCTCTAGATGGTTACTAAGTCACATCTGAATGCATTTTACTATGCCTTGAATTCTTCTGCTGCATCAGCACCTTTTTAGCATGGCTTCACAGACACAATCTGAAGCATTTCTTCAAAGTAGAACAACTATGCTTTGAAATGAGTATGCAAGCTACAGAGAACTGAGATGAAGGGACATTCTTCCTACTTTTTTCCTCTTCTTCTCATAGCTCCTTTTTCCCCTAACAAGTTGTCTCAGAAACATAATTTCACTGAGGAGCAAGCTCTCTAAAGAAAGCATTTTGCACAGAACATAATAACTGTACACAACAATGATGCAAAGTTGATCACACTTAATGGTTGAAAGTTTGCTTACTTAGAACAAAAAATAACACTTTATACAGCTTCTGAAAAACAGGATTATAAAACTATTTCTACTATAAATTGCATTTATTCACCTATTACACAAATTAACACTCCTGAGTGAAACATAAATTAACTTTTGATAGACATCTGGATTAGCTCCGTGAACTAAGATAAGCTTTCCACCTTTGATGCTGTAAACAATTTTTAAATACCTCTGCTAAATGTTCTTGAGTCCAAATGACATGAAATACTAGCAATACTCTTGCTGTTGGAAGCCACAAATCTGCTATTAATACATGATCCTGATTCATGATCTACAAAGAAATCTCCTATTTTATGGAATTATCTGATGCTTATCATGTACGGATTGGCAGTTCAGTTTCACGCCGTGTATGTGTAGATCCTCCCCTCAACTATAACATTGCCATAAAAAAGTGCCAAGATCCCCTTGATGCTAATCTTCTGTTCCCTGTTTTTCCATCATTTTTGCCTTTCCACTGTGTGATTTGGACCAGTTCACTCAAACATACAAATGCTTGTTCAGCTTACACTGCCCCATAAATGCAATTGTGTTCAAAAGCTAGATAAAACAAAACCAGTGTGGAGGGTGTTTCAAATTTTCAGGTATGAAGCAGACCTAAATTTCAGGTAAAGTGTAGACACCAGTTATCTGGGGATGTATCCATTATCTTGGAGGTTAGCAATCTGGTCTCCCTCACAAGCTCTAGTCTTTGTCACTGTGTAACTGACCAAAAGTGCCACCAATGGTTCTGGTAGGCAGCCAGTTGGTCATTTTATGAAAAATAGGGTATTGACCATTGCTAAAAAAAACCCACAATAGCGTGCTGGAGGGACCAAATTGCTTGATCTGGTGTTTCTATTCTAATTCTAACATATTTCACACCGTTCAGTCTTTAAATGCATTTAGCACATCAGATTTATCCTCAAAATACACATAAATAGCTCTCATATATGATAAAAAAAACATACCCAATTTCATTTTCCCTAGAGAAAACAAAAAAAAATCTACTGAATGGTACTTCTGTGTCTGTAGGATATAATCATCCTCTCTAAAAGCTGGAACACCATGTGCACCAACATATAACACAACACATACTGGATATACATTTATTGCAAATGTATAAACCACAATTTCATTGGAAAAGCTCATCTGGCAAAATAATAAGAGCATTGAGCATATTCATTCTCTAAAATACAATATTGAAAATATAAATCAAAATCGGTGAGAGATACTCTTATTTTATGGCAAAGCTGACTTAAAATACAATCTGTTTAATGTCAGTCTTTGGGGGAGAGAAAATATTTTTGCGTTCAGTTAAAATGGTGATATTCATTTTACATGAAAAAATCTAATATCCAAAATTCTGAGAAATACCAAGTTATAGAACTAACAGATAAATTCCTTTCTACAATAAGATATATTCCAATCTGTATGTACTATTTGTACCATACATCACAAAGAACCTCTCCTTCCCTTGCAGATTCATACAATATTGAAATTCATTGAGGTGCTTCAGATGCAGAAACATTAGCAGTCGTAAGTTTGATAACACAAGACTTTGAAGTTTCTGTGCCATGGTGTGGAGAAAATGTAATGTGTTAGAACTATGTTTTCTTTAAAAAATACTAGCATGACCTACAATATATTTCAAATGGTAATTCTGATTAATTTTTTTATGCTTAAAAATAATCTTACTAATGATGAAGTGTTATAATAGCACCTGTTAGGTTTAATGTTTAAAGTATTGCGACTGAAGCACCTACGTTGTCCTCCAAAATCTGACTATGTGACTGTAAAAACTCCTCTTTAGCAGTCCTTCCCTAACACATAGCCAGAACATTTTCTGTTTCATTAAAATACGGGCTTGCAAATCTCAGGTATTCACCATTATTACTTGGAAGTCTTTAGCATAGATTTGATCCCCTCTTACATCATAGCATCTTGCTCCAGAGTGACCTACCAGGCACTTGGAGTGCAACAACCAATATCCAGCCCTTGGAGGCCAGTCTTGGGTGTAGAGAGTTTTAACCCACTGATGATGATTAGTCAGGGGTAGATGGCAATATTACTTTTATTGGTTTTGTTATAACCATTTGGAAAGCTCCTTAGCCACCCAAGAATTTTCCAGGGTCCATCATTGTTGTGTGTTGGATAGATAAAACAACAATTTCTCCATCTTTGCAATCTGGGAATGTCAGCAGTACCCATGAGTTCAGACTTCTGGCAAGTTGTTGGGAGTGTAACAGCTGTGCCAAATAGCCAATATTCAGCAGTTTAATTTCATAATACTGTGACAGAAAACTTTCAATTCAAAGTGTTTGACATCTCAACTTTTCAAAGATAACAAAGATTCACATACCTGACTTCTAATGCCTAATGCCTTTTCTCTCCTGAAAAAGAAAACAGATTTTCTTACTTTAATATTGAAAATGACCATTTTTGAGAATTATCACAGCAGTTGCTGCCTGTACACAAGCAAACTGTCAGTAAAAGTCTGTCACTTAATTCCTTTTTGATGATGCCTTCAAATCTCTCACACTCCTATAGTCTGAGCATCAGTTTATCCTCACTGGAAGCCAGCCAACTGTCAAGGCAATGTGAGCACTGAGAGATTTAGCAGATTTAGTTTTGCAGGAACATTTTATTCTTAGCTGTTATGAGACAACTGATTCATACTTTCCCTCCAGAAATCTGTGGAGGCTTAAGATAAGGGGGGTAAGGGTACAGGGCGCTGCTGACACAAAAGTTTCTAGCAGTGTTTTTGCCTCAGCCAGATGCAGGTGAAACTCTCTCTTTGTCATTTTGGAGAAAACCATTTTAGTCAGGACAGTTAAGTTGTGTAATTTAAGATTTTTTTTTAATATTTCCAAAACCAGATTTAAAACATTACCTACAAGCCGTGTGGCACCAATCATTCATTCAACTGTAAAACAAAAAACAACAGTTTAGAAGGCCTGTCAGAGCTACCTGGACCAGAGTTTACCACCAGAAAGTAGCAATGTAGAATGGAAAACCTTGGAAAAGTGAACAACTGATAGCTAACCATGAACTGAATACAACGTTTAACCAATACCTAGATCATTTATAAAGAACAAATCTCATTATTATGTCTAGTAAATTATTGCTTTCAATACATAAACAACCACAAAAGCAGATCTTAGGTCAGAAGTCTGGATAAAGTTCAAGATAATAGAAAAGCGGCTTAGGTTGGAGGCAGTGTCTAGACGTAACAAAGGAACCATGCTGGATAGGATGGAGAAATATGGAAAAATTAAGAGGCGTAATTTGGTCAAGTATTTTAGTTATTTTCTGAAGACACAGCAAGGAGCCCAATGAAATGTTCTTGTGTTAAGGATGTGATGGCACCAATTGGGCTTGGTCCCGTGAATTGAATCATAACCAAAATTTCTATTTCAAGTAAAATAACATCAATCATTTAAGAATATTAAAGTGTTAATTTTCAAGGAAAGGAACCAGCAGTCATTTCTTCTGGGAGAAAATGGAAGATAGAATAAAAGTTTTTTATAGAATCATAGAATCATAGAATGGATTGGGTTGGAAGGGACCTTAAAGATCATCAAGTTCCAACCCCCCTGCCATGGGCAGGGACACCTCCCACTAGACCAGGTTGCTCAGAGCCTCATCCAGCCTGGCCTTGAACACTTCCAGGGATGGGGCATCCACAGCTTCTCTGGGCAACCTGTTCCAGTGTCTCACCACCCTCATAGTGAAAAATTTCTTCCTAATGTCTAGTCTAAATTTACCCTCTTTTAGCTTATACCTGTTACCCCTTGTCCTCTCACTACACTCCCTGGTAAAGAGTGCCTCCCCATCTCTCCTGTAGGCCCCCTTCAGGTACTGGAAG
>WKFP01014841.1:317728-345598 GCA_011057875.1 Pterocles orientalis | reverse complement strand
TTTTCCTGTCTTTAGTTCTCGCCTCCTTCTCAGAGGAACCCTGCCCGCTCACTCTAGTCTTACAGCTGCCTTATGAGGCTTCCGGACCTGGCAGAACCTCAGTAGCCCACTACACGAGCCGCCTCCTCTGCTGCTGCAGGGTGTTGCTCGCTGTGGGCAGAGAGCTCCGCCCTCCCGATAAGAATTTAAGGACTGGGAGGAGGGTGTGCCCCGGCACCTCCCCTGCCACGTCAGCCTCTCTCGGGAGAGCTGTCGGCGGGATTCGGGTTTCGCCGCTGTCTCGGAGTTTTCCTGGTGGGGGAATCTCCCAAAAACCCCCCTGTGCCTCGCGATCGGTCGGTCTGTCGGAGCTGCGCCGGCTCCGAAGCAGCGGATCTCGCGAGATATCAGGAGAAATAGTGAGTATTCTTAACTCCTTTCTAAAAAAACCCTTTGGGCCTTCTTCATCTTTACAGACAAAAACTAAAAAGAAAAGGAAATAAAAATCTTTCAGCATAACACATTTATAAAACTAGATAGGAAGAACAAGTTTTTTCATGCATAATTTTCTGCAGAATATTAAAAGCAGTGTGATTACTTTTATGGGAATTTATAAGGTTCTTACCTGATAATGATCAGAGGTCAGGATTTTAAAAGCTAAAGTGGAACTTACTTTCCCCCTAAAAACAAAACAACAAAATGAAAAGCAAACTAGCAAACAAAAACTAAGAAGACAATTAAAGCTACATTCTGGCTTGTTGTAAATCACTGTTTTCTAGGACAGGGTTTTCTTTTTGTTAACTCTTGTTTTTTCCTCTTATTTTTTCCTATTTTTTTTCTTCCTGATTTCCATTATTTCTTTCACCTTAATAATACAGTACACTTCTTTAAAAGAGTTAAGTTTGCAAATGGGAGATAATGAAAAATTGCAGGTAAGAGTACAGAAAAACGGAAAGAAAGATTTAAAGATGATGCACCCTGTTATATTGCAGCTATCTTACTTTTAATTCAAGTTCTGTGATATTTGGCCTTTTTTTCTTTCAAGCCTGGTCTGACAGAAATAAAAATCTTTTATGAGAATTCAGGCATTTCTAGCCCTCATAACTGTGAAAAAAACCCTCAGGAGAGCAAAGAAAGTACAAATTTCAGGCTAAAAACAGATGAAAAAGATTCTTTTCCTTCCAACCGTTTTAAAATGAGAAGGCATGAAAGCATTTTTATAATTGGCAAAATATTAATAAAAATAACTATTGCTACGCTCATATTGCAATTTTTAAAAGAATCTGTTGTTTCAAACATTTTCTATTTTCTAAACAAGCAATAATTAATCCTGTTGCACACATTAAGGTGAAAATTAAGACACACTTCCCAGCTGTAAAGCTCTGACTGCTGAGAGAGCATCAAGACTTGCACATGGCCATGCCTATTGCCTGTGTGAAATGTAATCTCTAGGCAGAGGCACTCTCCTTTACCCTTGTTCATCAGCTAGCATCCACAGCTAAATCTAAATGGTTAGGTTCTTGTCCTTACACAGAGAATGGCTCTCATGTGTCCATACTGTCAACATAGTTTAGATGAACACCAGTCTGAGCCAAGCATGAGACCTAGCTTCTATAAAAACACAGCACATTTAAAGGCTAGGGCTTTGCATTTATATATATCTTTGCCTTGGAGCTACCAACTCATACCCTGAAGTTTCTGATTAGGATCTCCAGAAGGCTGACTTTATGTGCCTGTTCTGATTGTCCACTGGTTCCCACATCCCCAACCAGCCTTTATGGACACCTGGGCCACAAGCCACCCTTCTCAGGTCATAGCTGTGGTTCACTTTAATCCAGTGTGGATGCATGCCCCTGCTGGCACACACCAGCGTTTTTCAGACAAATCACTTCCTTTACCCTGGCTGACACATGGCCTCACGAGTGCCTGTGCCAGCAGGAGTGATGAGCTGTGGTGAAGCAGCATCACTTCTCCTAGAATTAGCATGGATTTATGTTGGATTGAAGCAGCTCAGTAACCACAGCCTCTGGCTAAGTAGCTGTTGAGTGATTCTCAAAGAGTGATGCAGGAAGGCCTCAGCTACAGAAAAAAAGGAAAGAGAATACGGGACCAAAACCAGAACAAAGTAAACTTCATCTCTTTGGTGTAATGTTACTTCATATCTACTGCACATACTCCTTCCTTGGCTTCCTTCCTGACCATCCTGCTGCATGCATTTCCTAACAAGTAGCAGTCATCAGTGGTAACTTTCAATTATTTTACTAGCATAACACAGAGCTAGATAGCAAATGTTATCCTCTTTTGCCAATGTGTTTTCCAGCTTCCATCTGACAGGTAGGCACTGTGATATCAGTGTATATTTCTACCTGTGGAGAAGTTGTGTCAGAAAATGAAGTAACTCAAACATCACTTGTAGGACAGAAAAGGACTAACGTTGCCCTTATCTTCCTTTTAGGCATTGTGGAGGAATGTAGCTTGATTTGGGCTCCTATTTAAGTAGACATTAAGAAGCTGTCAGCCTATGAACCTTTCCACTCATCTGTTCCTCATCCGTCTAATTGCAGAAGGTGACTTAACTGCCAGTATATTTTCTCGATGGACATATATGTGCATATGTCGTTTGTGTCCACACTCTCCCTAAAATCAGTTATGTATCTAAATGAATTGGAATACCTTGAGGGACTTGTCTGGACATAGCAGTAGCAGATGGCACAAGGAAGGTGACTCTTGCTGTAAAGTATCTGCATCATCATATTCACAAGAAGCATGTATACGTACACACGGAGTTACAAGTATACATCTATCCACATAAGCACTAACCTGCTAGTGCACAGTGATATGCAAGATCAAATCCAGCTCATCGTGTCACTCCACAGGGGAAAGTTAAACTTTCTTTTTTCTGGTTTTAGGGCAGCATGTTAATGGTCATTGAAAGATATTGTATCTCTGCCTCAATCTGTAGCAGCTTATTCTCACCTCCGTCAAATGTTGCTATTTCTACTTTCTGCTTGGCATTTAAATTCTGACTACTTCTGGGATCTCACATTCTCTTCAGATAATTTTAATATTCATGCAGAGCATGGAGCAAAGAGGTTATTTTCTTTTGGAAGGCCCCCTCCATCCTCTTAGTGGCAAAAAATTGTGATCTCTAAACCACTGGGCTGACTGGTATAGTTTCCCTCCCAGATGGTACTTTTCTGTGTCTTAAATGTCTGCAGCCAATATTAAACTTGATCATTATGTGCAAGAATTATTTTGCAGAACAGCTCACAGAAGAATCATTAATTGGTTTCTACACATCCTTGTAGAGAAAAGTGCATTCACAGAGATGTCGGAGGTGAATTGGCCTGAAAGTCCCCAAGATAATGACTTTGCTGACATTTGTATCATTGCAGTACTGAAGAGTCTCAGAAGGTCCAGGAAGGATGAGTCACACACAAACCTGATGTTTAAATACTGGCACGGCTTTGTTTCTCACAATACCCGTTTGCTTAGGTGTTTTCCATATTGCTTCTTGCAAGGCAGTGTCAAACATCTTTCTCAATTGTTTTTAATAAAATGTAAACTGGAGTTGCTCTGGATTTGGATAGAGTTCTTTATTTGTTGCGGATTACCAATGTACAACACTTGGAAGATTGACTGAAGGTTTGCTTTACATGACATGTAACTGCTTTCATAGTCAGGAGATTTCTACAATCTTTGTTTACTTCCAATGGTGTAAAGTAGGAAAAGGGGAAGAAGGGACCTTGGAGTTCCTTAAGCATCTGAGCTCCTGCAGTGACATGCTTACCTCTAAGCCCATGTTTGCACTGGGGACTTGAAGGTATAACTACCTGCATAAAGTTAGAGCAGTGAAATTTATGCATGCACACACATATCAACAACAGATTTTCCTCAGGAGGATTTGTGCTGCTGTAATTCTACCAGTATTTTTTTTCCTAGGAGGACAAACATTAACTAGTAATCTGGCAACTCACTGTTTACACCTGGTCTTTGTTAAATGCTGTTGGTTCTTTATGCAATTCACCCCTGTGGAGGGTGGCGTCTTTAGAGAACTCATATTAACCAAGTACTGAAGTCTATTCTCACTTCCTTCCATTTGCACACCTTTTAGAAGCTATACAGTTTTCTATCAGTAGATGGCCATGTCGTTTTACATCTATTTCCCCCTTCTGATGCCTTGGATTAAATGTTAAAAAGGAAAAAGATTGTACCTGGCCCAAGGTGATCTCTTTAGGCTGCAAATTATTAGAGGCAAAGGAGTTCTATCTTTGCAGGGCATGCACACCATGAAGCTTGTCAAAACCTTTCCAAATGAGCTTCATATGAAAGGAGGCAAGAAATGACAAAAATCTCTCCCTATGAACAGTTCCTACTTCTCCAACAACAGGCCACTATATGCACTTTAATTTGATTAAAATGATCAAAATCTAAACCAAAGGACAGCAGGATCCTTTAAAAAATGCAAGGACCAACCCATTAATCATAGTATTTCCATCACAAGGTCAGTTTTGTCTTAAAGACTTGTCAGGTTAGTTTTTGCTGCATGCATTTAATAAATGTTCAGCATTAACTGCAAAGTTTCTTAATGGTAAGATTGCAGTCAAATATTCATGACAGAAATAATAGCCAGGCATCAGTACAAGAAGACTATTAGGTGCTTTCAGGTTTTAGGTGAACTTTTTTCAGAAATCCATCTAAAAACAATAAAAACAGGAATTGGCTTTGACATTTTGTTTTGCTCTGAATTGTACTGGCCAGAAGACTTTTCAGGAGACTATTCCTCACACAAGTGAAATATATGGTTGGTAGTGCACTCAGCTGGGATTTGGGAAGCCCTGGTCTCAGATCTTTAATTCCTGCTGACCACAGGTTCTGTCTCAGGCCCAGAAAAACTTCTTAAGGCAACTCCAAATCTAAGAAACATTTTCATTAAAAGGTCTGGTTATATTGACTTTCTTAGGAAAATAGTTTGTTAAAAGTTACTGTTTACTTCTACACTTAGGTGCCATCAACAGCTGTAAATAATACAGTATGCATACCCAATTCTGTCCAAGAATGTACATTCCTGTGTAACTAAGTTAGGTCTCAGTTTAAAATGAAGTTCTTTAGTTAAAATATAACATTATGCACTCTTCTGCAAAATAAACAGGGGAGTGTCCTTCCATGGTATGTAAAGAAACAAATATTTTGAAATAAATTTCTCCATTTTATTACATAAACTTCATTCTTACATCACTGATGGACTCTATTGCTGGTACAAGATAACTGGTTTATCAGATCTTACACTATACCCGAGAAACAGCAATCACCATGAGCTCAGGCCTCTCCTCTCCTTCCCATTGTCTACCACCCAACTGCCATGACAGTCTGACTGAGCGTGCACACTCACAACATAAGGTACACTGGGTACTCTGGGGCTTGTGTCACCCTGCCCCTGTTCAAAGGGTACAGCCTTGCCACTCCTGAGACCCCACATTCCAGCTGGTAGCATGGTAGGTGAAAGACTGGTTTTCAGGGTAGTCCTAAGGTTGTTTTCAGCTAATCGTGTGTTCATAGCTGTACAGTGTGTTGTGGTTTAACCCCAACCAACTCTAAAGGACCATGCAGCCACTTGATCACTCTCCCAAGTGGGATGGAGGAGCGTATCAGAAGAGTAAAAGTGAGAAAACTCCTGGGTTGAGATAAAGAGAGTTTAATAGTGAAAGCAAAAGCTGTGCATGCAAGAAAATCAAAACAACGAATTTATTCAGTGCTTCCCATCAGCAGGCAGGTGTTCAGCCATCTCCAGGAAAGCAGGGCTCTGTCATGTGCAATGATTACTTGGAAAGACAAAACGCTGTAACTCCAAACATCCCCCCTTCCTTCTCCTTCCTCTAGGTTTTTATGATGAGCATGATGTCATATGGTATGGAATATCCCTTTGGTCAGTTGGGATCAGCTGTCCCAGCTGTGTCACCTCCCAGCTTCTTGTGCCTTGAGTCTGTGTAAGCACTGCTCAGAAATAATGAAAAGATCCCTGTGTTATCAACAGTGTTTTCAGCACACATCCAAACCATAGCCCCATACCAGCTACTATGAAGAAAATTAACTCTACCTCAGCCAAAACCAACACAAGTGTTACTAGGGAAAATACTGATTTCTGTAGGCTGCAATTTTAATAATGTTAACATCTACAGTTTCATACCTGTAACAATAACCTTCACAAGATGCAATTCAGGAAGCAAAACAGGACTTTGTAGTATCACTCTAGGTGGTATTTCTCACTACTTTCAATGTTGGCATGTAAACTACATAAGCCATGGTGCACTGAGCATTTTTTTACAGGGCAATGTCTTCAGAATGTGAGGAAATCACATCGTCACATCTGGGTCTTCTTCCCTGGTAACATGTCTGGGCTTCTGGCTGCCAAATAGTGACAGGTGAATACTCACAATAGACATATTTTTTTTAAGAACACAGAAAAAAGAATAAAGCAGGCAATTTACTTGGTAGATTTTTCTAACCTTTACTGAGTTACTACAAATTGCCACTGGCATGTGTAACTTCTAGTACAGATCTCTTTGTCAAGCTAGCCCTGTTTCCCACTGAGCTTTGACAGCCCCCTTCTCTCCCTGTAGGCTTTAAGGAACTCCACTAGTGCAGAGACCTCACCTGCATGTACCGCTGTGCCATGACCCTTTCACCCCTTACCAGATCTTCTGGAAATGAGCTCAAAGATTCTTTGAAGGGGGGGTGGCAAGGGGGGTGGGGTAGGAATAAGCTGGAAAAAGCTGGCCCAAATTACATTAAATAGATGCTAGTGTGGGTACATTAAAAGATCCTTTACAGACAACTTTGTTATGTTTGTGATTAATAACCAGTTCCTACGGAAGCAGGCATTAGCACATAGACAAGTAACACAAAACACTGTACATGAGCCTCTTAAACTGTTGAGTAAAAGTGCTAAATCATTCCCTGAAATAATCCAAACTTCAGATAAAATATAAGTCTGCAGAAACCCAAACCCCTCATTTATCATTTTTATAGCATATAGCCACTTGCTGTCTGCATAGCATCACATCAGTTGCAAGAAGATGGTGAAGACTCATGTTCAGTGCGCAACAACCATTTATTTCAGGAAAAAAACCAGCCTGCAGTCCTCTTTGGATTCACTATGGTCACAAATTATGTTCCTGTCTGGGAAATTTGCATGTGAAGTGGATTACTTCTATGATGTTAGGCAGAGCTATGTTTGACCTTCTCACTAAAGGTTTCCTCAAGTTATGTTTCTATGGGAAATGTCACATCTATCAGAGGTGACAGATGAAGCATATTTCTGTTGGCCAAGTAGCAACACCAATGCCTTATGATACTCCCATGCCTGGTGAGCCTGACTGAGCATAAGTAGTAACTGTTTCATGCCATTATGTCCCACAGTGGAACAGCAGTCAGCAAAACCCTGCAACGCATCACACTGCTCTGTAGGGTCTTTTATTAGATGTCCTTTGGTGATTGCTTAAGGCAGGTTAACTTCAACAGCATCTCTTTCTTGCCCATCCAATTTATGTTGACAGTGCAGCAGGGACAGTCAAAAAAACCTAGATGCCAGAAGTGTCCTAAATTGGTATCTTCTACTGAGAAGTGCAAATCCCATGTTGTAAAGCTTTATTTCTGCTCTGTGAACAACATACTATGGTCGTTGATCGAGTCCAAAAGATTCATCAGGCACTTGAACTTGTTACCCTGCATTTAACTTCTGAGACAAACATCAGTTTAGCTGTTTGTTATCATAATCTACTGGGTACCTGTGAACTGTCATTCAGCCTCAGCTCCGACTGCTCCAGAGCACTTCTGCTCACACATGCAACAAGTGCTCTCAGCATTCCAGGGCCAGAGTTTTATTTGCAAGACCATAACTGAAGCTCTTGAGGTTTTGTCTGAGGAGCTTTCGTAAGGAGTAATTTGAAAGACACTATTCAGTCTAGGCTTTGAACTCCCAAAGGGAGTACATGCAGATTTTTCTTGCCCAAGACAGACACAAAAACTTTCACAGCTCATTCCCATAGGGGGAGAAATGTGGCTATGAACTGTACTGTACACCTGCACACAAATTGCTTTGTCTCAACAAACAAGGATTCCTGCAAGACCAGGAAATTAGCAGAACAATAAATGGGAAATAGTTTGACCTCTCTCCTTTTTGAAGAGGACCCATAACCTTTCATTACCAAGCTATTTCTTCTGGCTGAGTGCCCCTAACAAAAAACTACTCATTTCCTCCAAGTAAAGACAGTCATTAGGAATAAGGCTCATATGTCCTCCTGTTCATTCCAATTTGCGTTGTGTATAATGCATGTACATTGCAAATTCATCTGAACTGCTAGTTGCAGGCCCATACAGACTCTGGGTAAAATTTTCAGAAGGGTTTAGAACTGAATTTATAGAGGAATTCAGGACATTCAGCTCCCATTATTTTACTGTAAACCCCCCACCCTGAATCTTTAAGCATTTATGAACTGAAATACCCTTAATTGTCAGTAAGACATTGGGCCCGTAGTCATGTTCGAAAATTTCATCTGACTTTATTTTTATTTTAGTTATTCCATATCTTCAACAGTATTTACAAGCCACATGTATTTTGCATAAAATTCTTTTTAATTACCGTCAGCTTCTGCAAAGAAGGCAACTTCAAGTGTATTCACTTAGCCTTTCTATTTCTCAGTCACAGTTTGTCCTTCATTCACTGCTCCTTTCAGTAGGTGCCTTCACTCTCCCTTGCTATCAACTACAGGAAAACTGGGTAGCTTTTCCAAAATTTAAAAACAAAAAATCCTGTGCAGTTTGAATCAATGGACTGTATTTGTTTTGTTTGTACCTCACAAGTAAGAATTTCCCATGTGGAGGCGTACATAATCCAAGCACAGGCAAAAGAACTAGCAAATCCTAATTTCTGCTTCAATTTCCCTAGCTCATCTTCAACATCTCTTTCATATTTCTGCTTTTCAGTTTCTGCAATACAAGGGGGAATACCCAATTAATACCTTGTGAGAGTCAAGATTTGTAGTGTTTTGAAGGGAGCAAGTATTGTTAAGCACTGTGCCACCTCAGTTGTTCTGTTATAAAACTTCACCCTTACTTTCCTTTCCAATTTTCCCTCCCAAAGGAGAAACACTTTCGATGTTTTGGTTGGAGACACAGTATATTTATAAAATGTAGTATTCCAAGCAACATCATGCAAAGCTATTATGATTTTTTCCATTCCCCCCCATCTACACGCTTATTCTCTAGATGCTGTTTTTGGCATGTCCAATAAAACTTGTAATTTCTGGAATGTACATTTTGGTTTACAGTTGTGGCACTTAGTGAGGAAAGCAGGGCTGATGACCTACTAGCTCTGTAGCCGATTATTTCAGCCAGTAAAACTCCAACATCTGTTTCTGTAATAAAAAATCAGTAAGAACAATGTAAATATTTTTTGCCTTCATTTCTACAGGATTTAAAAATGTTGATTACCTCCAGTTCTGGTTCCAGTTCTGAAACAGGTTGCAGTAGCTGAATTGATTACATTGAATGAAAATAGTAGCTACAACTGTCCAAAGGCCAGTAGAACATGCAACAAATGGACAATCCCTTGATGTTCTGGCCCTCTCAGGTAGTCAGATTGTACTAGGTGGGGGCTGGTGAAACCACTGGATATAATCCAGCAGAAAAATAAAATGCTTTCAGTTTAGCAAGACAACATGTTGATAGTCTGGTAGTACTGTTCAGGGCTTGCCTCATATGGAAAGACCAATCTTCATCTGGAATGCTTGTGAAATTACAGACCTCCTCCCCCCTCACCTGATCTGCCATGTTTAAAAAAAGCAGCTATGATTTGCTTCCGTAATCCAAAATATTCTTCTGAACAGAAAAAAAAAAAAAAAAGAATAGCTATTGGCCTTGGTGGTTGCTTTATTCCTGCATGAAGCTATCCAAAGCATACCCCCATTCCAGCAGAGGTATGATTTCTCCCCAAGAAGATGGGAAATGGTTTTGCATTGAGCAGTACTAACACAGAATCATAGAATCATAGAATGGTTTGGGTTGGAAAGGACCTTAAAGATCACCTAGTTCCAACCCCCCTGCCATGGGCAGGGACGCCCTCCACTAGACCAGGTTGCTCAGAGCCTCATCCAGCCTGGCCTTGAACATCTCCAATAATGGGGCATCTGCAGCTTCTCTGGACAACCTGTTCCAGTGTCTCACCACCCTCACAGTGAAAAATTTCTTCCTAATGTCTAATCTAAATCAACCTTCTTTCAGATTATAACCATAACCCCTTGTCCTGTCACTACACTCCGTGATAAAGAGTGTTTCCCCATCCCTTCTGTAGGTCCCGTTTATGTACTGGAAGGCTGCTATTAGGTCTCCTCTGAGCCTTCTCTTCTCCAGGCTGAACAACCCCAGCTCCTGTCCTCATATGGGAGGTGCTCCAGCCCTCTGACCTTCTTTGTGGCTCTCCTCTGGACTCGCTCCAACAGGTCCAGGTCTTTCTTATGTTGGGGACCCCAGAGCTGAACACAGTACTCCCGGTGGGGTCCCACGAGAGTAGAGTAGAGGGGGAGAATCACCTCCTGCGACCTGCTGGTCACACTTCTTTTGACACAGTCCAGGATACGGTTGGCTTTCTGTGCTGCAAGGGCACATTTCTGTCTCATGTTGAGCTTCTCATCAACCGACACTCCCAAGTCCTTTTGCTCAGGGCTGCCCTCAATCCATTCTCCGCTCAGGCTTTATTTGTGCTTGGGATTGTCTCAACCCATGTGTACCACCTTGCACTTGGCCTTGCTAAATTTCCTGAGGTTTGTGTGTGCCCACATCTCTAGCCTGTCCAAGTCCCTCTGGATGGCAACCCTTCATTCCAGCATGTCAACCACATCACACAGCTTGGTGTCGTTGGCCAGCTTGCTGGGGGTGCACTCAATCCCGCTGTCCATGTCGCGGCAAAGATGTTAAACAACACTGGTCCCAGTACCAACCCCTGCGGAACACCACTTGTCACCAGTCTCCACTTGGACATCGAGCCATTGACCACAACTCTTTGAGTGTGACCATCCAGCCCGTTCCTTATCTATCAAGTGATCCACCTATCAAATTCACATCTCTCCATTTTAGAGACAAGGTTGTTGTGCAGGATAGTATCGACTGCTTTGCACAAGTCCAGGTAGATTACCTCAGTTGCCCTTCCGTTATCCACCAGCACTGTCACCTCATCATAGAAGGCCACTAAATTTGTCAGGCATGATTTGCTCTTGGTGAAGAAAAGCAAAGAATATGCAGGCAAAGAAGTCAGTGAAAGCCTGGTGCTATGAGAGCACTGGTATGCTGTTTTGTGGTTGATCTTCGAAACATTCTGGTCAAAACTTACTTGTTTCTTTTCCTTTGAACTGTTTCCTTCAGCTCCTTACTCCATGGCTTTGAGCTATCCCAGAGCATTCTCCAGTCATCTTAACCTACAACATCACTCTGCAGAATGTGGAAATATCAAAACACTTATAAAGTACCAGTTCTTTAAAGCAGTTGGCTTTACATTGCTTACATGGCTTGGTATTTAGCTGTTTAAACCAGAACCGTCCCAGCTCACACACTGTGATCATAATCTGCTGTGTTGGGGTAGTTTAGAGTTGCATAAAGTAGACTTATAACTGCAGTATCACAGTATCTGCCTAAGTCTGCTGGTAAGAGGAAGCTCTTAATCTCATCACAGCTGTTGGGAAAGCCTTTCAATTACTGAGATGCTGTCTGGCCATTACACTTCATGTTCTAGGTGATTCCTTCTGGTTATTCTTTAATTCAGGGCCCAGGTTGCTACCTGGCTGCACCAGAAGTTATGTGACCTAGCCTGGGCAGGTGTTGCAGGGAGAGTAAGGATCCCTTGAAGAGGTCTCAAGGAATAAAAAAAATTCCTCTGGGATTGCCAAGGTACAGTCACAGCAAATGCAATTGTGAGTCTCAGTGCTGAAGGGAAGGAGTGGCACTTTCTCCCTCATTTCCTTGTATCACTGTGCAAACTACCCACCACTCCATCTGCCCACTGGGCAGTGTGCCAGAATTAAAAGAGCTTACTATTTAACTGTGTGAAGCACCAAGTAGCACTAAATTTCCACTGCTGTCCAGCCAGCCTAGGGTTGAGAAGGCAATCCAGGGTTGAGAGATTCAATTCTTCAGCCATCCAGCCCTTCTTGGTTTGCACTCAGGTCAGAAAATCTCTTAAAATCAATAGTGAGATACACATGCGTAAACTCCCTATCATAAAAAGACCAGAGTAAAATTACTGTTTATTATGTAGACAACTGGGAAGAGTTTATGTTTTGAAGTAAAACCTCTTCTGTAAATTTACACTAATTAGTCATCTATTATATTTACAAACATTGTAATTCTGATGCATGTAGAGAATATTTACATACAACAGTCTTAAAAAATAGGGACCAAAAGTGTCATATCCGGTCACATGGACAACATCTTGTCCCCAGAGTAGCTTAATTGTTTCTTGGTTTATGTGGTGCAACACTACTGATGTCAAAAAGGCTGCACAGTGTGAAGCTGATGGTACAGCGTTGGCACAAGGCGATTTGTACACTAGTTCCTGGCATGGCAAATTGGAAATACTTGTCAGAGACAGCCTTGCTGTATTTCATCTTTGCATTTGCTTTCATCTCTCCTTAAAAATAAGAGCAGAACAAAATCTAGGGTTTTGTATGTGGTGCATACGATCTAATCCTGTCATGAATGAGTCAGAAAATGTATATAATCTGGTAATTGAAAATTTAGCACTACAAACAATTTTCTTTTCATTCCTAATGGTGTGTCACTTTCAAATTGACCCAATCTTTTAAACATAGATAAATCAGATATGTCAAAGCTTAGCACCTGGTGAAGAGTCTACCCTGGATAGATCTATGTGCAATTTCAGTAGCAGGATGTGGCTGTATCTCTATCACTGAGCACAATTATTGTGTGGTGTGTATCTGTTTCTCTTTATGTGACTCAATCACACAAAAGAAACCACTTTTTGTGCAAGACTTCTGGTGAGTACATTCAGACTGACAACAGCAAAAATACGGTAACTTTGAAGTACAGATCATTTTTCAGAAGAGAGAAAATATTGTAGTATAATAAATACTAAATTTTCAAGTTCATCAACTATACTGCAGGAATAGAAAGAAATACATAATAGAAAAAATATATAATAGGAAAAAGAAAAAAGGAAAAGAAAAAGAAAGAAAAAGAATAAGAATAAGAAAAAAGAGAGAAAAAGAAAAAGAGAAAGAAAAGAAAAAGAGAAAGAAAAGAGAAAAGAAAAAGAGAAAGAAAAGAGAAAGAAAAGAGAAAGAAAAAGAAGAAAAGAAGAAAAAGAAAAAGAAAAAGAAAAAAAGAAAAAGAAAAAGAAAAAGAAAAAGAAAAAGAAAAAGAAAAAGAAAAAGAAAAAGAGAAAAAAGACAAAGGAAAAGACAAATAAAAGGAAAGGGAAACTACAGTGCTAATAAACATAAGGACAAATTCATCCAGTGTTTGTATTTAGCTGGACAACTACAGCTTTAAAAAAACTGATATAATTCCATCTACTTCAAATCATTCTGTCATGTTGACATATATAATTGGAGCAGTAGCTTAAGGTCAGCTAGATAAAGCATGAGCTCTTGGGTCAAAGATGCAGGATGTCCTAACATTTCACTATCCAATAAAACATTTGATGGTCTATTCCCTTTAAACTTTACTGTGATTGGAGTATTGGCAGTCTGTGTGCCATGCCACAGCTCTCTTAGCTTTTTGCATCAATTGACCCGTGATTCAGTTAGTCTCTATGTTAGCACAGGGGACCCAGATTACATTCCCAGTATGCACCCTGTGTCTGAGTCTCCTTCTCTGCATCACTGACTAAATTCTAACTCCAGCAACAAAACTGCCAAAATGTTTGCCATTAAGTGGCTTTGTTCAAGCCGGTCCAGATTGGTCTGCTCATAAATTACAAGAAAATTTGACCAATGACTTAAAAATGATAAAGGAAACAGTGACAGCTTTAATTGCAGAGAAAATGCTGGAAGTACGTTCATTTTCTGCCACTCTCCAAAGTTTTGATCATTCCTTGTAATCTGGATTTGTCATCACTACACTTTTCCGGCAATTGTCTACTTTATCTTCATGTGCAATAATCTACCCTTACTGCATGAGCTCCTCACAAATGCCAGTACAGTAATAATAATCTTTGCTCTCAACTGAAAATCAAGAATGAAAATGCACTCTCAGGGATGTTTCTCCCAATTTAATTTTTGTTACCCCCTGAATTTTGCTCTTACAGTTGATGATATTTGTTAGCAATGCCTCTGGGTTGAATTACAGCTTTTTGTAATAAGCCATAGCTACGCATTATTGTGGATGTTTTTCACATATTGGAGACTGTTCTGACTTTGGGAGATATACCCCTAGCTACTTTTATTTAAAAAGAGTGGTGTCCAAACTTTGGAATACTGGCAGCCCCATTAGTCAATTTTCAGACCCCTGTGAGCCATGCCAAGTCAATGAACATATTGGTTCGTTTTTGCAGCTTTGTTTATTATTGTTCCTAGAGTCATGTCCTCTGCTTGCACTTTTGTCTTTCTCTGCTGCTCAGAAGCAATTGCTTATTTCAGCAGCAATGAAATCCTGGGACTGATCAGCATTATGTTTGTCGTACAACTACAGGTTAACTTTTAGGATTCGGCTGAGCTCCTTTGGTTGTAAAAACGCATCTTGAGTACCACTACCGTTAAATAAAACAATAAGGGGAATTAAAAAAAAATCTCCTCTCCACAAGGAACTATATGTCATAGAAAAACTCCTGCATTTCACCAAGGATGTGTGAATAAACTACAAATTTTGTTCAAAAGCTGAAGCAGAAAGTTAAGGAGAAAACTAAGAAAAAAAACAACATTTATATTAACTTTATTTTTTTCATGTGAACAATAGGAAAGAAAAAGGATAAATGTATTTTTTGTTGAAACAGATGTTTCATTTAACTGGGAAAAAAACCTTTCCTTTTGGGACAGTTTTGGGAGTGCCTTTGGAAATAAAAGCACAGTTTTTCAGGACAGGCACAACAGGTTTCCCATGGGACTGACACTGTCTCTGCATCACTTCCTAGCTCTGCGGTGAATGCCTTAACCACCAAGGTATCTCAGTCAGTCTTGATAATTCTGATACCCTGGTTCACAGACATATTTGCTGGGCACAGGCAAAGCTACGAGGAATGCTCCAAGCACCACAACATGCTGCCTATCCCCAGCATGCCTTGGCAGCCTGCGCTCTCACTAAATGCTATCTTCATCCTCCATCTCTTCTTGGCTGCTTAGGACAGTTCAGTGAGGAAAAAACCTTCATGGCTGTAACTAGAAGAGGCTGGAGGTAACAAGAGGGGCTGCAGGGGGAAGGACTGCATTCAACAGCAAAAAGAGCAAGGGAGAGATGCTGAGGTAAAGGCAGAGCTCCTGGGCCTTTGAGTCTGGTATCAAGGGAAACACCACGCAGCCTGGTTGGGTCCATTATAAAGAAGACAGAGCTTTCCCTCTACATGCTCCATTGTGCTCAATGCCATGTAGAAAAGGTCCAGCAATACAGGTTTTACTATAGGAAGCAGGGCATCAGTTTGTACAAAGGTTTAAAATCCGTCTCCTGCTTTCCAGATAAGCCTGTCTTTAGGGCTTCTCAACCAACGGATACTGTTCAACACCACCACCTTTAAAAGGACCAGGATCACCAGAGCAGCCTCACTTGTTGGCATAGTGCAAGCAACTGCACTGGTCAGAGATGGGTTCCCATTTCAGGAGGGAAATCATCCATCGAGCTCTGTTTAATGAGGCTGCACTGGTTTTAGTTTTCTTGTGTTCTTCATCTTATTATCTCAGGAAGTATTTTCAGTTGAATTTTTTATATTCTTGAACATGCACTATTCGGAAGGAAAATCTTTTGCTTGCTTTCCGAGCAACATTGTAGATATTATTTCTGCAATAATAGTTGTTGCTGAACTACACATTCATTGTGTTGGTTTTTCCGCTGAGAATTTGATGTACTGATATTTGTGAAAGAAAAATTCCTGAACGTCACAGGATCTGCAACTGCAGAATGAATATTGTTAGCTACAGCAAATAGCTTTATGTATTTGAGTCATTTGGACTGTCTTGTGGTCCAAATATAGGTCTTTGAAAGGGACAAAATGACATAAAAGTCTACTACAGAATTAGCTAAAAATAACAGAAAGAATGACATTTCTCTAGGCTAAAAGATTCTTAGCTTTAGAAAAGGTGCATTAATAAGAATTTAATCCTCATATTGCCATTTTGTGGAAAACTTGATAATATATTTGAAATAATTTGAAACATGTAAAAATAATTTCACTTTGTGTGTCTTGGTTCCTGTTTGTACAATTTCTAGGAAGAGGAATAGGCCATAGTCTTATAATAGGCAGAGTGAGAAGTCTGCAAGTGTTTGTATCTTGTTGCCTGACGTGGAGTAGATTGGTTCCTCAGAACTAAAGCAAACAACTGCTTTGTGATAGCAGTGTTGCAAGGCTGTTGAATTACTCATTAAGCATTTTTATTCTTGTTTGTTTATTAGTTTGTCTTTAGTTTAAGTGAACAATCTCTTTCTCTACTCACTAAATATATGGTCCATGACTAGGTTAATTGCATCTTATGGACTGTTTCACTGGTGTATACAATTGTAGATAACAAAAGAGTCAGATCACTTTTTTTCACTGTTATTATAGATTGTCTGTATATCTAAATTCCCACTAAAGGTAATACAATGCGGCAATGTCAAAGAATATGGAATAGGGCCTTAATTATGAAAATGTAACCAGTCTTAGCTCAAGTGTTTTATAAACCACAAGTGCCCAGGGGAAACAGATATAATTTGAAAATTATAACATTGTAACACATCTTGTTATACTTGAAAATTTTAATAAAAAGAGAATTATTAAAAAACACTAAAAATTACATATACTCTGCCCACACACAAGCTATTTAATAAAGCACATTTCAAGCTGGTATTCTGATGTTTCATATCAACACAGCCACGGCTCAATTTTACTGTTATTAAATATAAGCCAGAAACAAGCACTCTGCATTTTTTCCTCCACTTGAGTTTCAGTATAACACCTCTTTCCCCCTCCTCGGAGGAGAAAACAAACTGAAGTGAGAAGGGACATCCAGGAGCAAGATTGGCCAGAGCATACAACGAAATTAGAGTAGAGCCACAGTTATTGGTGCACATATGTAAACTCAGTTATAGGTATGTGAATGTAGTAACACTCTGCCTTCCTCAGAATTGCTCAGATAGTGATGCTCCAAAGAATTAGTACTTTTTCTCGGCATCAGTAATTGTTACAGTGAAGATAGACCCTGAACACTAGTGGTCCTCAGAAGGTATGGTGCCACCTGCCAGTATGCAAACCATCACTTGGACAGGACACTACAGTTAACTCCTGGAGGATGGGAGCCAAACTAAGCAAATCTGTAAGTAAACAGGACATAAGACATCTTCACCTCTCCCATCCCTGCCCTGTGGTTTGGCACAGGAGGCACGGGGCTCTGCTACTGGCACTGCAGCGGGGCAGGAGAGCTGTCAGTATGTGCAAGGGCTTACTCAAGCCACCATCCCATGCTCCCACCACATCCTGGGGAGAACTAAGCAGGACAGAGGCTCTGCAATCCCAAGTGCTCATGTCAGATGGGTGAGCTTCCAAGGTTTCAGCTTCCAGGAGCATTAATCCCTCACATTTCATTTTTGAAATTTCATTGCTTTTGGGGAGGAGAATGTTTTTTTTCAAAGCTCATCTTGTCCGACCAGATAAAGCAGGCAACGGCTGACCGAGTACCATGATCAGAGGTAAGCTGCTGCTGCCTTCAGTTTAAAACGAATAAATGAAAGCAAAATACGCCCTTGCCCCCACTTCCAGCACTTAAGAATTTTAAAAGGAGGGCTCTGACTTCAACAAAGAGAACAGCCAAACTCTGCATCTGGCCCACACACATTGCTCAAGTCTAGAGCGATTGGCCCAGACATCAGCACAGCCACGTATTTTCAAATTAAATTAGACCTTTTGATCAAAGAACTGGGGATGCTTAAGCAATGCCATAATTTCTTAATTATACATCTTATTATTTGATTGCAGTAAGATTTAACAGTGACATTCGATAATTTTATGCCATGGGAAAATGGATTCTCACTGACTCTGTGTCCCTGAGCTAAAAGGAGCCAGAGATGTTGAAAGAATAGTAATAACAACAATAGTAGTAGAAAAGGCATCCTACCAAGTACTTGGTTTAAGCAAAATTTGAGGATAAAAGTGAGCGACAGTTGAGCATGAAGGGATGCCATTTTTAAAGTCTGTGTCACTTAAACAGTGTACAAGCTGACTTCTCAAACCATTAGAGAAGGGAAAAATGTCCCCCCACCCACTTTGTGTAGGCAAGCAGGTTAGCAAAGCCAGCATGTGAAAGACTGCAACATCCATCTGAGCACCCCAGAGGACCCAGTAATATATTAAATTTAGTTGTTGTGCAAGAACAATGTGCTTTCATCATAAAAGTTTTGAAAGTATGAGAATCACTATGCTACAAAAACAGAGGTGTTATTTAAGAAACTGTCTATTCCATGCGTTCACAACATCTACTTCAGCCTGCCTCTGCAGGAAGGGCGGAGACTGTTTGTCAGCCAGACAGCCCAAATCTGCTCACGGATCCTCTTTCTGCAGTGCTCAGAAACAGCTTTGGAAGGACATACCCTGTTGCTGGCATTAAAAAAATGTCTCATACCCTTCAGAGAAGAGACATGCATACTTTCAGACAAGCTGTTGTAGTTTTACCCTGGCTGGCAGTAAAACACCAAAAAAACCACTTGCTCACACTCCCCCCTCCCAGGGATGAGGGAGAGAATTAAAGAAGTAAAGGGAAAAGAGACTCCTGGGATGAGATAAGAACAATTTAATAACTAATCTACAACAAAATTAATAATATCAATATTAATATTGACAGTATCAATATTAATATTACTATTAATACTACTACTAATAATAATACTACAAATAAACAAATTAGTGATACACAGTGATACTGCTCACCACCTGATGACGAAGGCTCAGCCTGTTCCCAGCTAGTGATCCTGGAGCAGGGAGAGTCCTGACACCACAATGATGGAATGCAGATAAAAGCCCAAGTGTCTGAGAGACCAAGATGACCCTGAGAGAGGGGTGACCCAGAGGGAGACAATTCAGGGAAGAGAGAGTGCTTCAAGACAGACTCTCATCTATACACTGGGCATGGTGTGCATGATATGGAATATACCACTGGCCAGTCTGGGTCTCAATCCTAAACCTAAGGTCGAATCCCAGGCTAGTAACTGGGGCTGTGCTCCCTCCCAGATTCTCCTGCACCTGCAGACACTGGCACAGCAGAGAAGCTGAAAAGTCCTTGACTGTCCTGGCAGCAACTGTAAACATCAGCATGTTATCAGCCTTCTCCTCAGCACAAATCCAAACCATAGCCTCTCACTAGCTACTATGAAGAAAGTTAACTCTGTCCCAGCTGAAACCAGGACACAAGCTCACGTCAAACTCTTTTGTAAACACAATGATACTGAAGCCTTTATATCCACTTGTTTATGGTGCACAAGGACTATAGGCTGGGATCAGGATAGTACCTGTTAGATTTCATACAAGCTTTTTGAACCCTGGGCATGATCTTTGGACAGAAGAGCTTCAAGATTCAGACAGGCAGAAGAGGGACAGAAGCAAATAACAGCAACTTGCCTTTAAAGCAGGAAATGTAAAAGTGTTCACTTTTTTTTTTTTTGTGTGAACATAAAGTTGGGTTTGAAAAGGGCATGAATGCCTTGGGACTTCTTGAGCCTTCCATTTGTTGTCTAAATGTCAGGAGACATTTCAAATAAATCAGTGGGTTTCCCCTAGAGTTTACAGGAAACAAATTGCAGGATGATGGTAGGTCAATTCAAAAAAACAACTGGTGAAGCAACATGTCAGGTTCAAAAAAGACATGGCCTAATCTTTCTTCAGTTCATGAATATCACAGCGTAAGTGCCATGATCAGCAAACAGACATGTGGCCGTGATAGGCACATCCACGCACACGTTACTCCTTCCACTTTACTATCTTGAGTTGACTGTTAGACAGCAAGTGAAAATTTGGAAGTATAATACACCAAAGAAGTGAATTTACATCACATCTTTTATATTGGCATGGCTCCATGCAACATACTGGCTGCTGCCAATAGCCAAAACAAGGTCTGGGCTCAGTCTGCCCAAGGGTCCTCCTCTGAAGCAAATAAGACTATTGCTCAAGCACTGACTTAGAGCTGACTCCTATTTTTAGCTCTGCATAACCAAACTCTCATCACTTACTGCTGGGTCTCTTCACTCACAAGCCCTCAGGACCTGTGGGACGACTGAAACACTTGTACCTTACCCTTTCTCTCCTCCCAGCTAAGCCACTACAACCATGGCTGTTAGTCTGTACTGACTGCACTATCCTCATTTTGTGCTGTTGGGAGTTGTTGGTAAAGGCTGATAACTGCAGTTGACTGGAAATGGCATTCAGAGGTGCAGCAAGCCTCAGGCCTCCGTGTGCAGCCCCAACAGAGTCCCTGACTGTCCTCTGCCAGCCCCCTCCTGCTTCACAGCTTGCCCAGCTAGTGGGGGACACCGATGCTTTTCACACTGCTCTGATGAGTCCATGCTGTGAAGCCATCTCAGTTCCACCTTCCTTCTAGAGACTATGTAGCTCCCACTGCTCCGATATATGCCACTGCCAATGCATGTCTGTGCTGCTGCAAACTTGTTTCTGCCCAGATCTGGAAAACCTTGTCGTACATCACGGAGTGCCTCACAGGGAGGCAGATGCATGACATAGCAGGTTTTCTGGAGAGCCCTTGCTCCACACATTCTGGTCTACAGGATAACCTCTCCATCTTGTTGAACTTTAGTTCCCTGAGAAGTCCAGCTGCAACTTCTAAACCTCGCACAATGCCTGTGTCCGCTTATCAGTTACATATCAGTCACGCTGCAGATAGTGCAAGAAGAAACACTATGTGAAACCACAGATAAGAAATGTATAGTGACAATTCACATGGGAGATGTTGGCCATAATTTTTTGTTACCCTATTAAGGGAGCAGAAGCTTGTCAGCTTGCCTCTAATTATCTGTTGTGTATCTCTCATTGTACTTAATAGTTTTACATTCTGTGTTATTTTCATTTTTTTCCATTCTCATTTTCTTCTGTGTTTCTCATCCATTGCTGTGAAGAAAATAGATAATATCTGTTTCTATAATTCTTAGTCATATATGTTTTATTATTGTAATTGAAGCAGCACTGTTTAAAAAAGGATACATGTGGGGCAGTCCCCTGAGCATACCAACATCTGGTGACCTAGTCACACACAAAAGGCAACTGGAAGGAAATATCCTTCTTCTTGGAGGTACATGGGGAATCAGACACCTTTGTTCCTCTGTAGACCTGTCAAGACAAGAACAAACCACAAGCCCATGAAACGGACAAACTCCATTTTACTGTTTCATGAAGTCCCCTGTCATCTTGACATGTATAGCAGATAACAAGTCAGCGGAGAAGAGGTTTGCACAGTGACCTTACATGCATTAATTTTTAGATTAATTCTGAGGTCAAATCTGTACAGCTGCATCAGAAAAACACAGTTTATAAATTGAATGCTTGCGATAAGAAACACCTTTGTGACAGGCAGATGGAGCTGATCACAAAACAGTAGTTTAATGAGGCGATACCACACAATCGCCACATACTTCACAATCATGTCAAACATTTGTCCCAAATGTTTTGCCATGTGTTTACAGAGCAGTTCAGTTACAGTGATAGTTCTGTGTCCAGTATAAATGGCAAGCTTGAGGGATGCTACTTATCAATGGGTTAGCAACTAACGCAGTGCAGCCCAGAACTTGCTTCGCTGCGCATCTGGATACCTCAAACTCCCTGAAAGAACCCAAACATGCGGCATGCACTTTTGGCTTTTCTGCAAGAAGAAGGTTTGAGATGAACCAGGGTTTAGCACTGCAGAGCTAAACTAATCTTCCTGATTCGGGAAACACTTTGACACAGTTTCTGGTTGTGTGATCTCTGCAATAAAACCAGGATATTTTCCCTGAAGCAGCAGCTACAGAGGGAAAATTGAAGGACTGAGCCACTGTTCTCATTTTTGCCATTATATTCTGTGCAAACTCAAAGAAGCCACTTTATCTGTGGTTTACCTTCTTTGTCTGCAAAGCAGGGACAGATTGGTTTGTTTATTGAAAGCATAAAGCACATCACCTTTTCTGAGGAGAACTAATCAAAATGCAGAATTTCTGTCCTGATTATCACTAATATTTTCAAAAGCTAAGGAAGAAAAATTAGAACTGTTGAGGTAAGAGAATGGGGGTGGGGGAGGTGCGCAGAGGGGGACAATTTCCAGATTTAAAATCTCACATTGGAGCAGGAATGGAGGAGTTCCAGGAACCCTGTCCTCAGCAGGGCTGCTGGGGTGGTGGCACTGCACACTGGGAACCTTGTCACCCTGATCTGGTATCTGGCACTTAGGGCAGCAGTAGCCCACTCCAGCCTATGCCTCCCTGAAGTGCTTTTTTTTCACACAAGTCCATTAAACCCTTCAGTGAGAAGATGGATAGGTCTTAGCTGAGAATTCAAGATCTTCCAAAATTTTTTTTAAATCACATTTCCTTTTTGAAAAAAAAGGCCCATTTTGAAACATGTCATGAGATGCTCTCAGCAGGTCTCTTTCTTGAGCAGAACCAGATGTCAAAGACTTGCAGTGCTTCTTAGGAACAAGAGCGAAGTGGATGATATGGAGTATCACACCATACTGGTCTGAGGGCAGCTGTATCCCTGGAAAAGGGGCAGTTAAACACTATCAGAATAATCCCTGCTTCCCTCGATTCTGGGAACTCTCCACTGACATACAAGGTAGCTGTCTTATCCCCCTAACTGCATAAATGCAGGGAGGATAAAGCAGAAATCAAAGTCCCCTGCTATCTGTTTTCCCATGCATAAGTCCATTTACAGCAACAGCAATTTACTTCAAAGGAACTTTGCTTATATATTAAAAACCGAAAACAAATTGTAAACCTGCATGACCAAGCACCATCTGGCAACTCTTGTCATAACAGAGCCATTGTTTGTTTGGGTAGATTTCTTCTAGGCTTTTAATTACACACCAGGGAGCAGAACCCCTGCAAAGAAGTCCACTGACCTCAACCTCTGCAGATGTGAGCTTCTTCTTTTTTACTTCATTGGGGAACATGACTATTAAAAACCAAGCAAACAGGTTCCTTGTGTTTTAACATAGCTATTAATCTAGCAAAAGAGTTTTTATGTAATTCCTTAATTTAATGGATTAGGCCTGGCTGAGAAGGGAATGCAATTATTTAGTATTTCCTTTTTTTTAAAATTTAATTTATTTTTTTTTAAGCTTGGCCAGGGGAGTGGCTCAGATGTCAGGAGGAATTGCTGGTCTTCCACAATAAAATCTAATGCTGTGGAGCAATTTTACCTTGTTGTTTAATCCAAAAAACCACAACGACTTTAAATGTATGTAATGTGTAGTAACCTCAGTGACAGAGTTCTTATGTGCGAAAGAAGACATGCTATGTTACAGCTAGAAATGCTCCTGCTATACTGCTGTAAGTTGTCACAGTTAAACTATACTAATTGGAAAGTGTGCAGTTCCTAGCTGGGAGGTTTTTTGTATCAATTTTTACTATTACCATTACAGAGAGAGAGAGGTGAGAGTGCTAAGAGCAATTGTCCCATTTTCCTTCTCAGGACTGCGTTTTAGGTTGCATGAGAATGTGGACATAACACACTGAATATTGGCCAAGGAGTCTTGGTAGCACGTGCTAGGCTATTTCTGGTTTTCTGTGCCTCCTGAAGCTCTCCAAGTTCAAACAAACACAAGCAGCATTTAGCTTTGCAACATGTTCACAGTGTCTTGGACAGCAGAGCCTTTGCCCTCCATCACCTCTTTCATTGAGCATGAGGAACAGCTGGGAGTAACCAGGCATATGTCTTTGGTGCCTGGACCTGAGTCATGTACAGGGCCACTATCATTCTGGACTGGCCCAGGTCAGAATCAGTCCCACGACCTGCTAAGTCTTCTTCCAAATACCTTTATCAGAGGGTGGTTTTAAACCATGTTAAGTTACTATTATAGCTTCTATTAGTTTAGTGAGTCTAGACATCAAAGAGTCCTATTAGGACATCTAATCCATGTCTTGACCAACACATCACTATCATCACTGGCATCCTTAAGTGACCTGGAATGTATTGGCATTCTGAGATAATGCTCCTTGATGGATGCATGCCAAAGAACAAAGCAATCTGTGGTGAGGATTTATGACTTCTTTTCCATCCATCTCACACCTCCTGTGCTAACTCTGTGTACATCACAGGCCTGCTTGCCAGTTAACCCATAGATGTGGTGGAATAATCAAATGTGATCAAGATGAATGTCAGATTGTAAATAGCCACGATTTTCAGTACTAATTGTAGGCAGTAGAATAAAAATAAAGGCAGTAGTAACAGTGGTAGAGCATATCGTAACTTTTCTATAAGACGTGTAGAATTAATAAGAGCAGACTTTTTCCTGGACTGCAGTGCAATATTTAGTGCTTTCTTTGGAAGAAAAGAAAACTATGAATAAACAGTGCAAGAAATCTGCCTGGACCAAACAGAAGTGCCACAAAAGGGATATATCATAGCAAATCATGACATATCATGATTTTATGTGAAATCAGTTGGGCAGTACCTGCCTATGTCATTACACACAGAGGAAGGAGCTCTTCAGGCTGTGCTGTTTTGAGAATGACACACTGGATTTATTACTTTTTAAATTAGAGAAAGGAAAAGAATTAAACTTGGAATTTTGACCCATAAACCAACCTCCCTTCCTTCCTTCCTTCCCTCCTTCCTTCCTTCCTTCCTTCCTTCCTTCCTTCCTTCCTTCCTTCCTTCCATCCATCCTTCCCCTCCTCTCTTCCTTCCTTACTCTCTTCTTCTCTTTCTCGCTTCCTCCCTTCCACCCTCCCTCCCTCCCTCTGAGCTACTTCAGTCTTCCCTGTACATCACACCCTATCACAGGAATCACTCTATAAATACAGTAATGTCAAACCCAGCCGACTTTGTAACTTGTTTTACTAGGGTCTTCCAAGGGCTTAGTTACAGCTGGTGAGTCATTAGTTGGTTACCAGCCATATCTGGGCTCTGCCAGATACGCGCTGTCAGCTGGTTATACTGCCTGAACATCTATTATGCAGGCCACAACAATTACCTTAACAAAAGATGATTTCGAAGTAGAGCTGGTGCACTTATTTTTCACTGAGACTTTTTTCTCCCAAACAGACATTTTTAAATTATTAAATTTTAAATTCTTAAAAAATAATTAAGATTTCCTTTTGGTACCATAAAAATGTCTCAAAACCCACAGAAAAAGTATTTAAAATATCTGTGCTTTTTCCTTAATTGAAGCAGTTTTGCATTTGAAAATCAAAATGTCCACTGTAATACTAGTGACTTTTTTCAGAACAGTTCCATTCTGAAAATTGAAATATTCTCCTAATCTTTTTTTTCTAATGCAAAAATATATTACCTCAACAGTTTGCTCATAATTTTTGCTCACTTCTGAGACAACAACTGTCAATTTAAATTGGCTGCACATTACCAAGGAGTGAAAGTAAAGCTCTATTAGATAAACTACAAATACAGGGCTAGCTCCTAGACATTAGTCAGTATGGAGCTTCAGACTGAAAACTTGATAGAGTGCAGGAGTCATGTGCCAACCTCCCTGTACAACACACATAAAATGCAGCCCCCAGGATGCTTTACTGAACTCATAATTTTGAAGATTCCTCCAAGAAGCCATGTTTTTCTTCTTTCTTAAGTGGATGCAACATATAAAGCAGATCCCTGTGAAGTATTTTCTCTGCCCAATTAGGTATGAAGTACTAAATATATCTTTTGAAAATGATTTTTTGCCTGATAAATTCTGGCAGACATTCATGAGTGTTCTCAACTGCCTGAATTCTGATCAGTAAAACATTCTGAACATCCTGCAGAAGGCACCATGGTTGCAGTTGGTAAATGTTGCAGTTTCTTCAGTTGAAGGTCAAAAGAAGAGCATAAACCACTGTTTTCATAGTATGAGCATTGAACATACATATTATATGATTAATTGAATTAATTTGAATTCTGCAAATCTATCATTTATTACTTGCCAGTGTTCTTTGCAGGCTCTGGGCTTTCCATGACATTCAAGAGAAATACATAGCACTAATAGCACCAGAGTACCTGGCAAAGTTTTGTCCTATTTGATAGGTGGGGAACTGAAGCATACTCTAGTCTCTTGCATTGTGTTAAATAATAGGGAATATCCCTACTGAAAAAATTTCGTGCAGCCGTGTTGATATAGCTGCTTTTTTTTTTTCCTCCAGGTTAATTTTCTATAACTGAAATCGAGTATTCACTCCATTTGCCAGAAATGCAGCACATCAAACTGTAACAATTGTTTGTATACTTCAATTAAATTGGAACACTAATTTAAAAAATTACTGAAGATTTTAATTAAGTAGAAGGGAAAAAGACACAATTATCAGAAGCAACTGATATCGGTATTTGAATATAAAGAATGGTAGAGACAGAGAAAACTAGGAAGAAGAAAACCAGGTTTGTCTGGATGCAGAGGCTCATGCTCAATTTCCCACTCTGTTGCACTGCTTCCATGACAATGAAATTTTGCTGATGTCAGTGAAGACACATTGGTAGGAAGATTAAATAACTATGGAGAAAGCAATCAGTGGTACTTCCAAAAAAATGCCTGTTTCTTCCAGGTGCTCAGCAGCAATAGCTGAGAGAGGAACATCCTTCATTCCAGTGGGCCTCAGTGGCAGCTGTATGTCTCAGGCTGGCCTCTAAAGAGCTAAGCAGCCAAAATTCCTTTTTAAAGGGTTTAGTTCAACACTTTCTCAAGAGCTGTCTGATCTACAAATCTAGTCTTCTGTGGTCATTTTTCCAAAGATGTCCCTTTATGTTAGAAAAGCAGAGGCTAAGGGGCTGGGTCTCACAGGAGAAGCATTGTTTCCTGTAGACTCAG
Organism: Pterocles orientalis; assembly: GCA_011057875.1. NCBI lineage: Eukaryota > Metazoa > Chordata > Aves > Pterocliformes > Pteroclidae > Pterocles > Pterocles orientalis. The sequence goes on along the minus strand of WKFP01014841.1, from coordinate 318,443 downwards.
GTAAAATTCGTGTCTATTTGGGATAAGTTTCTTGCAAAAGAGTCATGGGAGAGAGGAATCTGAGATCCAGCTCTTCACTGCCCATCAGTTAACATGCATTCTCTTCATTTTTTTTGTTTTTTTCCCTCCTTTTGCCCTCCTTCTTAAGTAACCATAACCAAGTGAATTGGATTTGTCTACTTGCCGTCACATGAGTTGTCTTTCTTCAAGCCCTCACTAAATTTGTCATCCTTCACACATTACAGTGAATCACAGAATCACAGAATGTTAGGGATTGGAAGAGACCTTGAAAAATCATCTAGTCCAATCCCCCTGCCGGAGCAGGAACACCTAGATCAGATCACACAGGAACGCATCCAGGCGGGCTTTGAATGTCTCCAGAGAAGGAGACTCCACAAACTCTCTGGGCAGCCTGTTCCAGTGCTCTGTCACCCTCACTGGAAAGAAGTTTTTTCTCATATTCAAGTGGAACCTCCTATGTTCCAGCTTGAGCCCATTGCCCCTTGTCCTATCACTGGATGTCACAGAGAAGAGCTTGGCTCCATCCTCCTGATACTCACCCTTCACATATTTATAAACATTGATTAGGTCACCCCTCAGTCTCCTCTTTTCCAGACTAAAGAGACCCAGCTCTCTCAGCCTTTCCTCATAAGGGAGATGCTCCATTCCCTTCATCATCCTCGTGGCTCTGCGCTGGACTCTCTCCAGCAGTTCC